>CM060919.1:809039659-809397159 GCA_030737875.1 Allium sativum
ACATCAATCATAAGGTCCAAAACAATCCATAACATCACATCAATTTGCGAGAGAAAACAAACTACAACACATAGGCCATTCACCACAGCATTTTAAAGCACTGCCAAAATCATTAATACCTCTCGACCGACCGGCCCCTGGAAGCACGACCGATCGACCAAACTACCTATACGCTCGCTCGACCGACCCCACCTGTAGGCTCGCTCGACCGACCCAACAATCCACCTATAGGGTCACTCGGCCGACCCCAAAAATCCACCTGTAGGCTCACTTGACTAACCCAACAACCCACCTGTAGGCTCGCTCGATCGACCCAATCGCGACCAACCCAACATGTTCCACCGATCCTTGCATCTGTCTTGTTCCCTAAAAAATACCTCCATGGTGCTCGACCGACACATTACGTGCGACCCAAAACCTGCACCACCTCAATGTAACTCCAATTTCGACCAAAACTTCTCCAATCGACGAAATGTACTCATCCACTCCATTCAACACAACCACAAACATGTTATAAAATCAATAACATCACCAATTTGGCAATTTCATCAATAATTGTGTAAAATTCACCAAAATCACCATAAATGTAAATGTGAACAAAACTATAGATCTAACTTGCATAATCCTATGGAATAACATAGAAATTACCGATTCAAAACTTGCTTAAATAGATCATAGGGTTATTCATATGAAAAAGAACTTATAATAATATAGATCTATGGTAAAAAACTTGAAATAGATGAGAAATATGATCAAACACCCATACACTTCATTGAATCCATGTGCAAGATGTAAACAACTCACTGATTCTCCCATATAAGAAAAATCCAGTGCAGTAAGATTCCAAACAATAAGCAATTGAATCCGAACCCCTTGATTTGATGAATTCTCCCTTCAATTGATATAGATCTAGCCTCCAATGGTGTAGATCTTCAATTTCCCTCCTTAGATTTTGATTTTTAATGGTGGAAAGTTTTAGAGGAAAGAGGAGCACCAGGCCACTTAATGAGAGAATAGAGAAACAAAAACATTTCTCGTACCTCCCAACCCCTACTCGTACCCTTCGACTATCCCACCAATGGGCCTTCCCAAATCCGCCCATTGTGGCTCTCCAAACCTAAACAGCCAACTGAAAAACCTTAAAACAACAATTCCTTCCCAACCGCTAAGCCAAATCTTTAATGTAACAACTCTATGGAAAGGCAAACACAATTCTTTCCCAATGGCACAGGTCTCACCCTCTGATTCGACCTGAGTCAAAAGTTATGCCCTGTACAAAACTGACAAGGGAAAAACGATCACACAAAAATCGGTAAAAATTATAGACATGTCTCACACCCCTATAAGAAGTATATTAAAATACTAGAATGATCCAACCCTCAGAGAATAAAATCAAAATATTTTATGATCTTCTGATATGTGAAATGCGGGCTGTTACATCCCCCCATACGAATTTCGTGCTCGAAATTCCAAGCAAACACAACCAACCACAATAATTCCGCATGTCTATCATCCATAAGAAGCCAATTCTATCATCCAAACTAGCAACCATCAAGCCATGCATCCATAGCCTTATCTTAGCACGTGGAATTCTATCAAACAACAACAACAAGATACAATGATATAACGATGATACGATATTAAATGGTCCTACCGACAAAGAGTTTTGGATGAGTCACCCTCATGCTCTCTTCCGTCTCCCATGTACAGTCATCGCCGTCTTCACTCCATTGTACCTTGACTAGCTTAACCATCTTCCTACTAAGCTGTTTCGTGTCATTTCCTACAACATGAAATGGCTTACGAGGTCTCGTAACTACAATCTCTACTTCAAGGTCTTCGTACTGCTCTGGAGGTACCACTACATTCGAATCATGCATGAACTTCTGTAGAAACGACACAAGGAAAACTTTATGCACACTTGACATCTTCTCGGGTAACTTCAATCTATATGCGAGCTTTCCAATTCGCTCGACTATCAGAAATAGTCCGACAAACATTGGAGCTAACTTTCATTTACTTCCGAATCGAACAACATGCTTTATGGCGAAATCTTCACGAAAACCATATCGCCAACATCGAATCCAAATATTTTCGACGTTTATCAGCATAACTCTTCTAACGATCTTGTGTTGCCTTCATTCGTTGCTGAACGATCTCGGCACAATCTGAGGTCTCTCTAATTATCTCTGGCCCAAGTACCGACTTGTCTCCAGTTTCTAACCAACATGCTGGAAAATTGCATGGTCTACCATACAACACCTCGTATGGTGCCATCCCAATACTTGACTGGTAGCTATTACTATATGCAAACTCAACTAGATGTAGATGGTCTTCCCATGATCCTCCGAAGTCTAACACACAAGCCCTTAGGAGATCTTCCAAAACTCAATTGACCCTCTCGGTTTGACCATCGGTTTGGGAATGGTAAGTCGTACTTAAACACAACTCGGTTCTCAAAGCTTCTTGCAAACTCTTCCAAAATCCTCTCATAATTAATGGATCTCGGTCACTCACTACGCTCTTCGAAATACCGTGGAATCGAACAATTCACTTCACATAAAGTTCAGCCAATTTTGATGTCGTCCTAGTTGACTTGATAGGAATGAACCTTGCACTTTTGGTCAAACGAACCACCTGACCCAAATCCCTTCGTTTCCCGCCCTAGTTCTAGGTATTCCATCAATATCTGCTCCCACTTCCACGTAGGAACTTCCAATAGCTAAAGCAAACCACTCGGCTTCTTATGTTCAGCTTTCACCAATTGGTAGTTCATGCACTTGGAAATGAACTTTCCAATATCCCGTTTCATCTCTTCCCAGTAATAGACTCGCTTTATGTCCTGATACATCTTATTCCCAGTAATAGAACCTCATCTCCCAGTCCGTCGATATCAGGAACAACTAATCACCCTCACTTTCGAAGCCAACCTTCTCGATCGACCTCTAACTCTTTATCTTCTAGTTCCAGTTTTTGGATAAACTTGACTAGGTTTACACCTCGCTTTTGGCTCCATAAATCCTCTCGATAAGAGTAGGTCTTATTGATAAGTTTGCCAACATTTCAGGTTCCAACTCAGATCACGGCGTAAAATCAAATCTTACCAAATACTCGAGGCTCTTCCATTCCGAAAACATCGACCCTAGCTGGCGTGTCTACGACTCGATGCATCTGCCACCGTGTTACCATTGCCAGGAGTTTTGTTGCAAAATCAATGTCGTTTATTTGTAAATGCAAGAATTAGTGTTTTCACTCCTATTATTAACGTGGCAAAAAAAAAAAAAATTATCTCCCTGCCTAACAAAAATTAGTCCGCATGGTAAAAAAAACGTAACCACCTATTTTCTATTTCTATCCCGCTCATACTTCAAAAATTTTAACCCTCGTTCCCTTTCCCCCCAAATCCCTTTACCGAAAAATTCACTTTCCCCCAAATCGCTCTCTGCCGAAGAAATCGCATCGATTAACGTTCCCCGTGTCATCATCAACTCCGTCATACTCCTCTCAACAACGTCGCGGAAGACGGCGAAAATCTCCGCTCATGGTATAGGTAAATGTAGGTATGAATTCTTTAACTCAATTTTGTGATTCTATTCGGATTGTGTATGAAATATTTGAGTGCATGCTATTTTCTCATCTCCTATCTTGCTAGGGTTTGATGGTATAGATGATTAACCCTAATTGCAATCGCTCATTGATCTATAATTCTGTATTCTGTCATTTTCTCATCTCCTATCTTGCTAGGGCTCGGTTATGTTATAACTGCTTGATTTTCATGTTCTATTTGGATGCTTTTTTGATAGGTAATTTTCATGTTGTACGCTTTTGATGTGATAGATTTCTATTTACTTATGGGGAGTAATGAGACATGAAAACCATTCAGGAGGTTTGAGTAGACAAATTTTCCTCTCTTTTAGTGAATGTAGGATCTGTGAGATCTGGTTAATGTACAATAATAAACTGATGATATCATGTATGGTGTACATGGGTATAAGCAGTGGCGTAAGCAGTCACACTAATTGATACCATGTCTTATACGTAAATCTAGGATTTGTCTTGGCCTTATTTAAATCTCTTGAAACATTTTGCAATTAAGATATTCCTATATAGTTCTGTAACATTTTTCTTGATTGTTGTCATCTTTAAATGGGCATGCTTATTTAGTATTTGAATGGAGGTTTGTACTATTATAGCTGATAATAATACTGGTACCCAATGTTATTAGACAAAGCGCACCGAAGCGAAATGCTTGGAGCATAAGCACAATGCGCAAACGCAAACTGCGCGCTTTAGTAAATCGAAGCGCATACTATATAAATTTTAGATAACAGTATTGTTGGAACTTCTTTTCCTTCTCTCTTATAATTGTTCCTGGCTGATTTGTATTTGAACATATACACATATTCGCTGAAGTAGAATTAGGTAGTTAGTGCATCATTTTTAAGATGCTTGGATGTCTTTTTGGGTAATAACTTAAACATGTAGTTATTTTTTTTCTAACAACAGTTATACGTCAAAGATTGGAAACTTATTTTCCTTCATAAGTCGATGACGGACAAAGATTGGGTTTTAAAAAAATAGGTAATAAAACAATACTTAACTTAATACATATTTTGAGATTTAGAACATATAATCTAATATTAAAACTAAATTTTTTAAGTTTTTTACTTTTGTCATAGAACTAGTATACAGTATCGACAAGGGACAATGAATTTTGTGCACGATGCAAAGAGGAACGTAAGAAATGTAAAAAAAATGTTATGCCCTTGCAGAGACTGTCGGAATCTTAGTCGCCATGATGACCAAAATTGTTGACCATTTAATTGTAAAAGGAATGGATCCTAGATACATTGATGGTGAATGGTTTAATCATGGTGAAGAGATAAATGTAGAGAAGAAAAAAATACGTTTGACATATATGATCTATTCAAGATGATTCACTATGAAGATGAAGATTTTATAAATAATGATTTTTTTGATGATGATAAAGATAATGTTGATTTTCAGAGAAAAGAGGATGAGTTACTCAAGAACTTGGAAGATGCAAAAACTCCATTATACCCTGGTTGCATAGATCACACAAAATTATCCGCTATCACTGTCTTGTATAATCTTAAATGCGAGACTTGCTAGTTTGATAGTGTGTCCAGTAAGCTTTTAGCTATGCAACATCTATTTCTATCGAAGGAAAATGTGTTTCCCGAAACCTTATATGAAGTCAAGAAATATCTTAAAGTGTTCGACATGGGTTTTGAAAAGATCATGCATATGAGAATGACTGTTGCCTTTTCAGAAAAGAATATAAAGATTTAGAAAATTGTCCGAAATTTGGTTCTTCGAGATGGAAGAAAATCATGATACTGAAGAGGTTATACAAGGTGTTCTAGTTAAAGTATTGAGATATTTCCCAATCATTTCGAGATTTAGAAGAATGTATAAATCTCAAAAGATGGCAGAAGATTTAATATGGCATTTTACTAATAAAAGTAGCGATGGAAAAAATGCAACATCCCATAGATACTATGACATGGGAAATGGTGGATGAAAAGTATAAATCTTTTTCATTGGATCCACGCAATCTTCGGCTTGGTCTTGCCACAAATGGATTCAACCCATTTTCCATGTTAAGTTCGATATATAGTTGCTGGCCGGTAATGCTTACGGCATGTAATCTCTCGCCTATGTTGTGTATGAAGAAGGATAATATTATGTTAACTTTACTTACTCCAGGCCCAAAGCAACCCGGGAATGATATTGATGTATATTTGGCGCCTTTAGTGGAAGATTTGCATCACTTGTTGTCTTACGGAGTTAATGCTTATGACGCGTTTAGCAATACTTTATTTAAATTGAATGCAATTTTGCTATGGATGATTAATGATTTTCGTGCTTATGGAAATCTTGCTGGATGGCGTGTGAAAGGGGAAAAAGCTTGCCCATTATGTGGTGTCATTACCCATTCTCGTTGGTTGAATCATAATCGAAAGTTCGCCTACATGGGACATAGAAGATTTCTACTTCCTTCAAATTCACATAGGAAACAAAAGGCATTGTTTGATAATACCATAGAGACAGATAGTGCTCCTAGATTGATTACTGAGAGAAACAACTATGCATTGTTGAAGGATTATCCAAATGCTTTTGGAAAAGGAAAAGAAGACAAAATTAATAAGAGAAAGTGTGTTTATGATGAGGAAGATGAAATTGATGATACTAACACTTCCATGAAAATGGAGATAGCAAGATGGAAAAAAGATCTATTTTCTTTGATTTGCCTTTTCGGGAGGTTAGTGGTTAATATGTTTAATTTTTACTGTTTTAGTATAAGAAAAACCCAATAACGCGTTATAGTTATGGTTTTTGCAGGAACTTCCATTATGTCACAATATAGATGTGATGCATGTGGAGAAGAATATTGGTTAAAGCTTATTGGGCACAATGTTGCATGGTAATAAATCCAAAGATGGAACCAACTGTAGGAAGGATTTAGAGGATTGGGGAATTCGATGTGAGCTTCATACACAACCTCGAGGGAATAAAACATATCTTCCACCGACTCCATATTGGTTGTCAAAATCCGAGAGAAAAATATTTTGCCAAAAATTGTACGATTTCAAAGGACCGGATGGCTACTGTTCAAATTTAAAAAATCGGATTTCGTTGTCGGATTGTAAAATTAGTGGATTTAAGTCACATGGTTATCATGTATTAATGCAACATTTATTGCCAGTAGCATCGAGAGGATTACTGACAAAGAAGGCAAGAAAAGCAATAATTCGCTTATGTTCTTTTTTTAACAAATTATGTCAACGTGTTCTTGATAGAGAGAAGGTAGAACAAATCAATGTTGAGATTATTGACGTTTTATGTGAGCTTGAATTTTTTTTCCAACCATCTCTCTTTGATATAATGGTACATTTATCCACTCATCCTGGAAAAGAAGCACTAATATGTGGACAGGTTCATTTTCGTTGGATGTACCCATTCGAAAGATATATGAAGACACTCAAAGATTATGTCATAAACTATGCACGACCAGAGGGATATATTGCAGAATGTATGTTGTTCTTCAATGAATTTTTGAAAAAAATCAGGACATATAGAGGAGAAAGGAGCTCGAAATGAAGAGTATGAAAGTAGTGTAATACTTGAGGGACGTCCAATTTCAACATCGAAGACAATTACATTACCGGCTAATGAGAAAGAAATTGCTCATTTAGCCATGTTAATGAATATGGCTGCGGTGGAACCATTTATGAGTAAGTTCATGTTATATATTGTTTTAAATATTTTTATGTATTTGTAATGGTATAAGTAACTTATAATCAAATGTTCAATACTAGTTTGCATTTGGAGGAATTAGAAAATTCAGACGAGCACATGAAAAAAATGTGACCTTAATTTGGGAAACACATACCAAAAAATTTTCCGATTGGATTAAAAGAAAGGTTAGTTAGATTCCAAATATATTCTCATATGACTATTAATATACTATATATAAAATTTACATGCTAAATGAAATTCTATGTAGAAACCTATATCCTCCAAGGATCATAAAGACATGTTGAAATGGATTGCTTACGGTCTGAAGGTTGATGTTGCGTCTTACAATGAATATATCATCAATGAGCAATGTTTACATGTAAAAGATTTAGGGAGACAAATTCAGAATTGTGGGCTGTGTTTTAATGCGACTACTATGTGTAGAGCAAGTGCAAAAGATATGTCCCAAGTGGTTGATGTAGTCACTTATTATGGAATATTGACAGATATAATTTTATTAGATTATCGTTTTTTTTATATTCCAGTTTTAAGGTGTCGTTGGGTGTATAAAGGAAATGGAGTAAAAGTTGATGATGATGGGTTCACTCTTGTTAATTCACATCAAGCATCATTTTCACGAGACCCATACATACTCGCCTCTCAAGCTAAACAAGTATTTTATTCAAGAGAGGAAGGATGATGATTCTAATTGGTATGTTGTAATGAAAGCACAATCAAGAAGTTTTACTGATGTAGAGGATCTCGATTGCATCGAGGAAGATATCCAAGTGATGAAAGATGAAATAACCGAAGTGGATGATGAAGATGTTAGCTATGTTAGAGAGGATTGCGAGAGCATCCTTAAGTAGATTATATGTCCTACTTGAGCAATGTTGTTCATTGTACTCGTATTGATTTTCTGTAGTGTTGGTTGTTCATTTGCTTTAGTGTTGGTTGTTCGTTGTAATCGTATTGATTTTCTGTACGTTTGATTGTTCGTTGGTGTTGCACCTGAAACTATGGTATATATATTTATGTTGTACCAGAAATTCTGGCATTTCATGGCCATGCGGTCTGACCTGTTTTTCATGTTACGCATCCATGCACTAGTACATTGTGTTGCCTTGTTTTCCCATTAAACCTGAAATTTGTCTGGTCTGGTCTGCTTTTGCATATGCACATATTACACACACATGCACCAGTACACGCACATGTGTATACTTTATATACATATATCTGTATATACATATACATTGTACTACCTTGTCTGGTCTTGCATTTGTTCACATCAATCCACACAATTTAAATTATATATGTATATTTATGATTGTATATACAATTAAAATTATGTATTTTGTTTCATTTGCAGGAAATGATGTCAACAAGCAATGTACGTACTCGCAACCAATTAAAGGTTGCAATGGAATCCCAAAAGAATAAGCCAAATCGGAAGCGTAAGTCAAGCTAAAGCGTAAGATTCAATGCGAAGATCGACCAGTTATTTCTAATAAGAAGCAAGCCATTGTTCACAACGAAGGCGAAGAAAAACTGTCTTGAATGACTAAAATGAAGAAGGTCTATGCTCGGAAAATCAAGCTTGTCTTGAACAAACTGATGATGCCGAGATGGAAATTGGAAAACAAAGTGTACCTGACATCGGAAGTACTTCTCGGAAAAGAGGCAGTAGAGGTCTAGCAAAAGCAAAAAAGGCTCCCGTTATGCAGTCAGGATCGAATTAAAGTTGAGTTCAATGATTTAGATATACCGACAGGGCAAGGGTCCATATATTTATTCTCTTTTCTTGGACCGCTTATGTGGGAGCAGGTTCCATACACTATCGATGATTGGCGGAATATAAATGATGACTTAAAAGAAGTTTTGTGGCGGTCGGTTCATGTATGAATTAAGACTTAACTTTGGTTACTTAATTACATGATAGAAATCTCAGAATTCACGCAACAAATTTTAATATTCTAAAGCTGTGTACTCTAGTTTGGACCGTATGCACAGGTGAATTATTTGATTTTAATATCATGTTTTCATGAACTAATTCAGGTTAGACTTAAACTGGAAGATGAATGGCAAAGAAAAGCCATTTTTCAACAAATGTGAGTACTGTGGAGATCGTCAAAAAGCAAATTGGTTCGAACTTCGCATGAATGAAGAGGAAAGACTTAAACTGAAACCAACCAACATCAAAAACATGAACGAATGGAGAAAGTTTGTGAAGGAGAAAACAAGTGTGGAGTTTAAGGTAAATTTAAGATAAAATTCAATACTTCAACAGCAAATCATTCCTATGCTCATCTTTATTAATATGATAATTTTAACATCTATCTATATTTCCAGCAAAAAAGCGAGAAATATTCGGCCCTTAGGTATACACAACTTCCACATACAACCGGTCGTAAGGGAATGGCTAGAATGACCGAAGACATGGTTAGATTAATAACTACAGCTTTATTTAATACTATATAATACCTGTCATTTTACTTATTTAATGTTATCCTAAATTTAGAAAAACGAAAGTGTAGATCTATCGTCCATAACTAAAGCAAATGTGTGGATCAAATCTCAGATAAGAAAAAATGGTCAACCGATGTCCATGGAAGCTGCAAATACTATTGTATAATTGTTTTTTTATTTTATTGGTATTTTTTTGAAACCGTGGTATTTTTAACATTGTACACCATCTATGTGTTTTTATTTATGTAGGAGGAGATTAAAAAGTTTGGTAGCGTAACCCAGTCTAGCTCGACACGGAATGTCAGTGGAGATGCTCTTGCACATGTATTAGGAGAAGATAGACCGGGAATGTTAAGGGCATTGAGAAAGGGTTGCACTTTAACCGAGCTAGCTGTGGCTCAGTCCAAAGATAAACAAGTCTCACGGTTTCGAGAGGAAATCTAAGAATTGAAGGGAATGATACAGACTCTGATGGACCAGAAGGTAAACTTCTAAACTTAATTTTTATTTGTTAAAGACAATATTTAGCACACTCTATAATTTAAAATACTAAAAAGAATAAATTTTGGGCGGGGTAAAGAAAGTTTGCAAGGGAGCACACATGAAATGGTAAAACTAATAATTATATTACCCAATAAATATTTTGATCTAGTAATGTTTTATTTTAAGTATTGTGGCATACTAGCATCCACTTGAGTGCTCCTTAGATTAAAATATCATGATATTTGTGCTTTGCAGCAGGGTAAAGAAAGTCAGGAAAGATCTCACCTGAATCGTTAAAAGTATTAATTATATTACTCAATAAATAAAATTTATGTTTTAAATTTTTAATCCAGTATTTGATATTACTTTTCGTTGAATAATTCTAGAGTGATGAGAAAATATGTTCGTTGCTGAATTGGGATGGAACCTCTAGAGTTGTTGCCTATGGGAGTTGTTGTCCATGGATCCAAATGACGTTGTCAATGACACTCGTCTTGGACCAAATGCTACGAGCATTGTTATAGATTTTGTGGATAACCCAGATACTTATTTATGGAGGCATACACGTAAAATGGCTGTATTAGGAGATGCTGTGAATAAGGTAATAGCCTGGCCATCAGTTTGCTTCAAGGTACCACTGCGAACACGCTTGAACTTTAATGAAGCCAGTACGGTTAAATTTAAACTTCTCATATTATATTTATAGCTATTTTGTGTGTGTATAATACAATATTTATTTATAGTTACGCGTGAATCTATTAGCAGTTATGTGTGTGAATAATTGCTAATATTGAAGTATATTTTCATTTTTAGAGTACCGACAGGATCCGCAATATTTGCCAGATTTATGGTTGGAATGAGGGTGAAGGCGTAGTTGCCGAAGGAAGAATCCATGCCGATGATCCAAAATGCACTATTAACGGTATTCTGGTCCGTCCGTCCGTTTGTTGTCATTTGGGTGGACAACGCAGTAAATAAAGATGCTTATTTGTGGCGACCCACATCTGATATGTCGTGCATCGGAGAAGCAATTGGTAGGAAAGTGGCATGGCCAAGATCAAAAGTAGAAGAGGACAAAGAAAATCCAACTAAAAGTCGTGATGAAAGTGAAAATCATGCGACTTCTCCCTTGAAATCCTCATATGTGTTCACAAATAAATCGAAACATGTAAGTATTTATTTTCAACATTGATCATTGTGTAAGTATATACATTCTGCATAATAATTTTTTTCTTTCATCCTATTGCAAACATGACAAAAGATGTCAAATGCAAATTGATAGATGTGGTTGGAACAGACGTAGTGGCTGAAGGATCTATTGCATCAACTGATTCGATAGCGATGGTCCATTGTCGTCCATTGGGAAAGGATGCTGTAAAGGTTTGAGTTGAACATGTGACAATTCCAACTGCAGAGCTGTGGAGACCAACATCAGCACTGACGTGCATGGAAGATGCCTTCGGCGTTCCCATAGCTTGGCCAGTGAGAAATATCATTATTGACAAAAAATGAAAGGTATTTTAATATTTTTTAGTACATATTTAGGAGTTACTGCCCTCGGGAGCACATGATCGACTGAAAATAATTGAGTTAGATTATTTTGGAAAATAAGTGTGTTATTCTCACTCTCCTTATAAATCAAACATGTGACGACCCGCCTCACACCAGCCTGCATTTCCTCCAAAAGTGCGCTGTACACATGTCTGACTAGCATAAGACGGTCGTCGTAAGAAAGGAAAGAAGGGAATGAACTAATCAAAGAACCTGTAGAATGTTTCACAGCGCATGGAATAAAATATAATAACAATAATGTACTTGACATAAAACAGGCGAGACAGTGCATAAGCTGATAACTAAAACCAACATCAATCTCAAAGCAGCGGAAATCCAAATACAGCTTATTACAACTTTTCAAAATCTACTGTCTCTGAACAACAGAAAACCAAAATAGAAGATACACCACCAATGCCCAAGCAGTGATCTTCAACAACACAGGGAGAATACTATATATGTATTACGTGGAAGCCTCCTGCTCGTCTCCGGATCATCTACCCGTGCATCACCAGCTAACCTGTCTCTAGTCTGCTCGTGTGAGCACCCAGAGTAATAAGAGGAGACATAAAACTCTGGGTCAGACATAAAGCCTGGTATGAGCGATAAGCATCTAAACAGAATAATAACAGGTATACTAAACCATACCTGAACCTGGACCTGCAACCAAAGAGTTAGTACCACATACCGTACAATACTCCAAGGTGCCATAATAAATAGTGTAAAAATACGAGGGTGGGGTGTGCATGTCAGAATGAGAGCAAGCAAATCATCCATAGCAACCATCCTCACATCTCTCACTCAGTGCGTAAAGCGTACGACATCTACCACTTTGGAACACTAGACAAACTGAGGTAACGACGAATCCCGACTTGTAGAAACCCTGCTGTGACCAAGACAACACTTGGAGTCATGACCAAACATTTCAATGACCCACTTCATTGGTCGTAGCCCTTGGTTCTACCGATGCCATAATGGCCCTGAATCCGCCTTCGTACCTCCTACCATAGTGGTCCAAAGCTATAGACGTCGATAACTCCTTAGCACGCATCCCGCAGCAAAGCCCAACCATGAAGCGAACTCGTTGATTCCCATCTGAATCTTGAACTCTAACTCATTTGGACTTCCCTTGCATCTCGGGTTTGGTCGAATTGGAGTTGGTCTTCAGAAGAGTCATCACGAAGTAGTAAAAGTACACGTCCGGTTCCCCATGCTCGGTTCGGTTCGGATACGTTCCCCGGTTCGGTTCGGAGTGCCACCATCCTCTGGGTTCGGGTCTTTCTCCCTCATGCGGTTCGGTTCGGTGCTTTTGGTTCGGTTCGGTGGTTCTGAAGCGGTGCGGTTCGGATACCCCATATCTTGAGTGTCTCCGTCTCGTCAGCATCAGTTCGGTTCGTGTATTGCCCTCGATTCGGTTCGGAATATGGTATCCATGCTCCTCTTTCTTCTACTTCAGTCCTCCTTATTCCTTCCGATCCCACGCTATGCCCCTCCGATCCGATCAGGCCTTCCTTGTTGCCTCTTCACGTCATGCTCCAGAAGGTACCACGCCCCGGTCCGGTTCGGATATGTCCGATCCGATCCCCTACCCGATCCGATCCGGTTAGATACCCTGCAGTTTTCTGCAACTTTCCAGCAACTGTTTATACGCCTCTCGACGGCGTTTTCGACCAATCTAACTATTGGAATCAATCACAAAGCATACCAAAGAGTCATAGCAACATATAACAGCAGCCGCAAGCAACAAACAACAATTTAAATGAATCATAATGGATCAAAAGTGGCCAAAACCTCACATTTTCCTATAATCCCTCTTAATCATGTTTAAGCATACGATTAGCAAAACACATCGAAATTAACCCAAATTTCTAACAGAGCCTTAAAACATTATTTTAGAATTTTAAGAATTTTTCCAGAATTTATTTACGTATAAATTCGCTAATCTTCACTAATTACCCTTAATCACCGTAATTTGTGCAAAAACTATGCAAATCACTCACCTTGGCCACAAATGAAACACCGAATCTGAAGTATCCTCTGTTTGGGTCGAATTCCTATGTATAGCAGCAGCTCCAACCTTGCTTTGTTGCTATTTGGCCTTGCTTTGATGTAGTTTAGGCTTAATCTTCACTAAAATGTGTTTTGGAGTGGTTTTAGAGGATGGAGGCCATTACCAAGGTCTCAAGAAGGTTTGTGGCGGCTCAAAACTGAAATGAAAGTGATAACCTAACCCTAATCAGTCCTCCTATACCTCTAAACCCGAAATTCCCCTTGGGCTTAGCTGTTAATCACCCGGTTAAGCCCAATTAAGCTGTTTTTCACCATCTGAAACTTGTTTCAGCCATATCTCCCAAACGGTAAGTCCGTTTGGCTAATGTGACCACTCTACGGAAAGAGAAACCATCATCCGAAGCCAATGGAAGTGGTTTCAGGTCAAAATTCATTTCCAGTCAAAAGTTATGGCCAAAACAGTGCCAACTAGGGGTAAAATGGTCATATAAAAATCGGGAAAAATCATGAACATGGGAAATGACCACAATAGTCGTCTCCCAAAGTTACATGACCATACGACTTCGTATGTGAAAGAAATAAATATTCTACGATCCTATGATACGTAGAATGCGGGTCGTTACACTCTCCCCCCCTTAAGAAATTTCGTCCCCGAAATTCCTTAACCCAAAACATACAAAGGATCCTGCATGCCTAACAACCACATACAACAATCAAACATACAAAACAAGCAAAACAAACCTATCCTAGCATGCGGAAAACTAAATCGAAGTCAAAATCTTACCAGACAAAGAGTTCTGGATACTTCTCCCTTATGTCCTCCTCTGTTTCCCAAGTACAATCATTCTCGTCTTCGCTCCACTGTACCTTGACTAGCTTCACCGACTTCCTTCGAAGTTGCTTCATGTCGTGTGCGACAATACGGGCCGGCTTGCGGTTCCCAACCGCCTCGGGTTCTACTTCGAAGTCCTCTAACTGATCAGGTGAGATAGTCATATCTGAGTCGTGAACAAACTTCCTTAGTTGGGAAACATGAAATACGTTGTGAACTCCTGCCATCTTCTCCGGTAAGTCAATTCTATATGCCAAATTCCCGACTAGTTCAAGAACAGGGAATGGACCAACAAATCTTGGTGCTAATTTGCCTCTCCTGCCAAATCGTATTACGCTCTTCAACGGAGAAATCTTTACAAACACCAAGTCACCCACGAAGAATTTTAAGTCTCTTCTTCTCTTATCAGCATAACTTTTCTGCCTATCTTGGGCAGCCTTCATTCGTTGCTGAATGATCTTAATCTTATCTGAAGTTTCCCTCACCACATCTGGTCCAAGCATAAACTTCTCGCCAGTCTCTATCCAACATGATGGTGAGTTGCACGGTCTTCCATACAAAGCTTCAAATGGAGCCATACCGATACTGGATTGGTAACTATTATTATATGCAAACTCTACTAGATGCAAATGGTCATCCCATGATCCACCAAAATCCAATATACATGCTCTCAAGAGGTCTTCCAAAATACGGTTCACCCTCTCCGTCTGACCGTCGGTCTGAGGATGATATGCGGTACTGAGATGTAACTCTGACCCTAGAGCCTCTTGTAAGCTCTTCCAAAACCCACTAGTGAACAACGGGTCTCGGTCGCTCACAATGCTTTTGGGTACTCCATGAAATCTCACTACCCACTTCATATATAATTCTGCTAACTTAGCTGCCGTTCTGGTTGATTTGACCGGTATAAATCTTGCACTTTTAGTCAGTCGATCTACAATTACCCAAATGCTGTCATATCCCGATCTAGTCCTTGGTAACCCATCGATGAAATCCATCGAGACTTGCTCCCATTTCCATTCGGGAATTTCTAAGGGCTGTAACAACCCACTAGGCTTCTTTTGCTCGGCTTTAACTAGCTGGCAATTCATGCACTTGGATATAAACTTCCCAACGTCTCTTTTCATTCCTTCCCAGTAGTAAGTCTGTTTCATGTCTCTATACATCTTATTACCACCGGGGTGTATAGTCAGTTTTGAGTGATGACATTCTCTAAGCACTTCATCCCTCAATCCATTGACATTGGGTACAACAAGCTTTCCATTTCTTCTAAGCCATCCATCTCGATCAAGCCCATACTTGTTCATCTCCTCGTCGATACCCATTTCTAACTTGGAGATGATTTCCAGTAGGTTAGGATCGTCCCTCTGACTAGAGCCGATCCGCTCAATTAAAGTGGGTCAGATCGTCAAACTTGCTAACATTTCTGGATCCAATTCGCACTTTGGTCTGAAATCAAACCCCGCGATAAACTCCAGTTGCTTCCATTCAAGAAACATAGCCCTTAAACTGGCATGTCTTCTACTCAATGCATCAGCCACCGCATTGCCCTTTCCCGGTGTGTATGCGATGTCAAAATCATAGGAAGCTAAGAACTCTAACCATCTCTGCTGACGGAGATTCAGATCTTTCTGAGAGAAGAGATACTTTAACGACTTATAATCAGTAAACAGCTCAAATCTTTCTCCCAAGAGGTAGTGTCTCCACATCTTTAACGCGAACACGATCGCTGCCAATTCTAAATCATGGGTAGGGTATCTTCTCTCGTGCGGTTTCAATTGCCGACTTGCGTAAGCTACAACCCTACCTCCTTGCATCAATACAGCGCCCAGTCCGGTACCACAGGCATCCGTGTATACCGTCATCTCTTCATCCCCCTTAGGAATGACTAACACTGGTGCGCTTGTCAACTTGTCCTTTAGACTCTTGAATGCATTCTCGCACCTTTCATCCCAGATAAAAGCTTGATTCTTCTTGGTCAACTGGGTCAATGGTGCTGCTAACTTGGAGAAGCCTTGGATAAACTTACGATAATATCCAGCTAATCCCAAGAAACTTCTTACATCTGTTGCATTCTTGGGCGCAGGCCAATCCTGTACCGTAGCCACCTTCGCCGGGTCCACGGCAATACCATTCTCTGATACAACATGGCCCAAGAACCTCACTTCCCTCTTCCAGAAGTGACACTTAGAAAACTTTGCTTTCAATTGGTGTTTTCTCAACACCTCCATTGCTACCCTTAAATGTTCCTTGTGTTCTTCCTCTGTCCTCGAATAGACCAAAATATCATCAACGAACACAAGAACAAACTTATTCAACTGATCCCTGAATACCCTATTCATAAGATCCACAAAATATGCTGGGGCATTGGTCAGCCCAAATGGCATAACCAACCACTCATAAAATCCAGACGGCGTTCGAAATGCCGTTTTAGCTATACTCTCAGCTTCCACTCTAAGCTGATGAAAACCTGTCGCGAGATCCAACTGAGAAAATATTCTCGCGCCACTCAACTGATCGAACAAATCATCTATCCGCGGTAGAGGATACTTATTCTTCCTCGTCACTTTATTCAACTCGCGGTAGTCTACACACAAACGAAGGGAACCATCCGCCTTGGTAGCAAACACAACTGGTGCTCCCCATTCAGAAACACTCCTTCTGATAAATCCCTTCCTCAAAAGATCGCTGACTTGCACCTTGAGCTCCCGCTGCTCTCTTGGTGCCATACGACGAAGTGGCATCACTATAGGTCTGGCATCTTTTACCAAATCAATACGAAACTCAATCTCTCGGTGTGGTGTAAGTCCGGTCACTTCTTCGAAAACATCCGGATACTGGCCAACCACGGGCAAACCTGACAACTCACTATGCGGAATGTCGAGGGAGTTTAGAAAACTAGCCAATACCCCCTTACTAGGTAGACCACCAAACACTATCCTCCGCCCATCATCCGCTCTAGCTGTCACCAAAAAGCCCTCACAGTCTACCACCACCCCGTATCTTCGGAGCCAATCTACTTCCAAAATAATGCCAAACCCAGTAAAGCCCAAAACAAAGCAATCACAAACAAACATGCATCCATGACTCAATAAGACCACATTACGACAAATCATGCTAAGGCTAGTCGAACCACCAATCGGGTTCGTCACTACTAAAGGTCTATCGACAATCTCGGGCTCCAATCCCAACCTATCTACCAGGTCACTAGATATGAAAGAACTGGAAGCTCCGGTATCAAACAAAACTCTAACAGGAACATCATAAACAGAAAGCATACCTTGAATGACGACATTCTTTCCCTTCTCCGCCGCAGTTGGGGCATTCGACGAAGAAGGAATAGCATTAAGGGCATATGCTTTCACCATTTGCTTTTCCTTAGGGGGCTGTGGACACTTGTCCTTGTGATGTCCCATTTGGCCACAGTTGAAGCACTTCCTATCCGCTGGCTTGGCCCGACAATTACTAGCATAATGGCCCTTCTTACCACAGCTGAAGCACTCCACATCTTGCTTATTCTTTTTCTTCTGGCCATCCTTAGCCTGATTCTGCTTTCTCTTATTCTGGGAACCACCTTTGCCTCCACCGCCAGCTTGTGGCTTTGGCTCATCTGCGGATGCAACCTCAGTCTTCGGCTTAGGGTAGAGACTTTCTGACCTTAACGCTTTCCCCACAATCGATTCAAACGTCTCATCGATGTGGTTAATAAGTTTTTCCCCCAAGTACTGATCCAAACCAGTTATGAATTTCTCATTCTTTTTCTCGGCAGTATCTATAAGAGATAACCCATATTTTGACAAAGTGTCAAATTCAGCAATATACTCCGAGACAGCCCTGCCATTCTGCTTGAGCTCCAAGAATTTCTTAAACAACATTGACTTCTGAGCAGCTGGGATGAACTTCTCACTAAAACGAGCCTTAAATTGTTCCCAAGTAATCTGATCTTCGGGAGTAGCTGCCTTTATAGCATTCCACCAATTCATTGCCCGCCCTTGCAGCTGACGGGACGCTAGCTTTCTTTTCATCGCATCCTCGATACCCAAATCCTCGAAGATACGTTCGCAACTATCCACCCAATCCTGAACATCCGTAGCCGACTCCGTTCCATGGAACGGCTTCCCACCAAGGCTAGTATAATCCTTATTCAGCTTGGCGAAGTCGACTCTTGGCGCCTGCACCATTGGACCACCACCATTTCCACCATTGGGAGCTGCCCTCTGTACATCTCTAAGCATCTCTCTCATGAGGTCTGTAAACATCGTCCTCATGTCAGCAGCATTCCCATTATTGGCTCCCCTACCAGCACCTCTAGTATATCGGCTCATCGTCAATCTGAAAAAGGAAACGATTAACGACTCCATAGTGGTGCTAGTGCAGTACGACTTCATCCTTATACTACTAATAGTATATATATATAGCTTTTGAAAACCAAAATAATCACAAATACGCTCTCTCGTATACGTATACTATCTCTCCCTGATAACTTCCCTAGGTTAACTACGCAACCTAGAGCTCTGATACCAAGTGTGACGGCCCGCCTCACACCAGCCTGCATTTCCTCCAAAAGTGCGCTGTACACATGTCTGACTAGCATAAGACGGTCGTCGTAAGAAAGGAAAGAAGGGAATGAACTAATCAAAGAACCTGTAGAATGTCTCACAGCGCATGGAATAAAATATAATAACAATAATGTACTTGACATAAAACAGGCGAGACAGTGCATAAGCTGATAACTAAAACCAACATCAATCTCAAAGCAGCGGAAATCCAAATACAACTTATCACAACTTTTCAAAATCTACTGTCTCTGAACAACAGAAAACCAGAATAGAAGATACACCACCAATGCCCAAGCAGTGATCTTCAACAACACAGGGAGAATACTATATATGTATTACGTGGAAGCCTCCTGCTCGTCTCCGGATCATCTACCCGTGCATCACCAGCTAACCTGTCTCTAGTCTGCTCGTGTGAGCACCCAGAGTAATAAGAGGAGACATAAAACTCTGGGTCAGACATAAAGCCTGGTATGAGCGATAAGCATCTAAACAGAATAATAACAGGTATACTAAACCATACCTGAACCTGGACCTGCAACCAAAGAGTTAGTACCACATACCGTACAATACTCCAAGGTGCCATAATAAATAGTGTAAAAATACGGGGGTGGGGTGTGCATGTCAGAATGAGAGCAAGCAAATCATCCATAGCAACCATCCTCACATCTCTCACTCAGTGCGTAAAGCGTACGACATCTACCACTTTGGAACACTAGACAAACTGAGGTAACGACGAATCCCGACTTGTAGAAACCCTGCTGTGACCAAGACAACACTTGGAGTCATGACCAAACATTTCAATGACCCACTTCATTGGTCGTAGCCCTTGGTTCTACCGATGCCATAATGGCCCTGAATCCGCCTTCGTACCTCCTACCATAGTGGTCCAAAGCTATAGACGTCGATAACTCCTTAGCACGCGTCCCGCAGCAAAGCCCAACCATGAAGCGAACTCGTTGATTCCCATCTGAATCTTGAACTCTAACTTCTCATTTGGACTTCCCTTGCATCTCGGGTTTGGTCGAATTGGAGTTGGTCTTCAGAAGAGTCATCACGAAGTAGTAAAAGTACACGTCCGGTTCCCCATGCTCGGTTCGGTTCGGATACGTTCCCCGGTTCGGTTCGGAGTGCCACCATCCTCTGGGTTTGGGTCTTTCTCCCTCATGCGGTTCGGTTCGGTGCTTTTGGTTCGGTTCGGTGGTTCTGAAGCGGTGCGGTTCGGATACCCCATATCTTGAGTGTCTCCGTCTCCGTCTCGTCAGCATCAGTTCGGTTCGTGTATTGCCCTCGATTCGGTTCGGAATATGGTATCCATGCTCCTCTTTCTTCTACTTCAGTCCTCCTTATTCCTTCCGATCCCACGCTATGCCCCTCCGATCCGATCAGGCCTTCCTTGTTGCCTCTTCACGTCATGCTCCAGAAGGTACCACGCCCCGGTCCGGTTCGGATATGTCCGATCCGATCCCCTACCCGATCCGATCCGGTTAGATACCCTGCAGTTTTCTGCAACTTTCCAGCAACTGTTTATACGCCTCTCGACGGCGTTTTCGACCAATCTAACTATTGGAATCAATCACAAAGCATACCAAAGAGTCATAGCAACATATAACAGCAGCCGCAAGTAACAAACAACAATTTAAATGAATCATAATGGATCAAAAGTGGCCAAAACCTCACATTTTCCTATAATCCCTCTTAATCATGTTTAAGCATACGATTAGCAAAACACATCGAAATTAACCCAAATTTCTAACAGAGCCTTAAAACATTATTTTAGAATTTTAAGAATTTTTCCAGAATTTATTTACGTATAAATTCGCTAATCTTCACTAATTACCCTTAATCACCGTAATTAGTGCAAAAACTATGCAAATCACTCACCTTGGCCACAAATGAAACACCGAATCTGAAGTATCCTCTGTTTGGGTCGAATTCTTATGCATAGCAGCAGCTCCAACCTTGCTTTGTTGCTATTTGGCCTTGCTTTGATGTAGTTTAGGCTTAATCTTCACTAAAATGTGTTTTGGAGTGGTTTTAGAGGATGAAGGCCATTACCAAGGTCTCAAGAAGGTTTGTGGCGGCTCAAAACTGAAATGAAAGTGATAACCTAACCCTAATCAGTCCTCCTATACCTCTAAACCCGAAATTCCCCTTGGGCTTAGCTGTTAATCACCCGGTTAAGCCCAATTAAGCTGTTTTTCACCATCTGAAACTTGTTTCAGCCATATCTCCCAAACGGTAAGTCCGTTTGGCTAATGTGACCACTCTACGGAAAGAGAAACCATCATCCGAAGCCAATGGAAGTGGTTTCAGGTCAAAATTCATTTCCAGTCAAAAGTTATGGCCAAAACAGTGCCAACTAGGGGTAAAATGGTCATATAAAAATCGGGAAAAATCATGAACATGGGAAATGACCACAATAGTCGTCTCCCAAAGTTACATGACCATACGACTTCGTATGTGAAAGAAATAAATATTCTACGATCCTATGATACGTAGAATGCGGGTCGTTACAAAACATGTAGTAGTACCAGACAAAACTCCCACTTAATGTTTATTAATGCTTTTGAAGCCAATTTGGTGGGATATCTTAGATGATTTGCAAAGATACATGGATAAACTTTTATGTACATGGTTAAAATATTATTAAGATAATGTGTATTAATGCAAAGATACCAATAAGCATTCACCTTAATTGGAGAGAAATTATATATGAAATATACTCGAGGACATGTCATCTCAGAATTACAAGTCATCTCGGAATTACATGTCATCTCAAATTACATGGTCATCTCAGAAATCATATACGAAATCATACATTCACCTTAATGGGTAGGCACTGTCATCTCTGAATAACTCGGTCACAGAATTACGTGATCACAGAATTGCATTACATGGTTCAGAATTACATGGTCACAGAATTGCATTACATGGTTCAAGTGTTTGTGTTATATAGTGTCCATATAGGAAAATGAGCGTGTCTGAAAGGTTTATGTTATGTAGTGTTACGTTCATAGCTTGTGTCTAAAAGGTTTATGTTATGTAATGTCTGAAAGGTTTATGCTATTTCTATTCTTAAGTTATGTTATGTTATCTGTTTTACAGGTAAATCAACAATATTTCAGGTGGTTTGATGACAGCAGCATTACGATATTTGCTCGGTAACTTGGTTATTTCAAGTGTTTATTTCAGTGTTTAGTGTACTTGATTATGACAGTATTACTGGTTATTTAAACTCGGCAGTCTGGTTGTGTATGTTGTGGTTATGACAATGTTACTGGTAGTTTGTTTGTGAAGGTTGTGGACGATTGAACTTGAGGATGTTTGTATGATTACCTTGCGGATGTTTGAATGTGTATGTTGTGGTTCTATAATATGTCATGTAGAAAAATATATGTGTTTGTGGATTATGTCATTTAATTGGCGGCAAAATTATATGTATGTACAAAATATTATAATACAAATTTGGTAACAAATGGTGGCAGCGAAAACGCTACGGAATATTAAATTCATTCATAGCGTTTACAAACCGCTACAAATAAATTGTCACAGAACAGAAAAACAGTTATGTTGGAGCATTTTAAATGCTACAAAAAAGCTAAAAGAATGCAACAACAAAAACGGTGTAATGCAAAAACCCTTTCGATGGCGTTTAATTAACGCCGCAAAAAATGGTAATGTTAAAAAAACGACGTGAAAAAGATTTTATTCGTGGCGTTTAAATTAAGTGCAACAAAAAAAATTATTTTTAGTGGCATATTTTCTCGTAACGATTATTGTAACGCCACCAAAAATACTTAGTGGTGGTTTTTGGACGCAACAAAAAATCATTTTTCTTGTTGTGGCTATACCAAAATCATATGACGCCAGAAAATCTAATCATCGTTGCTGTCGAAGATTAGAATCCTTTTGGGAGAAAAGATACTTCAACGATTTGTGATCCGTAAATAACTCGAATCGAACTCCCAATAGGTAATGTCTCCACATCTTCAGAGCAAACACAATCGCTGCCAACTCCAAATCATTAGTTGGGTAATTCTTTTCATGCAGCTTTAGCTGCCGAGTCACATAGGTCACAACCTTATTCTTCTGCATTAGCACCACTTCAAGTCCAGTACCACATGCATCAGTGTATACCACCATCTCCTCATTCCCACTCGGAATGGTCAACATCGGAGCACTCGTTAGTCTCTCCTTTAGGATCTCGAACCCTTGTTCAAACTTTGCATCCCATGTGAACACCTGGTTCTTCTTCGTCAATCCTGTCAACGGTGCAGCTACCTTGGAGAAATCCTTGATAAATTGTCGATAATAACCAGCCAATTCAAGGAAACTTCTCACGTCCGTCGCATTCTTAGGCCTATTCCAGTCTTGGATTGCTGCCACTTTACTGGGGTCAACCGCTATTCCATTTCCAGAAACTGCATAACCTAAGAATCTCATTTTACTGTTCTAGAAGTGACACTTTGAAAACTTAGCCTTTAGCTGATGCTTTCGCAAGATTTCCAACACAACTCTCAAGTGCGTCTTGTGCTCTTCCTCATTCCAAGAGTAAACCAGAATGTCATCCACGAACACAAGCACGAACTCATTCAACTGGTCTTTGAAAACTCTATTCATAAAATCCACGAAATATGCTGGCGTGTTAGTCAACCCAAATGGCATCACAAACCACTCTAAGAAACCGGATGGTGTCCTAAAAGCAGTCTTTGGTACACTATCCTTAGTCACCCTCAACTGGTGAAATCTCGTTGCCAAATCTATCTGAGAAAACATTTTCGCTTCGTAAAGCTGATCAAACAAGCCATCAATCCTCGGCAACGGATACTTGTTCTTTTTAGTCACCTTGTTCAGCTCACAATAGTCCACACACAATCTTAACGAGCCATCTGCCTTTGTTGCAAACACGACCGGTGCACCCCATTCGGAAACACTTCCCCAAATGAATCCCCTTCCGAGAAGGTCATGAACTTGTACCTCCAACTCTCGTTGTTCCTTAGGCACCATCCGTCTAAGAGGCATAACAATTGGCCTAGCACCCTCGACCAAATCGATCCTAAACTCGATCTCCCAATGCGGCGGCAACCCTTTGACCTCGTCAAAGACATCCTCATACTCATTAGCGATCAGCACAGATGACAAGCCTTCTTGTGGAATCACAAGCGAATATAGATAGCTAAAGATGACACCCTCTTCGCGCTTACACCGTATCAACACCTTTCGCCCTTCCACATCCCCGACTCTCACCTCTAGCTTCTAGCAATTCACCCTTTCTGTATACCTCTTGAGCCAATCCATACCCAAGATGATCCCAAACCCAGCGAAGTTAAGAACAAAGAAATCACACACGAAAGAGCAACCATGACTCGATAACACTAGATCACGGAAAATCATGCAAATATTTGACGAATCCCCAACTGGATTAGTCACTACGAAGGGTCTATCACTAATCTCTGGTTCCAAACCCAAACGACACACGAGTTCATTGCAAATGAATGAATGCGATGCTCCAGTATCAAAAAGCACACGAACTAAACCACCGTTAACAAAAAGAGTACCTTGCACCACAACACCGTTTCCCTTCTCCTCAGTAGTAGGAACTTTTGAAGAAGACGGCGCTGCCCCCAAAGCATAAGCATTAACCCCTTGTTTCCCTTGAGCTGATACTTGAAGCACCTCTTTTCAGCTTTAGGATTTTTACAATCCTTGGAATAATGACCCTTCTGCCAGTAGTTATAGCAAGTCGCTTCGCCTTTCTGCCTTTTCTGGCCATCCTTTCCTTTCTATTTCCGCTGCTTCCTTCTCTTATTATCACCACATTGTTGTGGCTTCTGAGCTTCCTTAGTTGCAGCGACAACATTGGCCTCTTTAGGAAACAAGCTCTCATGACGAACAGCCCTTTCCACAAGCTTTTCAAATGAATCGTCAAGGTGATCCACCAACGGCCTTCCAATATAGGTATGTAGACCCATAAAAAACTTCTTGTTCACCTGATAAGGTGTATCAATATATGAACAAGCGTATTTAGATAAGGCCTCGAAATCAAAGCATAATCAAGCATAGAATGGCCATTCTGTTTAAGCTCCACGAACTTCTTGAACAAAGCTGACTTATGAGCAGTGGAGATAAACTTTGCTTCAAACTTAGCCTGTAATTGCTCCCATGAAATCTCTTCCTTCAGAGTTTCAAGTGTAACTGAATTCCACCATTCCATGGTGTTGCCTTGCAGTTGCCTTGATGAAAGCTTTCTCTTGGTTGTACCATCCAAACTTAAGTCTCCAAGGATACGAACACAGGAATCCATCCACCTCTGAACCTCTTCAGCTGTCTCAGATCCTATGAATGGTTTTCCTCCTAGAGATGTATATTATTTGCATAGCTTCGCAAAACCCATGACTCTAGGCAACTGGACTCCAACATCTATTATAGCTGCCATTGGAGTGGGGACCCTTCACATGGATGCCTCCATCATGACTTCAAACATGGTAGGGTAATCTGGTTCACCGCCATTTCCCCCTCCAGTATTAGCTCCCCTAGCAGCGTGTCTTGATGGTCGTCTACTCATTCTAAATCTGCAATTTAGAATAATTAGCCATTTCCAAGAAAAACTGCTAAATAGATACAACCACTACTACTATATATGCTAATATATATAGTAAGCATCCAAATAAATCTACAAGTACATCTCCCATACGTATTTAAATCTTCGAACTTTGGCTAAAATCGTTAACCAGAGATCTGATACCAAATGTGATGACCACCCATAGCCTCTGCACTTAATAAGTGGAATAATGCGCTGAAAGGTGTGCACGGCAGCTATGGACGATCATCAGAGTAGATAAACACCGTCGGAACCTGTCATAGAACTCACAGCACAAGGATAAAATATAATAGAACATATACAACAGGTATCATTAGTGAAGTAGAAACACTAAACTTCCATAGCAACTAGAAAGTGGTATCCATACACTTCGATTTAGTTGTAGTGTTTATACAATTTTGCCTCACTACAGCACTCAGAGTAGAATAACAAACAGCGGAAAACAAAGGTACTAGATAGTAGTAAAAATAGTACTCCAGCCTCCTGCTCGCCTCCGAACAACCACATCGTCTTCACTAAGCAATCACATATCACATGCCACCTAGCCTGCCCATCCAAAGAATCGGATGAACAACCCAAGGTAATAAGAGGAAACATAAAACCTTGAGTCAGACAACAGTCTTAGTGAGCGGTAAAACAGTTAACAAACTTCATCAATAAAGTACATGTGAATAGGTAGATAAACGAACTAATCTACCAAAACACGAGAGAAGTACTCACAACCGACTTCCCCGCCTCTGACAGTGGTAGACTTTATGATCCATACATCCGAAGGAACAACAATACAATCTAAGCAACCAATCATACATGGTAATAGCAACTCAACCATCATTACAGCCAAACATTCAAACGTCCATGACTGACTTTGGCTATCACCACCAACCTTGCTTTGAAACCATCGTTAATCGTATGATCGACCAAACAATTTAACGTCCGTCAGGGGCCAATGGTGGACCCTGGTTCTAGCTAAAACCCCACACACCATACAACGAAATGTGTCTAGGCCATACGATGAAACCTAGAGTACTCGACCATACAACGAAATCATGTAACCCATGATTCGATCCCGCTAGAACCTACGATAACGATAATCTCTTAGCCTTCAGTTTCTCTAGTCGTCAACAACAACGACTATCCCACCATTATCACCCAACTCAGGACACCTTTAAGTTATAGTTTCGCCCGTTGCACTACGACTGGCAATGTACTCATCACCTTACTTCGGTATCTCCCATTGAATTTTTCGAAGTTACCACCGTTCTCGAACCAAAGAAGACATCAATCATAAGGTCTAAAACAATTCATAGCATCACATCAATTTGCTAGAGAAAACAAACTATAGCACATAGGCCATTCACCATAGCATTTTAAAGCACTGCTAAAATCATTAATACCTCTCAACCGACCGACTCTTGGAAGCACGACCGACCAACCAATCCATCTATAGGCTCGCTCGACCGACCCCAACAATCCACCTGTTGGCTCGCTCGACCGACCTCAACAATCCACCAGTAGGCTCGCTCGACCGACCCCAACAATCCACCTGTAGGCTCGCTCGACCGACCCAACATTCCACCTGTAGGCTCGCTCGATCGACCGAACCGAGACCGATCCAACACGTTCGACCGATCCCTGCACTTGTCTTGTTCCCCCAAGAAAACCACTCCATGGTGCGCGACTGACCTACTACGTGCTACCCAAATCCTGCACTACCCCAATGCAACTCCAATTTCGACCTAAACTTCTACAGTCGACGAATTATACTCGTCCACTCCATTCAACACAACCACAAGCATATTATAAAACCAATAACATCACCAATTTGGCAATTTCATCAATAATTATGTAAAATTCACCAAATTCACCATAAATGTAAATGTGAACAAAACTATAGATCTAACTTGCATAATCCTATGGAATAGCATAGAAATTATCAGTTTAAAACTTGCTTAAACAGATCATAGGGTGATTCATATGAAAATGAACTTATAATAGTATCGATTAATGGAAAACAGTTGAAATAGATGAAAAATATGACCAAACACCCATACACTTCATTGAATCCACGTAAGAGATGTAAACCACTCACCGATTCTCCTAAATAAGCAAAAATTAGTGCAATAAGATTTCGGACAAGAAGCAATTGAATCCTACCTCCTTGATTTGATGAATCCGCCCTTAAGTTGATATAGATCTAGCCTCCAATGGTGTAGATCTTCAATTTCCCTCCTTAGATTTTGATTTTTAACGATGGAAAGGTGTTAGAGGAAGGAGGAGCACAAGTCCATTTAATGAGAGAATAGAGAAACTAAAACATTTCTCATACCTCCCACCCCTTATTTATACCCTTCCACTAGCCCACCAATGGGCCTTCCTAAATCAGCCCATTGTGGCTCTCCAAACCTAAAAAACCAACTGAAAACCTTAAAACAACGATTCCTCCCAAACCGCTGAGCCAAATCTTTAGTGTACCCACTCTACGGAAAGGAAAACATCAATTCCTTTTCAATGGCACAGGTCTCACCCTCTGATTTGACCTGAGTCAAAAGTTATGCAATGTACAAAACTGGTAGGGGAAAAATGGTCACAAACAAAATCGGTAAAAATTATGGACGTGTCTCACACCCCCATAAGCAACATATTAAAATATGAGAATGATCCAACCCTCAGAGAATAAAATAAAAATAATTTACGATCCGATACGTAAAATGCGTGCTGTTACAGGCCTGCTAACTTAAACTCTGTCGCAGCAGAAGTTCAATAGTCACACTAGTTTCATGGGTATATGATACATGAATGATTGACTCTAGTGCAAGTGGGAGATTGTTATATTTACTGCATAATATAAATATTAACATAATAGAAGTCCTTTAAATAATAATACGGGTTTATATAGTTTAAGTAAGTGACTTGAACTTAAGATTATAAAATATGTTATGTATTGTAATTCTAAAATGTCCTTAGTCAAGTTTTATTGTTTATATAGGACAACAATGAGACGTTAAAACTAGTATGTTAATTGACTGATGAGCACATCTCATTGATCATTAATATATGTGATATTAATGTCAAAACATAAATACGTATTGGAGAATAGCGTATTGGGCTTACCCAACACGACAAAACTACATGGAATATAATTAACAGTATCATAAGTTATTCTCATGGTAGCAATGATGTAATGGTCCTCTGACCTAAAATCATTATAATTTTATTCGAGGATATTTGTGTTTGGATATCATCTAAAGTTACTTTTAACCAAGTAGACAATAACGGTGATTATTGGATACATCTCGAATCAAATGAAAATTATGAATGATCTGGATTTAATTTAACCCTACAATATATTTGTAGTGATATCCATATGCCTCTTGATTGAGTGAGGCTGTGAAATGCATGATCGTGCTCAAATATTGATTTGTTTTAAATAGTCTACTCATTGATTAAGATAAACGGATTAAATTATAAAGAGGGGGATACATTCCATGCCTCGGGTTTAATCCTGGATATATTAGTTAAAAGGATTATATTACATTGAGACACTGGCCATAGAAAAGGTTGTATCGAATCGTTGATCTTATTATAACTTGGGTAGCAGCGACGTTTTTCTAGATGTTAATCACCGTTTATGCTTTTAAATACGATTTAAAATTATTGCCAATGTTAAAATAACCTATAGGCTCACACACTTAGACCGTTATAAAGGGGAAGACATTTATTGGATAAATAAATTATCAAATCAGTTGATATTTTATCTAGTATTGAAATAGTATGTCGGCAGGTTCCTTATTTTATGGTGCAAGTCTAATTTTATATAAGAAAGTCATTCCTTTTATAAAATACGGGTGAACCACTTAGATATTATTCATATAATAAAAATAAAATGGGAACCGACTATGTATCTCTTAAAAACCCTAATTAATGGTGCCTAGCACCACACCCCTTTTCCTTCGGTTTGTAAGACAATTGAAAGGAGCTCGTTCGTGTGGATTCCATTGGAGGCTTGGCGCATTGTCTTGCTTACGATTCGATTCTTCTACCCTCTACCGATATCCAAATTGAAAGAAATTGGGTTTCCATTGATTTCATGAAAACCTAAAGGTACGAAACTTTGATTTACTTAATTTCACATAAATCCTTAGTTTTAATGTGTTAAACAATTGGTTGCGATTAAATCGTTGAAATCTAATTTTTTTTGCCTATTTTCTTGATACCATAGTTTTATTTGAACTTTAGTAAAACCTCACATTTAGTGGTTCGATTAAGTTTGAGTAAAGCTCCAACAATCAGTTGATGAACAAAAGTGATACCTAATGGCGATTAATTGGAAGAATAAGGCCGTGCCATTTTACTTCAAGTTTCCATATTTTCTGTTGTGCTGTATATCTTTTTTTCCAAAAATTTCTAGAAAACATATTTTGTTTATGTTCCATTAGTTACTATTATTATTTAACTTTCTTTTGTAAATGTGATGGATTTTTTTCAAACGAAAACTAAAGACAGATCTAGAAAATTTTTAGAGTTTTTTTTTAAATCGAAGATAAATATAACAAATTTAGTGAACTTTTTTTTCCTGCAATTGGGTCAAATGAACAAGAATGCCAATGTAACTGTAAGTTATTAATATTGCATTTGAAGTCCACAGTTCCACGTCTGAATCATGAATTTCCACTGAAATTGAATTGTTCCCAACTTATTTTATTAAATTTAAGCACATTTCTAAGGAATAGTCAGTTTATTAATAAGAAAGCCTTTTCTTATACAAAACATCCTTGAAATCACCTTGATATGAAAATTGCACTGCATATTAATTGTTTTTTAGGCTGTAAATTGTAAAACTCCATTTTGTTTTCCACGTACTTGGAATGTACTTCATGAACCTAAAACAGGAAATTTTAACATCCATTCCCTTTAGTATTCCATTGATGTATTTACCCATTCTTTCTTCAAAAAAAATTGGACATGAAAACATGATCTTTTGACAGCTGCACTAATTTCAAATGTTTACAAGATTCTTGGTTTGAGTTTAACACTACAATAAAAATCTCTTTTCGCAATCAGTAATTTTTGTTGTAGTAGGTCAATTGCAACAAACGCACGCCCATCTAGATATTCGAATTTGCAATAGGTCGGTCATTTTCCGCAACTGTTATTGCTACTTTCTGCAACTGTATCCGCAACTGGTAATATCAATCTATTTAGGATGGAGTGTAAACTTAAGAAAGAGCTGGAAAAGGATTTGGATTTCAAAATACAAGCTTTAAGGAAAAAGGCTTATTATAGAAGAGAAATGGAGGGAAATCGTAATACAAAACAAAATCATAACCCAGTGAAGATTAAAAGGGCTAATGATAATATATTTATGATCTGAGATATGAAAGGTGATATCCAATCTTCTGAGAGTGAAAATAACAATTTTTTTGTTCAATATTTTTCATCAATTTTAGCCTCTCCAAGTGCTTCCGATCCTAATGTGCTTCCTCTTTTTCAAACTAACCTACCTTCACTATCCAACCAACAATTTAACAATCTTATCAGTCTTATCACCATAAATGAAATCAAGGATGCGGTCTTCTGTTTGGATGCATCTTGTTGTGGAGGACCAGATGGTTGCTTTCTTCCTTCAAAAATGTTGGTCCATTATAGGTGATGACATTATAAATGCAATTTAATTGTTTTTCTTGCATAATGTGTTACCATTTGTTCTAGCTGCTTTAATTCCTAAAGTTGATAATCCTTCTTCAGTTTCAGAGTTTAGACCTATTTCATGTTGCAGTATTATGTACAAATTTATTTCAAAGGTTTTGGCTAGAAGAATGTAGGAGGTACTTCCTTTTATTGTTTCGAGCAACCAAGCAGCTTATGTGAGTGGTAGATCGATTAGTGACAATATTTTAATCACTTAGGAGTTGTTTATGGGTATAATAGAGAAACATTTCTCCTAGATGTATGATTAAGCTAGATATTAGGAAGGCATTTGATACAGTTTCATGGAATTCAATAATTGCAGTTATGTCAAGGATGAACTTCCCAAAACCGTTTTTAGCTTGGATATATGCATGTATCTCTACACCTTATTATTCTATATCAAGGAAAGGTTGTTTGCATGGTTATTTTAAAGGCACTCAAGGAGTAAGACAGGGTAAACCAATATCACCATATCTTTTCATCATAGTCATGGAACTTTCAAATTTTCTCTTGGTGGATCAAGCAATAAAGAGAAATATGGAGCCTCATCCTAAATGTAAAAAGCCATTGATAACACATCTTATTTTTGCTAATGATCTGGTTATTTTCACTAAGCCCTCTTTGGCTAATATTCAATGTATATTATCTACCTTGCATGAGTTCCACAATCTCACTGGTTTGAGGATTAATGTGAGTAAATCTTCTATTTTAATTGTTGGGTTGCAAGATGATAAGAAAGAATAGATTATTAGGTTCTCGAGAGCTATGGAATTATCCAGAAATGCAACATATTTGGGTCTTTCACTTATTTATTCAAGAATTTCAAAAGAGAGGTGTGCTCCTCTGTTTGAGAAAATAATTAGAAAACTGATGCAATGGCCTAGCTACGAATTATCTCAAGCAGGCAGGCTCACTATTATTCAATATGTGGCGACTGCTATGACTACATATTGGTCAAGACATTTCATTTTTCCTATTAAGCTTATTAAAATGATTACTAGTGCATTAAACAAATTCTTGTGGCATGGTGATCCTTTCTCAAAGAAGCTAATTCCTATTGCTTTTAATAAGCTTTTTAATGATTAGAAGCAAGGGGTCTGGGTATAACCTTTTTCTATGGAACAAAGCTGCGATTTCTATATATTTTAATAAGCTTCTCAATAATGATGGAAGTCTTTAGGCACAATGGGTCATGCATAATTTGGTTGGTAGCAGGTGCTTTTGGAAAATGCAGATAAACCAGAATTCTAGTTGGAGTTGGAGGAGTATATTAAAACTAAGGGATTCTTTTCTTCCTTATATTTAGCATAAATTTATGAATATGAACAATACTTCATTCTAGCATGATCCATGGACAAGGAAAGGTTTTGAATTTAAGTAACGTTGATTACAATATCAAATTGAATTCTTGAATTCCAGATTTAGCTTTGGCAGTAGATTTTGTTCATGATGGTGAACTAATTTTTCCATATTATAGTTCAGCTATATTAAGGCATTTATGGATGGAAACTGCTACTATCAAATGACATTGTAATTTCATGAAATTGAAGTGCCCGTTCTATAAAGAATGTTTATAAGGATTTGCAGCATATTAAAGGGATCTTTGCATGGTCGTCACATATATGGAATTTAGGGAGCTCTACAAAGAGAACTTTTTACTGCAGAAGGTTGTGGCAAATGCTATAAATACAGAGTAGAAACTTCATTCTTTGGGTTTTATTCCTGATGGAAAATATGTTTTCTGTAATGTAGACGCTGAAACTAATGTACATTTATTCTTTGAATGTTCATTTATTTTAGTATTTGGTTGAGAGTCTTAGCAAGTGGGAACTTCTACAGACCTTCAAATACTAGTGCAGTTTAATGGTTAAATATTTTCAAAGCAACAACATGGAAGAATTCGAGAATGGTGTTGCTTTTGAAGATACTACGGAAGTTTATGTATGCAGTTTGGTTTGAGAGAAATAGAAGAATCTTTGGTCAAGGTTTGATGGATGCCAATGAATTATACTCCTTGATTCATAGAAGTATATTAATGGATCTTCAAGTTGCTTCTTGATGTGAGTGTAAATTTTGTTGTTTTGGTTTTTGGTTCTTCTTTGATTGTATATTTTTTACTGTTTTGGTTTAGATACTGCAATTTCATGCAGATTGGTGCATAAGTGAGTTGTAATGTTTATGTTGAGAGTGTATGTAGTGAGGTTGTCATGTATTTGTCATTGTTTGTTTCTTTTTTGTAAACATACTCATGTAATTTTCCTTTGTAAATAAATTTGTTGTTGCCTTTCAAAATAAGATACTACAAGTATTTTGACTGCTGCAAATTCTTTTGCATTTGTCTTAAGTTGTTACAACAGGTCATTTTGCAACAACAAATGCCAGGTGTAAACCTGTAATAGGTAGTGATAATAAATGTATTTGTTCTACTAATATTGTATATCATAGAATGAAATATGTAACATTCCATATTTTTAACAACTGAATAATTGATCCATTTAATTATTTAAATATCGTGTTGGCAATTTCGATAAATTGAATTCAATAATTTTGAATATTTAATTAATATAAGTAGTGGAATAATAAATTTAATTCTGAAATAGTCAAAAATAGTTGAATTTGCAATATGGTGTAAATTGGATAATGTAAGAATTGAGTTTAGATTCGAGTTGTAATAATGAATTTATTTATTAAACAATGTTTGAACGTATAATTTATAATTAAATTTAAAATGAGCTCTTAACACCGCAGTAGTTAGTAGTTTTACGTTTTGAACTTTAAATGAATGTATAGGATTCATTATAAGTCGGAATTCTTTGAAACAAGAAACATTCGAATCTATCGAACTATATTTTTGTAATGAAAATGAAATTTTGAGATTTTGTATTGTCAATTATGAGTTATATCCAAATCAAATTTTTAGAAACTCGCTATGGAATCGTTTATAAACCATAACAATTTATTTAATAAAATAAATGGGTTATAATATCGATTTAACTTGGATTTTGAAATAATGAGTTATAAATCCAAGTATATTTATTTTTTAGCTACATGATATTCCATTTGGATATATACGATGATATTAACTTATTATTATTAAATTAAATTGTTTTTGAATTTATTAATATTTTATTGGTTGTATTTAAGCATTAAAATAGCCAATTCACAAATGACCTCTGTTTTAGACGAAACAAATTTTATTAAATCTGTAATGATTAACTATTGATATTTCAAATTTCACGCCAATCGGAGTTGTTTCGTGACCGCGCAAAATTAAAATGTGAATCAATTAATAATTAAATTTAAAATAACGTTGTTGGTGCAAAAGGACTCGGATTTCAACGAAACAACTTTCATTAGGTATGTAATGTCAAACTATAGTTGTACGTAAATTTTCACTGAAATTGGGTATCGTATATGATATTATGAATTTTTAAACGAAAAACGTAAACAACAATCAAATAAAACTGAATATAAAATCAAATATAGAGTAATATTTCTTTACCTATACATATACCACATCCCGTAACCCTAACCCTCATTTTTTCATCTTTATGGTCAACAAGAGAACCGGCCGCCACCTCCAAGACAAAATCGTGACCTTCATTAATTCAAACAAATTGAAATAGAATCCTATAAATCTTCAAACAAATATATTTGGATTCCTTGTGAGTTGCTCTTCAAATCTATATGCATTTCGTGGCGATCTACAGTCTTTTTGTTCGATTTTTATAAATAGCTATAGCTTAGGATTGTGATTTTGGGAAGATTGGAGTTGCAATTCATGAAATAGATAGTGTTTTTGAGATTGTGTTAGGATTTAGAAGCCTGTATCAAATTTTGGGGGAACTTGAGGGGAAAAAAATGTCATTCGAACACTAGTGCGTGCGTGAGAATGTACGACATAAGAATTGGGAAAGGGAGTGCAAGTTCATCGAAAAGGATATGGGTTGACAGAGTTTTCAAAGAGGAGATTAATGGTATTTTTGTTTGATTTAAATATTAAAGTAGCGAGGGAGTTTGGACTTTGATTGAAAAGGCAATGGAGAATCGCATTTGATGGTTTACCGGGAGAAAGAAGGAATGAGCAGGCAGTTAGTGGCTTAAACGGGGATTATAATGTGTAATTAAAGGTTAATTATAATTTAATTAATTAAATGTATATTGCTTAATTCGTTTATAACTTGTAAAATTGATAACTTTTCTGTACGTTATTAGAATATGACGAAACAGGATCCATTGGGATCGTATGGACGTATGTTATGCACTGGAAATGATTTGGAGTGATTTTGAGTCCGTTGGAAATTATGAAAGAACAAAACGCTTGATTCTTTAATTGGCAATTAATCGTTATTCAATGATTAATAACTAAATGAGTAAACTCACACACTCTGTCTAGTTTATAATTTTATAAACGTATTTTGATGTTGATAAATGATGATTGAATATTGTGTGATGATTACTTGGATGAATTGATATATTATTATCAATTGTTGCTACAATATACATTAGTTAAATTTAAGGTCGGTAATTGGATATACCCACACATTTTAGCGGATGAGACCCTATGCACCCCGCATAATAGCGGATGACCGTCTATACCACGATATTTTGTCTTGAAGCGAAAATGGTATTATTTATGTTATCTAACATCTGTGGATGTAGGAAAAACTGGTTGGAGGGATCCAACTGTATTCCTCAAAAATTATTACTGTTTGTTTTCATATATACTATGATAGATTTTTGGTATGTTTGGATAGCACTAGCCCTGAATATTGTTATTTAAAATATCATAAAAAAGGAATTTCTGGATCTAAAAGGGAAAAAAATCTATTTTTCAAAATAGAAATTGAATTCAGAATGGGCTAGAAAATAATAACTTGTTTTTAATAATAAAGAAAAAACAATTTAATTTATAAATGATGTTTATAAATGGAGTGAAATAATTATCATTGGATAATTTGGGAATGTAAATTCAAGAGTGAATTAAAATGGGTAAATTGGAAATCGTTTTTAAAAGGAGATGACGAAATTTGTTTTGAAGTTTGAAACATTAATGGAATTGAAATAAATCCATAAGGATTGACAATTGGAATTTGACTGTGTTGAATGTTATAAAAATAATTTATTTTCAGAAATTATATATTATATGATTCGGAACTTGGCAAAATAAATAATATTTGGTTTTGAACCAATAATTTATAATCGAATATGAAGTTGATTTTAAGTTATAAACTTGATAGATAATTAACAAGAAGTTTTGACATATAAATGGAGTTTATGAATGAAGTGGAAAATGATGTGGATTTATAAAGCGACTCGATACACCAGATTTGAGCCTGTAACGATATTTATAAATAAAAATCAAGATTGATCTGATAAAACGAGTCCATATTTATATACTCACATTTTAAAGTGAATAAAGGTTTAAAAGCAAACGTTTTGCAGAATGAAATGGTTATAAGGGAAATTGGTAAGGATTTGGAAGTGATAAATTCAAAAGTGAATTTAGAATGAAAGCGAGATTTGAGTTGGCCTGAAACGGTAAATTTATTCCAAAGTCCAGAACGTTAATCGAATAGAAATTATTCGAAAGAGAGTTATACATTAATATTCGTCTATGTTGAATTCAAGATAGTACTATTTACTTTTTTTTAAAATAAATATTAAAGTATTTATTTATTTAATCATTTATTTGTTAAAAAAACAAATAAAGGTAATATTTTAAGGTTTTATATTTTAGAGCATGGTTTATAACGCTATTTTATAATCAATAATTCTGTTAAAGAAGTGGATTCTTAAATCGAATCCGAGAGTTGCATGAGCGATGTTTTGTTGGTATTTGAAGTTGTGAACTTTGTCCATTCAAAGTTAAGTGTGTTGTTCAGTTAAGGTCTGAGAGGTAATTATACCCCCACTTTGATTGACTTTATTGTTGACTAATGAATGGTTAAGGTTTAGTAGCGAATACTAGTCATAAATATGGTTAGTAAATGAGTAATTAAAGGATTGAGTTATCATAATGAGGTTTTATACAACATTCATTCAAATCCATATAAATGAGTTTTGGAAACGTTTTCCAAATGTAAATCATAGATGTTCTACAGGCATAGAAAAAGAAACGATCGGTTAATCAGAAGTTAAGAGATGAATAGTATAATTATATAAATGTATGGGTCGAGAAAATACGAATATATGGAAATGGTTTTGTATGTTAATAATGTATATTTTCTAGATATAGAAAATAAGAACTTGTCAGTGTATGGAAATGTTTTCCCACTGTGATAAGAGTTAATTTCTGGAATATGGAAAATAAATTGTTTATGATATATGGAATGGTTTTCCAAGAAACGTGAGAGGCCAAATGAGTTTTGAGAAATATACGGGGAAAGTTATGGAAAACAGAAAAAGAGAAATTGGGAAATGATAAATTAATAAGAAATTAATTTTAAGGGCTTGGTGTTCTGGATCTTGATCAACAAAACTTCTATTTCAAAATACGATCGTTGGTTGTATGGATGTTTCCTTTGATAGTTACATAACCGGCTATCAAAGTTTTGGCCCATTTTATATTCCCATTGTCAATACGGAGAGACCGAGATCATGTTTATTCTAAAAATCACTCCGTATGGGCATAAGCGTTGTGAATCAAATATGCTGAAGATAATTGAGGACGGAGTAAAGTGCAAAGTCTGTTTTGTTAATCCAAGGTAGAAATTAGCTAAGATGGATTGATGGGATGTTGCCTTCGGTTTTTCCAATCGCAGGATAACTTGCATGGATGAATGTCTGATGATATATACTTAACAGATCATGTACATTGATTTATTCAAACATATTTATGTTTGATGGAGGAGGAATTCATTTCTCTTAGTGATGCTCGCGATATTCTTGGGGAAATCAATTAATAATTCGGCGGGTTTGAGAATGTGGGATTCAAAGTGAACGATGCTATGATTTTAAAAAAGTAAGTATGGCCTCAAGCCTTACAACCGAGAAATAACAAAAATCGGGCCAACAACATGGCTATGTGGGTCCCACCGATTATGGTGTATTATCACCTGATCTAGAGAAAAATCCATTTTCTTCTTTATTATATTGCTGCTGTATGCTTCGGCAACAGTTCCCGATCCCAACCGTTGGTGGTAATACATTCAGTACACTCAAGCGAAATGAGTGGCCGGTCACGTATAGCCGGGTTGCAAGAAGTTCTTACTAAACCCAGTGTATTCCTCTCTAGATATACACTATCGGAAGGTGGTTTCATCCCTTGTCATAGTTGGAAATTCATATCTAGTAAGCATCTGCGGTTTTTGATTTCATGCTATGTATGTGGAGCATGAGATGCAAGCGTCCGACTATATTACTTTTAATTAGACACTATTATAATATCAGAATATTGTTGATACAAAGAATATTTTTGTTTATTGTAAGGTAAAAACCATACATGTTTATGTGTGGATCAGTCTTACGATTATCTTTTCTTTTGAAAGGATTTTTAAAAGTTAAACCGAGTGGTTGAAGTTTACTCACACCAGTCTTATGTCTGACCATAGTTTTTTTTTTCACCCTAAACTCTTGGGTGTCCAAATTTATACGGATAGTCAAGTAGTTGAGATTTTACAGATACACTTGGAGGAGCTTGGAGTAGAAGGCTTCTGCATTAGATAAATACTGTTTATTTCCACTGTGTTGTATGGGTTGTACTTTGATAATGGTATGTGTACACAGTTATAGATATGTAATTCAAAAGTTTTGTTATATAACATATTTTATTCGTTCTACTATGAGATTGTGTCTGCTCTGATTCTATGATATTGTGATTCTTTTTTTTATTCTAACTTTTCTTTCTATTTCTCACCGTCTAACTTCTTTATATTAATGATTCGGTAAATTTTCGATGTTTGGTTAGTCGATATGGTGTTTGTGTCGACGATCAGGACTGGGAATCAGTTGGTTTGTTACAGAATAAACAAAAAAAATCTTATTTCAACAAAATTTTATTAATACAAATACTCGCAACAAAAATCTACACAATTTTCATATGCTATCCACATATAATAATTTCTTCTCTCATACAACACATTTTTCCAAATAGAATATTTTCTAAGCTTATTCGACCCTTTGTTTAATTTACATATGTTATAACAAGAAAACCAATATCATTAATTCATAAGAACAACTCCGCGGCTCATGTTCAAAGTTTGTTGTCTATAATGAATAGAATGCCTTTTCAACAAACTCCAATGCTATTAGAACAAATCTACAGCTCATCCAGAAATACGTATGCCTTTCCAAAAAACTCCACATCAAATAAAAGCTTATAATCTGGAGATATTGTACAAGAATCAAAATTTAAAAATATGGCCACTATAAACAATATATTGTTCAACTCAAATCACATTAGTATCCAAATTCTGACACCGAAGCAAGCGCAGTTTGGCAAAACTAAGGTAGGACCAGTTTGGCAAATAAAACACTTATACATCAGTAATTATATAAAAAATTCACATATATTCCTATAAAGATAGGAAAGACAAGTTACCCTTAAGATGACATCAGTATTCCTTGCAGAACTATTTTCAGTGCTATTGCAGTTGTTGCACTAACACACAAGATGAAACAAAACAAGTGAAAATTTGACTCGTCCTATACAATAAGCAATGTAATTTCAATATTCGAAAACATGGGAAACACGAAACACCGGAAAAAGATGTCTGTTACACCCAATGAACATTCTGCATGCCTATTTCTACAAAGGTTTGCAAAAATTGAAGTTTTAGTTACTCTGATCTTAGTTAAGTAAAATCAGACATTTCTCCATTAGACCATAACCAACCATTCGTTCTGTTCAGTTATTCTCTCTGATGTTCTGAAACTGGTCCAACGAGCCGAGCACCCAGAAGGGGAGAACCATCCACGGACTGGTTGGGGAGTGGGGATACAACGTCAAAGATATTGCCGTTATAAATATTACAACGGCAAAGTCTTTGCCATTGTAATATTATAACGGCAAACACTTTGCCGTTATAACATTATAACGGCAAAGTGTTTGCCGTTATAATGTTCCCCCCCAAAAACCCTCGCCGCCACCCCCCTCTGCTCCATTTCTCTTTCTCCTTCTTCAAACCCGAAAACCCATTTTCCTCCCCCATTTTCACCCAATTTTCTCCACCAATTCACCAATCCGTCAGTTTTAAACCAAATTAACTAGCTTGTGTGAGATATTAGTTCGAAAATATGGCTAGATTACTAAAAAAATTCACCAAAAAATTCATGCACGGCGACGATCGTGGCGCCGGCGGGAGTGGTGAAGGTGGTAGTGGCCAACAGCCAGTGCTCGGAATAGAAGACTTACTTGTAGCCGCCGAAAACATGGAGAACGAAGAAGCAGAGGTGCAACAGGGAGGCGGTCATCGGGGACGTGGCGGGCGTAGAGGCGGACGAGCAGGCAGGGCACTTAGGGGTGTTGGATCAGTTGCCGCTAGAGAGGGCCAACTCGATGGCTATGTGGATATGAACCTCAGCGCCGCGAAGCTTCCTGCGCTATCCAACTTTCGCATTCTTCCAGATGACGAAGTACACGTTAGCACGCAGTCGAGTTTGGCTGTAAGTATTTTTAGTATTATTTACATAGTATTCTTTGAGTGTTATATATTGGGTAGATGGTATAACATTTTGTTGAACCGTTAACAGTCGCGGAATATACGTCCACGTGGTTCGTTAGCGACCACACTTAGATATTATTATCATGCACACTTGGCGGGTAAGGAGGGGGTCGCAGGACTGTTACATGCTCTTGGATTTCAATTTTTTCTTGGTAATATTATAGACCTTTTAATGAAATAAGTGGATAATTTAGTAGTCATATTTAATCTTATTGTGCGATTTGCTATTTTAGGAATAAACCATGTTATAAATGCCGATGTCCAATTGTGTGCGGCCATTGCTCTACGGTTGTACAAAACCACCCACACATTTCACTTTCCTTGTGGTGAGTTAGGACTTACACCGCTTGATTTCTCCATGCTTACTGGTATTAGCATTGGAGTAAGTGCTTATCCCCAACTGCCTTATGACGATGGTCGATGGCGTGATCGTGCTCTTGTTCATGATCCACTGCCTCATTTGGATGTTTCTGCTACGTCGTATCAGGTAGAAGGCGCTATTAGAGTGAGCGCGATCCGTGCGGCTATGGACAGGATACTCGAGCACTACTCTGTTGATGACGACTTGGAGCTTGCTAGATTATTTGTGTTATACCTTATGGGTAACCTTTTCTTTAGTTCTTCGAGCAGTAGCGTTCCTGTGGGGTTTTTTGCGGTCGCGGCTGAGATAAATGCCGATGGGGCGATTTTATATGATTGGGGCACACCTATCCTTGCATACCTATACAGATGTCTCGACATGCAGTGCGCCATCACTGATTCTCAGGTTTCTTTATTTGGATTCTGGGAGTTGTTACAGTATTGGTACTTTGAGTACTCTAGGAACTTTCATTTTATCACCCGTATTGCTGACCCATCGACCTTTTTCCCCCGTATATGCTTTTGGACTGCGGACAACCGGGGGCCCAGAGATAATGAGTCACGCCATGTGTTTCCTGTTGCCCATACCCAGATTGAGCTGAGGATGTATAGGGATCAGATTCTATGGCATCCATTTGAGCAGAGTACATCCATCGATCTTGAGATCATACAGATTGCTAGGATGCTTGCCGGATGGAGATTTCCACTTATATCTTCTCCCGTGGCGCTAGGTGCTTATTGGTATCTTGGTGAGAGGTGCTGGAGACAGTTGTATGACTTCGATGCTATTCCGGATGATCCACACCCACATACTTATCGGTGTATGATTTACCCGACGGAGCAGCTAGATATAGCCAGGACAGCAGGCTGGTGGACGGCTGAGAGCTTTGTTATTATCGGGGAGTGTTACCTTACCTTCTGGCGTAGATTTTTCACCGGGTCCTCAGATACGATTACGCATGCAGCATCGATTGATTTAGTAGGGCCATATGCTATACGACACGGCATACATCCACCTGTTGTCGAGGATGTTACCCAGTCCAGTCAGAGTTTTCGTGCATCTGATCATGTGGCGGCCGCCAGTCATTTTGGATGGACCATGGCAGTGCCCACCATTGGACCGGATCATTACGTTGACGTGTTTCATCCTCCGGCCCATCACGATTACCCAGATCCTACACAGGTATCATATCATGATCTGTATGATATGGGCATACGGGCTATATAGAGCATAGGCGTAGCCTAGATTACTATGATGGTGAGCTACGTCGTGTTGCAGAGGAGGCACGACAACAGCAGGCGCATTTAGAGGCCCAGCTTGAGGCAGAGCGCAAGAGACTTCAGGACTTGCAGATGTATTACCACCATAGGTCTAGTGCTGGGTCCAGTCAGCCTCCAGATGTTGGTGATCATGAGAGACGTCATCGGCGCCGCACACGTCCACGTACACATTCAGATGACTCGGACGAGTGAGTTACTATCACTTTTATGTACTTTCGCAGTTGTTAGGTGTATGGTCCTACTGTTGGAGTAGACATTCTGCATTTTTTGAGTACCAGTGTTATGTACTTTTGTTGTATTACCATTGTTATGTACTTTTGTTGTTCTACGTATTCCCAGTTGATAGTTGTCTGTTCTTGTTGTTTGAGTAGACGTTCTGTATTTGTTCACTACCATGATTATGTACTTTCGATGTTTTACGTTTTCGCAGTTGTCAGTTGTATGTTCCTATTGTTTGAGTATGCGTTCTGTATTTGTTGACTACCGCTATTATTTGCTTTCGATGTATTTTGTGTATGTTTTGATTATGTTTCTGTGTAGAGACTACATTTGGTTATGTGCAGACACTGTATTTATGTGTAGAGAATGTTTTTGTGTAGAGCCGGTATCTTCTGTTGTTCTAGTTCCTGTAAGTGTTATTTGGAATGTAATAACGTTTGAATTTGATGTTGAACAAGGTTTCCCTCTTCTCGTGTAGAAATGCAAAATTCTTAAACAGCACGCCAACATAACAAGGTTTACATATAACTCCATATTCTACGCACAAACAGCAAAGTAAATAGACAGTAAAACAACAATAAAATCACAATACCATAAGCCTACTCAGTTCCATAGCGGGTCAACCAACTGTAGCGTAGTTTATACGCTTCGTAACCAACGAACTCCTCACCATACTCGAAAAGGTAACGAGAATCATATGTTGCTTGATTTGTTTTAAATATGTTCTCGTCTTCAACAGTTTCGATAATCTTTGTGTACCGATCACAAGCGTCTGCAAAATGACGATTAGCCATTTGGATTTCAACCGATGTTCGTGCAGTGGGCCGGGAACGATGGTTGTTGTATAGCCTCGTGATCATTGCCCATCTTTCTTCATATGTTAAACCCCCTCCACTTTGCATTAGCAACTCATCTCTCTTTTCAACCTCAATATAGGATTTTACGAGGGCCAGCAAATCCTTAGACGAAAAATCTGGAGTAGGAGAATTATTACAAGCACTATTACTAGGTCGTTGATTTACTGGAGAAGGACGCGGAGCTGTAACCGCTCGATGCTGAATCGCGACGGGCACCTCTTCAACTTATGTATCATGAACTAAACCCTTTTCGTTATCGTTCACTAAGTTTCGTTCGTACTCATCAAAAATCCTTCCCATTTCTTCATCACTTATTTTTGAATTGTCCATGTAACCTGTGCATCAGTAGAATTAGTAGAGTAACTAGAAGTACGAATTTTGTTGATAATAAACGTTACCTTTAAGAAAACAAGAAAATAAATTTTCTCCCTTTACTCTACAACGGTGCTGCTTGAAGCTGTAGAAGGTATGAGATGGATTATCAGATATGGAGTACTTATAAGGGCAATGTACGACCAACATTTACAATTCAACATACTTGAATACGGTTTACAGGGTTCTCGTGTTATTATGGTTGATTCTGTACAATGTCTGGTCACATCATTGCAGCACCAAAAATGGTGCCATCACATGAAATGTTGGCATTTACTATTAATCTCATGATATTACGTTAGATTCCCTACAGTGTCCGGTCACATCATTGCAGCACGATAAATGGTGCCATCACAAGAAATGTTGGCATGTATTATTAACCTCGTGATATTATGTTAGATTCTCTACATTGTCCAGTCACATCATTGCAGAACGAAAAATGGTGCCATTACTATTAATTTCGTATACTGTTGTCATTTAATTCGGAAGAGACTACCAGCACCAAAAAAAGGGTCGTCCACCAGTGCTTTAACCATTTCAATTCACGAAATGCCAAACCATAATCATAATCATAATCATACAAACTAGTAGAACAGAAGGAAATGCCAAACCATAATCATACAAACTACAAAAACTGAGCACACCAGCATCAAATTCAAACACGTACACCTACCATGGTTTAGGGAAAGGACCATCTCTTGTCTTACCGGCATTAATCTTGCTCAAGCGTCTTATTTCTGCTTGTGCTTCGAGTGCATACTGACGTCCACGTTCGCAAATGGGAGGGTCAATCCACTCCTTAAAGCAACAACAATCAATGGCATCAGGATAATTCATGTGGTCGTTGAAGGCTTCACAACCGAAAAATCGACGACCGGCATTTGTTTCGGTCTCGTCAACAACAACGACCGACACTTGTCCACAATAGCAAACAGGGTTGGATCCAATCGTCCCTAGTGGCTCGGAAACCTTCCCTTCGCGTACAATTTCTTTTCCAGTTCTTTGATAAACGGAATGAGCATCGTCATTTGAATACTGTTGGTGTTGGGATAGGGGTTTCTTGCTTACACCTTTTTTTCCGCTTCGCTTGGGTGCAGAAGAAGACATTTTTTGGGTTGTACAACTTGAAGTTGGAAAGGTAGTGTGTTAGTGTGGAAGAAGGAGGAGGTAGGTTGATATATAATGGGAGGGATTGCGACCGTTTAAGTAGCCGTTGGGGCGCAACGGCTATAAAATAAAAAAGCAAACAGTTTGCCGTTATATTTTTATAACGGCAAACAATTTGCCGTTATATTTTTATAACGGCAAACTCCTTTATGCATTAGTAACTGCATCTCCTCCTACATATATCGAATGTCGTTTCACTAAAACCCTATCCATCTACTTAGAGCGTAGTCATGCCAATTTCTTATCCATCTTCTTACAATTACACGGACCTTATTTCTGGACCATCAAATCCTAATCCGTCCGCATCTAGAGAACCAACCGAGTGGTATATTGAAATGGAAGAGCGACACAATGACGAGGTGCGACAATTAGAGCTCGAAGCAGGAATGCACGAAATGGAAATAAGCAATCAGCAAGACAATCCAGCACGACAACGTGACCGTAGGGCTAACCTTGTAATTCCTCGTGTAAGAGCCACGGTTGAAGAAGGCGAGGTGCAATCCGCAAATATTGTATGGTTTTGTGGTTTTGAAGCACCGCAATTAGTCGTCCGTCATGGAAAAGACGTTGGACGACGATATTATACTTGTCCAGTACGAAACAACGGATGCGAGTTCGGACAGTGGATAGATGATCACTTTCCCCGTCGAGCAATTACGTATGCTTTGGAACTAGAGGAAGAAATAAGTAAGCTGCGAAATCAAGTTAACGACCTAAGTAATTCAAATTATCGACTCCAACGTGGATTAAATTAGGATTTAAATATTTTATGTTATGCTAATATGTACTGTATCGTTACGCATCCTATCACTTGTATCGTATCGCTTGTATCGTATCACTTGTATCGTTATTTGATGTTACTATATTCTGCTGTTCTAGTTCCTGTATGTGTTGTTTGAAATGTATTAACGTTTCGTAACCATCTGTAGTTGGTCGACGGACTGTAGCACATTGACTGGTCACGTCTTGCACAGTTCGCATAGTGCAGTCATCTTTTATGTGACAGTGGCGTCATGTCACTCTTTGTCGAGAGTTATTGGAATATAGTCCAGCTCTCAGTCTGTAGCCACAGGGGGTCGTCCTCGATACACTTTATCACTAAAAAGCAGATTCCCTACAGTGTTCCCTACACTCGTACCAGTGACCGGTTACATCAGTATTTTGTTTGTTTACCTACACAAGCTTTGAAAATCACAAAGTGTAGCTAGTGACCATTCACACCATAACTAATATTGCAGCTATATATACATATGTTACTTAGTCACAACTTAACGCACTCAAACACCTTCGTTCTCATTCTTAGAGCACATCCTTCTATTAGAACTTACTGAAGATGTCTTCGTGGTCATTTTCTACAGACTCCGAGGAACAGGCGTACAACGAAATGAGGCTACAGGAGCTTCAAGACGAATTTCAGTTCTTAAACCAAATTAGACCGCAAACTGAACCGTCGTACGAACAGCTGAACGTTCAACCTCCATATGAAACTCAAGTCCCACCTGTTCAAGTATCATCTGAACAAGTTGTCACTCAGTCAACTCAGGAAGCAGAGTTCTTTCGTGTACCAGTGCAGGAACAAATAGTTGATTCCTATCCAGTTCATTGCTACTGCGGGTACGCGGTTGAAGTTGTGGTTCAAGCAGAGGGAAACAATATAGGTCGGCGCATTCAGCGATGCCCAGCCTTTCCAAATGGTTGCAATTACACGGAATGGATAGACCAACCTTTGTGTCCTCGGGGAATAGCATATTGTAACGAACTCGAACGGGAAAATAGACGTGTTCGAAGTGATAATGAGCAGTTGCGATTGAACATCAGGCGACGCCCGTAAGACTAAACGTAAAATGCATTTTAATGAAGTTACTAATTCCTACTCCATGCTTTGATTGAGCTACTTCGCATGTACTATCGTCAGTTGTTGTGTCCGTATGAACTATTTCAATCATAAATATAAATTTCAATCATAAATATAAACCATTTGAAAAATGGCTATTTTCCAGTCGATTAAAATCAACTGAAACTGGTCAAACACGTTTTCCTTTGCCACGCTCACATATTGATTCGAAAAATTATGAAATTTGAATTCTAGCAATAACTTGACATCACAGATCCAACAAAAGTGGTTTCGTCGAAATCCGAGGTCGTTTGCAAAATTTCCATTTTTAAGGGCCTGAATTCCATAGCGACTGTTAAGAATTTTCAATTGGACATATCTTTTGATTCCCGCTATGAAATCTTGATTTTTCGGATTCGTTGGAAAGATATTCTCGATTAGATCCTAATGTTTTTGGTTTCACTAAAATCCAGATTGTTTTGCACCCGGTACATTCAATTGAAGTTTGAAATCGAATTATCGAACTACCGCGCCATTTTCAATTCTATTTATAATTATATATAATTATTTATATTCTAACGACGACGTATATAATATATACGTTCGAATTATATTCAAAATAAATTTCTCGTCGATATTATTTAAAATAATCTATTTTAAATGTCCAAAATTCACATCACAACAACTGTCCGAATTGACTACTCAATGACAGAGCCATTATTGGCAACCAATTAGTGCCAACCTTTCACATCACAACAACTGTCCGAATTGAGTACTCAATGACAGAACCATTATTGCCAACCATTTAGTGCCAACCTTTCACATCACAACAACTATCCGAATTGACTACTCAATGACAGAACCATCATGTTGGAACCATTATTGCCACCCATTATTGCCTACATGTACTCTATGTCAGAGATATTTAGTTCACCATCCCTGCTTATATATATCTCTCGTTCGGATACGCTTAGAGATAACAACGAAACTCAACTTATAAAAAAGCAAGCAATGGATCCAAATCTATACTACCATTACTACAAAAACAAGAAGAATCAAACTGATAATTCCGAACTAGAAGTGGAGCAAGAGACGAAGGAGGAGCTGGAACAGCACGCAATGGTTGCGTATTCCAATTATTTCGCTGAAGGCTCAACTAGCAACCATCGGGGTAGCATGCATGGCCGGATTGACCGACGGTATAAGAGAGACTACAAGGATGGACATGAAAGACTAATGAGGGATTACTTCATCGACAATCCAACCTTTGATATAACTTTGTTCCGCCGTCGTTACCGTATGAGTCCGGCTATTTTCTCAAAAATATATCTTAAACTTCACCAGTCAAATCCATATTTCACTTATAGACTGAACGGAGCACAAGAAATCGGCCATTCACCACACATCAAAATCACCTCGGCGTTGAGGATGTTAAGCTATGGAACATCTGGCGATCAAATGGATGAATATTTCAGAATCGCAGCATCAACAGCAATAGAGTGTCTGAAAGAATTCTGTAAAACAGTTGTTGCAGAGTTTGGGAAGGAGTATCTACGGACGCCTGGACCTAACGATATAACCAGGATACTACGCAGGGCAGAAGCCAGAGGATTTCCAGGTATGATTGGAAGTTTAGATTGCATGCATTGGGCTTGGAAAAACTGCCCAACGGGATGGAAAGGAATGTTCACCGGATATAAGAAAGTGCCATCAATGATCCTTGAAGTAGTAGCAACAGACGATTTATGGGTTTGGCATGCTTTTTTTGGAGTCCCAGGTTCATTGAATGATATAAATGTTTTAAAACAATCATATCTTTTCACAGAACTTGCTAACGGATTGTCAACAGATGTTTCATATAAACTTGGTAATATCGAACACAAAACTGGGTACTACCTAGTCGATGGAATATACCCAAAGTGGAGAACTTTGATGCAAGGGTACAAAGTTCCATCAAATGATAAAGAAAGGTATTTCAGTGAAAAAGTAGCTAGCTACAGAAAGGACATCGAACGTACGTTTGGTGTTTTACAAGCCCGATTTCATATTTTACGAAATCATGCTCGTTTTCATGATGCAAGAGTGCTTTCAGAAATCATGTATGCTTGTATAATAATACATAACATGATTGTGGAGTCTGAAAGAGGCGGATATAAGAATCAAAAGTCTAATTATCCTGACATGTTTATGGGCTCAAATGCAAAACCCCATAAAGATGTAAACTCAATGGAAGAATATGTTGATATGGTTCAACACATTGAAGATCAAACTGCACACTTCCAATTGCGTGACCAGTTGGTGGAACATTTGTGGGCGCATAAAGGAAGGAATAGTCGGAATCAGTAGTTGGTACTAGAACTATGTATCAGTGTGTAGTCGTGTACTATGTATCATTTGAACTATCTATCAGTGCGTACTTGAGTCAATAAATGTGGTTTCCAATCATATTGTAGATTGTATCATTATTTCAACTCAACCCAACATATACAGCTCGTACATAAACAACAACTACTACATTCATACTAGAAACATGTCACAATCATATTACAACTCACCCCAACATATATACCTAGTACATAAACACCCACCAGCACATAAATACTACAAACAGTTCACAATCATATTACAACTTAACCCAACATACATAGCTAGTCCATATACGAGCCACTAACGCTTCCGCTTCTGCTTCCTTTGTTTTTTCTATACTCTCCAATCTGCTCGGCTACTAGTTCTTGCTGTAGAGGGGTAAGCTTACTAAAATCACATGTAATCATTTTAACATAATTACTCTCTCGCGCCAAAGCTTTCTGCTCCTCCAGCTTCTTTTCTTCCATGGCTTGTTTCTCCGCATGTTCTTGTCTGCGGAGCTCTCGATCATCCCTAACTGCCTTTTGGAAATCTTCGTCGCTACGGTTTCTTTCCACCGAAAATCGAGCTCTATGCTCTTTTGTTGCCTTAGATGAACTCTCCATTGTTTCCATAAATCTATCAAACTCTGCACCTCGTTGCTCCAGCTGAATTGCCTTGGATCTGCCGACAGGTCGTCCATCACTACTTCCAAATAAAGGGTTTCTTTCTTGCGAACTCGGGCCACTTCCTGGACTAGAATCAGAGTAGTTCATCCTTCTAGCTTTGTTCTGCTGCTCAAACATGAAGTTGCTGGGGTTCTTCCACTTCGGCAACCTAGATAGAAGCTCATAACAGTCTTGAAATTTAAATGGATGACCATACTTTTGCTGGTAGGCCTTTCGTGACTCTTCAACCTGTAACACAAAGTGGATATTATATGAGCGTAAGTCATTTCTAACTAATCGATCATAGTATAGTAAGTTATTTTTCAAAGTAATCTACGGTACTTACAACGTCATAAGGTGCAGCACTGCTTTGCTGTCTGTTCTCCAAGGCTGTCAGTATTGCAAGATAGTTCTGACATGCGGCATTCATAACTCTATAACCGCCTCTAAGTGATGCCCATGTTCTATTCCTCGCTTCCAACGAATTGTAGAACTCTGCTACTCTTTCCCAAAATTTCTCACCTTTCATATTATTTCCAACAATGCTGTCTTGTGAAATGCGTATCCACGATTTAGCAATTGAAACGTACTGCTCGGAAGTAAACTTACATTGTTTTCTTCTTCCATCCGCTGGTATATCTTCCCCTTCAGCATTATCATCCTCAATATCTTCTATTCCGTGATTCGGCTCCGATTCAACTTCGGTTTGGTGTCGTTTACTGAAAATGCTCCTTAAAGACTTCACCTTCTTCTTCTTTTGGTTATATTCGGGACTGATAGGTGCAACGTATTCTTCATTCAATTCTTCAGAATTTGTAACATTTACTTCCTCATTTGCATCTTCCTCCTCCTCCTCCGTAGAAGTCCCAACATTTTCTTCGGTACTAGGAGAGACATACCCATACGAAAACTGTCTTTGCAGATTTTGCATCGCTTCGCGGTCACGAACCTCGGTCTGTTGCGGAGTTAGGTGAGGTTGTTGACTTTACTCGGTCTGCATCATCATTGACATATACGACGAATGATCGTCGTACACGCCTACCCCGGGCGGTCATTGGTAAAACTGTGGCGGGATGGACGATTGGATGGGAGGAAAATTAGGAGGACCGAGCGGTTGGTACGGTGGACGGTATGGATAATTTGAATACGGCGAGTAGCCATATTCGTGAGATGGCTGCAACGGTTGCTGTTGTTGGATTGACCGTTGCATCGCATACGATGACGAGTGCGGTTGGGACATGAGTTTCTTGTTTATGGTTTTTTTCCCGCTTCGCTTGGGTGCAGACGAAGACATTTTGTTGATGAAGAAGTTGGGAAGGTGGAGTGGTTGTGTGGAGGAGGAAGAAGAAGGAGATAGGGTGGTTTATAGGGAGGAAGTGAACTAGCCGTTGGTGTTGCAACGGCTAGTGATTATAACGGCAAACTGTTTGCCGTTATAATCTTATAACGGCAAACAGTTTGCCGTTATAAGAACCAGTCTCTGTTGGGTGAACCAGCCACGGAGGAACTCAAAACTAGCCACAGACCAGCCACGGGTGAGTGAACAAGCCACACCTGGTTGCTTCGTGGCTTGTTTAGTAACTGAACAAGCCATTGTTGGTTGTGCTCTTAACCTGATATTTTACCTTTACATACCAAATTGCTAGGAGACGTTTTTTAAAAAAGTTACAAATCCAAATTCACCCACCCTTTTTTCATTATCTTTATTTCATAAACTATAACTTGATTTTCATCTCTAAATGAGCATGTTTGGCAACTACTAATTAAAGGTAGTTTAAACAACTTCTAATATAATTATTGCTATCAATACCTTTTTGATAATTTATAATTGGAACTAAAGTAATCCAATTCGAAGTTCCATAAGTAAAAATACTTGAAGGACTCAAAGTCTCTGACTACTTATGTTGGCACTTTCCAGTTTTAAGAATGATAGGTTGAGGCACAGGAGTATGATGGTATTAGAGCATTGTATTTACCTAAACACTCACATAATCCAAAAGGAAGGACAAAAATCAGAAAAAACAAAAACAAAAAACAAGCCACATAATCATGGAATATAGTATATACTATATAAAAAAATTAACATGAAATGTTAAGTGATGATTCTGAGTTAACTATTTATCTAAATGTAGTATCCAAAAAGCATATCAAGACTAGGTTCCACTAAACATCTAATTGGCACTTATTTTCACTGAAAAATATGGTTTATAGGTTCTTCTTATTAAATATTTCAAAACTAGGTTCCACTAAACATCTTATTGGTGCTTGTTTTCACTGAAAACGTATGGTTTATAGGGAAAATATTTAAAAACTAGCGTATGGTATTTAACAGATTGTCTCTGTGATATAATCACATAGGGTTCATAAGTACCACTATGAGCATTATTTGATGAAATTGCAGTTTCAGAAACAAACTCAGATGAGGATTTAATCTCATCGTTATACATGCATGTATGAATAGTAGAAATGTAGAAGGTTAACAGTTCAGTCACTCCATAACCATTCAAAAAGCCCAGAATAGACCATATATTGACAATAATTGTGAGAAAAGTAAAACTGGTACAAATTAGAGCAAATATTTACCAAATGTAGACTGAGTCTGAATGGAAACCTCATATCTCTTTTCCTCGTCATAACTCTTACACGCACTTCTTTTGACACGTGCGCATCAGGATTCTAGCTGCGCTTCTGATCGAGCATCCGGCTCGGCCTCATCTCGGTTGCCTCTAGATTGAAAATGCTTTTGTAAAACAGAAGGAAAAGAATGAGTTAAATGCATCGGCCATATTCAAAAAAAATAGACAAAAATTACTACGGCAACAACATATTATATAGATGAATGAAAATTGAAAAAAAAAAAACCAAGTTGAGGTCAATTAAAGCAGAAGATTCAAGGTTTATTGGTCAGAATTGATTATAACTACTATAAAAACCAGTTGGCCAAAACAATCCTCACCATCTGATATTCCTACAAATGAAAATGTTATCAATTTTTCCATCTTAAAATCCAATCACATGCAGTTAGAAATCAATATCGTGCCCTGCTTTGTTCTGTTTCTTGATAATTCTTAAACAGACCTACACTTGTTTACTTCATAACGCATAATTCTGATTCTAACAAAACAAGGAAGACTGTAATAAGACTATAACAAAACATAACAATGTATTTGTGGATAAATCGATGCAGGTGAAATGGCCCACCCTAAAATGCAATTTGCATGTACAATTGTTCACTAATTCTGATTTTATCAATGACAGGCATTTACAAATACATACAACAACCAATCTCATATGTGTTCTATAAAAAAATAAAAATCACATATTTTTCAATGTAAATTAAATGTATGCATAAGGAAATGGGTGAGAATCAAATTACAACATCTACCTAGTGGCATAGACAATTTGCATATTAGCAAAAAACAACATATGCTTGCGTGTACACCACCTAGATGCAAAATTTCAAAAATAAATAAATTAAATATAGCCAGTAACTAGTTTATTAAGAGGGGAATTAACCGCACAAACCTGCGACGCAGGTAAAAGCTAAAAGCCAGACATCGCAGTTAAAATCTGGCACACTCAACTTTTTGGTGGCGTCCACCAATAACTTTTACCCTTACAGATTCCACGATTCTCAAACGATAGAAAAGTAGTTGTTAGCATCCGACGTCGGACGCCAACGGTTAATTTTCCAATGTACTGTTTCAGCCACTATAAATCCACCTTCACCTCTCATTCTCCTCCATCTAAGCCGAGAACACCCCTCTAAACCTCCAAAATTCGAATTTTTCGAAAATTTCAAGCTGCAAAAAAGGTATTTTTTTTATACTGTTGTGTTTATTTTTCAATTTTCTATAACATATGTTTTTTTCGAATTTTTCTGAATTTTTTTTTTGGTTATGCAGATGGCTTCCTCTTCCACCTCTGCAACCTCGCAGCCATTTGCGAATTGAACAGACGACCGGGAGTTCGCTTTCATAGATATTTGCATTGAGTTTCTAGCCGAGCGTGATACATGCATCAGCCACTTCGACTCAACAGTCGCGACAGCAATGAACGACCGTTAGAGTTCACAGAAACCCAAATCAAAAATAAATGGGCCAACTTGAAGTGCTCTTTTCGCGATTGAGACAGACTACTAAGAACACCTGGCGGTGTATGGAATGCAGAGTTCGATTATCTGGATGGTCCTGATGATTTTTGGAGTACTGGCGGTGGCAAACCATACAGTTGATTCAGGAAGAACTCGCCGTTGAAGTTCCGACAGCAGGACATTATGTTCGAGAGTTGTTTGCGCAAAGATACTTATGCGTATCCGATTCCTGAGATTACGCCTCCTACTGCACCTCCACCAACGTCTGTGCCAGCCGCTTCTTTCTCCCCTGCCGAAGCGGATTAATGGCTTCGGGCGATCCCCCTTCTGGTTAGCCCTCTAGGCGCAGATAGGTAGAGCGTGCCAGCTCGTTTATGACCGACCATGTGAGACAGCTTGCTGCTCGTTGCTTGGAGCTTGTTAAGGGACCGGGTACGCGTGTGGAGCTTTGGGAGATTCTGACGATTTTCCGCAATGATGCGCAGAATGTGGATATTGTTCAGGAGCTTACCGATGAGGGCATACGTGGATTTATTTTAGCGGAGTTGAGTGTATTACCTCATCGTCGTTTATTTTAGATTTTCATGTACTTGTTTTAATTTCAGTCTTGTTGTGTTCTTTATGTTTGTATTTCTGATCGTGTACTGAAAAATGTAGCAGTTTTGTTTTATGCAATTAGAATTTAATTAATTCAAATCAATTAATTTAACAATTAAATACCACGCTCAAATACCCCGTTCGTAGCTAAAAACATATTCCCCACTTGCTACAGTACCACGCTCACATTCCCCGCTCAAATACCCCGTTCACGTTCGTTAAGAACGCACCCTTAGGGTCGGCTGCCAATTTTTAGCCATGAAAGAGTTTAAACAGATCTTATTTCCGATTTGTGCATGTAGCCTAAACTAACTTAGTGGAAGTGATGTTAAGCTCAAATTCATGTAACTTGAAATTCGGCCTCTGCCGCCGACTTTGTCCGCCTAAATTTCAAGTTCTTAGAGCATTCCCAGCAGCGGGAATGCTTGAGAAAATGGGGGGAATCCCCACTGAAATCATGCTCACCGCGCTGCAGCAGTGTGAGTTGCAGCGTGATGAGCGGATTCAAGTGGGAATTCTCCACATTTTTTTTGAATGTCAATTGATGAACAGTAAAATGATTGTCGTTTAAGGGTTAAACAGCGATCATTTTGCTGTTTTACGCAAAATAAATAAAAATAAAGTGTTAAACGACAAACTGATTGCAGTTTAACCCTTAAACGGCAATCAATTTGCCGTTTAGTGCATTCTGATTAAATAAAAAAAGACATCGCGAATCCCCACTCTACATCCGGAAGAGTGGGGCGTTTCCACGTTTTTTTTTCTTCCTCGCACGGAAAATTGACACGCTGCTGGGTATGCTCTTACCCCTGTTGTGAATCTGAAGAAGTTGATTTCGTTGAATTCTACATTTCCGTATTTAAATATTAATTTATAACATGATTAAATTATTGATTCAAATCCAATTATTTCAATATTTTCCATAAATTTACATAAATGAATTAGAATCGGTATTAATTAGCTAACAGAGTCAACTGAGATTGTCGAATCAGTTTAATTTCAAATCATCTATTCATGTATTTAAGTTAAATTTCAATTAACTATATTGAATTTAAAACACTTGGATTTACGAGTCGTTACAGTCTCTCAAAGCACCACGACACTAAGTTGTCCTCGATATATATGCAGTACCATGTAGTTTACTTTCTGTCGTCTGGGTTAGATGCCTAGTCAGCATCAGCAGATTTAATGATGTTGAATCTGTTGTTAGCCTTAATAGTTAGACCATAATCCAGTGTTGCATTTAAGTATATGAGTATTCTTTTCACTGTCTTCCAGTTTATGTCCAGTGGTTCCTGTATAAATTGACACGTTTTGTTAAAATTGAATGCCAAATCCGATCTAGTGATAGTTGAAAACTGTAAAGCACCAACTATGCCTCTATATTGTTTTGAATTATATATGGGTTCTCCCCTGTTTTTAGAGTAGTGTTGGTTGCTTATCATAGGTATTGTCTATCCTTTTGCTTAACTCATTTAGGTTTTTGCCAATAATTTCATTATATACTTTCAGTGAGACAAAGTAATATCTGTTTAAGAATTTGTGATGACTTCTATGCTCAGATAGTATCTCGATTTGTCGAAGTCTTTAATCGAGAATTGTCTGTCTATATATTGTATAAGTTTGTTGGTCTCAGGATTGTCATTACCTATAATGATAAGATCGTCGACATATATTAGAATGTATATTGTAGAGCAACCACTGACTTTTGTAAATAGTGAGTCATCTAATTTGGTAGATTGAAAAACCATATTAACTTAATGTGGTTTTTAATCTATCAAACCATACCCTTGATGCTTGCACACATATTCCGGATGTCGTTTATATCCATGTGGTTGCTCCATGTGCACATCTTCCTTTAGCATGCCATTTGTGAATGCATTGTTGATATCTAGTTGTCTAAGTTGCCATTCCATATTTATAGCAATGATAAATACAACTGTAACACCTCACACCCGCTAAGGTCACTCACTAAGGGAATGCCTTAACTTCGGTGGAGTATTTTAAGTGAATATAGAACAGAAAAATTACAACAAGACAGATATAAATAATACTTGAAAATTTAAAACATCATTTCATTGCAGCAGAAGATAAACATGTTTGGTTACAATACCAAAACCAACTAAAACAAGAGTCAAGTACTAAATATCCATCCTGATAAAAACAAAAGTACATAATCCCACTACACAACTAATAGCCATAATAAAAAAGATAAGCTGAGCTTTACATCAACGGTCCAAGCTCCAAAAGATAGATAAAGCAATCTGATCAAAGCCCACTAGTGCTAGGCCCAACCTGAGGACCTGAGGGGGAAAAGGATAAAAACAACGGGGTCAGACATAAGTCTGAGCGAGTCTTATAACTTTAACAATACAATCATTAGAGTAATTAGGGTATGATATAAACTTGGTACGGTAATGACTGGGGATAAATGACTACACTAAGCAGCCAACTAGACATAGGATGAACTAAGATATCGGTAAAGACGCATCTACCCACCCAAGGGTAATTACTACACTGCACCACACCAGTCATTCCTACTTAAAGGTTGATCCCACCCATGGACTTAGAAAATATAACTAGTAGTTTCGTGTATCCCTAGCTGACCACATAGGTGTCGTCTGCCCCTATCTCCACTAGGTGTACCCACTACTCCCCAAGCGATCGGCTCCCTAACGTAGATACCCGTGCTGGCCCCACAGTGGGGTGTATCACTCCCCAAAGTGGCAACCCGATACAACCAACGGTGCACGGCTTATACCTACACGATGCAACAACGTCTTACGTACCAGCCCGGGCCCACACACGCATATGAAACCCGTTGGACTTGCATTGCCACCGCTACCCCGTTTTGGCCTCTTATAGTCAAGCCCAGTACGCGTGTCCCGTCCTCGACATGGGTCGAGCCCACAAAGATACATATGAGTTACTGGTTGAAATGGGCCCCCACAAGCTACCCACCTAAGCTTGCTCCCTCTAGTGTATCCCACTTAACCCTTTAATCATGTTTAATTACATGTTTCCACTTTGGTTAAGTATTCTAATCGTATTTTCTATTGCCACCCAAGGCAACCACTAGATTTCCACATGCCACCCAAGGCACCCACTTAACCCCTCATGCCCCCACTACATGCTTATCTGGTTAAGTGTTTCTTAATTGATTAAGACCGTAACCTTTGTAAAGACCTCTCACATTAGACTGTCTTTTATGGCAGTTGGATTTGCCGGTCGGGTCCGGGCAGCCTTACGCCATAACAGAGTCTAACCTCGTGTCTTTACACTTGTCACGTATTTAGTTTATGCCTAAGACCTCTCACATTGGGCCAATCATTTGTAGCCGCTGGATTTGCCGGTCGGGTCCGGGCAGTCTTATGCTACAAAAGGGTCCAACCTCGTGTCTTAGTCGATTAATTACAGCTAATTAATCACCCCCATATTTTGAATTAATTTTCCCTTATTAATTCCAATTTAATGGTGTACATAATTGACTCAATTATGTCCATCCACTTATGGTATGCAACATCATACCAATTTCACCACAATTTTGTTAACATGAATATTAACCCCATCGTTCCCCACGTAATACGCTAACATGACATACTTAAAAGGGAAGATTCATCACAAATACAATGGGCTCAACTTAGCATAACATTAGCATCAACATGGGTTTTAAAGGTGTCAACTTGCATATATGACCATAGCATCAAACCCAACTAGCATAAATAATCAACCCAAACTTGCATGAATCACATATGTCATAAAGAGGGTAACTTGCATAGATGTTCATGTCATAGACCTATCATAAAGGGATAAACTTGCATACATGTCATAGGTCTAAAAAGGGATGAACTTGCATATGTTACTCATATCATAAAAAAGGGTAAACATGCATATATATGCATGACATACAAAGGGGTAACCTTGCATATGTATGCATATTATACAAAGGTGTAAACTTGCACATGTTACTTGCATATAATCAAACACCAAACTTGCATAACATGTCATATATGAACTTGCATATAATCAAACACCAAACTTGCATAACATGTCATATATGAACTTGCATATAATCAAACACCAAACTTGCATAACATGTCATATATGAACTTGCATATAATCAAACACCAAACTTGCATAACATGGTGTCATAATGGATCAATGTTTATCATAGTGATTTGCATAACTAGCATCATGAACATATAGGATAAAACTTGCATAACTAGCATCATGGACATATAGCATAAAACTTGCATAACTAACATCATGAGCACATAGCATATGATAACATAACTTGCATTGATCCACATTCATAACCATAACCTCATTACATCCTATCATAATTAGTTTAGCAATTGCTTGCTAAAGGCATAGAAACTCACAACTTGTTGATTAGCACTCCTATGAAGAAGATTAAGTTGCTAGAGTTGATTAGAAGTTGATTTGAGAAGCTATCTTCTTCTAAAATTTGATGGAGGCTCCTTCTAATTGCATTTTGACGGCATGACGGCCTTGTATCTATTTTTAGTATGGATTAGGGTAGTCTTAGGGTGTATTTATAGATTTAGGATATAGTTTAGGCCCTTAGATTAACCCTAGATTAGTTTAGAGCCATCAGATCTCGTCACAAGCCCCCAAACACAGCCCAACAGCCAAACCAGTGCACCCAGGCCAAACCTGCCTGGCCACCTGTGTCGACTCCCAAGTCGACTGGGCAGTCGACTTGGGTCCTGCTGTGTCGACTCCCAAGTCGACTCCCCAGTCGACTTGGGGAGGCTGGCGGGAATTTTCCCACCCAGCCCGCCTGGCCTGATTTTCGAATTTTGAACCTGAAATTTAAATCTGTTTTGAACTTAGAATTTTCTGAAAACTTACATGGGCCATAACTGGGTCATACGGACTCCGATTTACAAAAAATCGGACTCTATTTCGCGTATTTTTCCGAGACGAACGCAATGGCATAGCCCGTTTCCCCTGATTCAGATCTTAAAATTTAATTCTGCCCTGATTTATATTATAACAAGTTATTCAACATACGGGGTGTTACATTCTCCCCTACTTAAAGGATTTCGTCCCCGAAATCTCTAAGTCAAGAAGAACGTATCCTACCAACCAAACAACCATCTACTAAACCATCAAACACTGGCATCCATTGTCCTTAAAATTTCTAATGACGTATGAACATATGCAAAAAGTGTGCGTATATGTTCCCTGCCTAATGCAAAATCAGGCGGTCTACTGATTCAGTTGACCTCCTTAATGCAAACCATGATAGTGCCATGCATCCAATATGTATGCGAAAGAACCCTATCGACACATACTATCTCTACATGTGTGCACAACCATACACCAAAATGCATCATCCATATGATAACCCAACCATTATACATCCATTAATATAGCTACCTACACACAGTTATATGCAATATGCAACATGAAGTGACTGAGCCGATCTAGTGTCTAAAGTGTGTGTATATGCATCCACGAGCAACCACTAGCAAACACTTGCATCCACATGCATCCATCAATCATAACATGTCTCAAACACATGTTTCAACCATAGGTTTACCCTATCTAAAGGTCAAAGGTACTAACGAGAGGACATACTAAAGATAAGATAAGTATTAGACAACCGATAAAAGAGAAGTTAAAAGACATACCCTCAAAAAGAAATGGGTACAGTGGACGCATCTTCGCTTCTGTCTCCCAAGTAGCGTTGCTCTCATCATCTCCCCATTGCACTTTGACTAGTTGAACCTCTCTGTTTCTCAACTTCCTAATCTCTGACCCAAGGATGCGAGTAGGAGCTCGTCGAATCTTCGCATCACGCTCTACCTCCACTTCTCTAAGCAAGCTCGGCTCTACCACCTCTGCGGTCTCATGTAGGCACTTCCTCAAATGTGACACATGGAATACGTCATGTACACCACTAAGTTTCTCGGGCAAATCCACTCTATATGCCATCTGTCCAATCCTTTCCTTAATAGGAAACGGTCCTACAAACCTTGGTGCTAACTTTCCAACGGACCCAAAGCGAACAACATTCCGTAATGGAGATACTTTGACAAAGACCATGTCCCCAACATCAAACTCAAGATCTGTTCTCCTCTTATCCGCATAAGATTTCTGTCTGTCTTGCGCCGCTTTCATCCTTCTTCGAATCAAATCAATATTTTTCGAAGTTTCTCTAACCATATCGGGCCCAAGCAAGATCTTATCCGTAGATTCCCACCAACATGTAGGTGACCGACAAGGCCTTCCATAAAGAGCCTCGAAAGGAGCCATGCCAATACTAGAATGAAAGTTGTTATTATACGCGAACTCCACCAATGGAAGATGCTCTTCCCATGTACCTCCAAAATCTAAGATACATAGCCTCAAAAGGTCTTCTAGAACACGATTCACCCTCTCGGTCTGGCCGTCCGTTTGAGGATGATATGCGGTGCTCAAACACAATTGATTCCCTACTGCCTCTTGCAAACTCTTCCAAAACTCGCTAGTGAAGATATGATCTCGATCGCTCACTATGCTAGAAGGTACACCATGCAACCGAACTATCTCTCGAAGGTAAACTGAAGCTAGCCATGGAGCAATCCTCTTACTCTTCACGGGTATGAAATGGGCGCTCTTAGTAAGTCTGTCTACCACAACCCAAATTCCCGTATTACCCTTCCTCGATCTCGGTAACCCATCAATAAAATCCATCGAGACACTATCCCACTTCCATTGCGGAACTTCCAATGGGTGAAGCAACCCACCAGGTTTCTTTTGCTCTGCTTTCACTTGTTGGCACACCAAGCATCTAGCGACATACTTGACCACATCTTTCTTCATACCGGCCCAAAAGAAAACTCGCTTCATGTCTTGGTACATCTTGTCCCCACCGGGATGAATGGTCATCTTCGAACGATGCACATCATCAAGAATAGCTTTCCTCAAACCCTCGTCTTGCGGTACACAAAGTCTACCGTCTCTACGCAACCACCCCCTATCGTCTAGGGTGTACCTACTCAAATGGCTGGACGACTCCCCCCTTATGAGCTTCTCTACTAACTCAACCAACTGTGGGTCGTCCCGCTGTGCCTCACCAACCCGTCCTAAAAGAGTAGGTCTGATCTCTAAAGATGCTACCAAACCGGGTATAAAGTTAACGGAAGGTCTGAAATCAAACATCGAGATAAATTCCAAGCTTCGTCGTTCCACGAACAATGGACTCAAGGACAACCTTTTTCTGCTTAAGGCGTCTGCCACCACGTTACCCTTGCCAGGGGTATATGCTATCTCAAAATCATAGGATGCTAAGAACTCCATCCACCTTTGTTGCCTTAAGTTCAAATCCTTTTGAGAAAACAAGTACTTCAATGATTTGTGGTCAGTGAACAATTCGAACCTCTCGCCAAGAAGATAATGGCGCCAAGTCTTAAGCGCAAAAACAATAGCGACCAACTCTAGATCATGTGTAGGGTAATTTTTCTCATGCGCTCTCAACTGCCTTCCCCCATAGGCTATTACCCTTCCCTCTTGCATTAAGACTGCGCCTAGTCCTGTCCCACAAGCATCGGTATAAACAACAAATGGCTTACTCCCATCTGGCAACACTAAGACTGGAGTAGTGGTTAAAGCTCTCTTTAATCGTTGGAACGCATCATCACAATCTACGTCCCATGTGAAGACTAGATTCTTCTTCGTCAAGCGAGTTAATGGGGTTGATATCTTCGCGAAGTCCTTGATAAACTTCCTATAGTAGCCAGCCAACCCCAAGAAACTCCTCACCTCGGTAGCATTCTTCGGAACCTTCCAATCTTGGATGGATACTACCTTAGCGGGATCCACAACTATCCCTTCCTTAGAGACCACGTGCCCTAAGAACCGCACTTCCTTCCTCCAAAAGTGACATTTAGAGAATTTATGTGACGACCGCCCATAACCCCCGCACTAAGCAAGAGGAATAATGCGCTGAAAGGCGTGCCAGGCTGCTATGGACGATCATCATAGTAAGTGAACACATCGAAACCTGTCGTAGAACTCACAGCGCAAGGATAAAATATAATAGAACATATACAACAGGTGATAGTAATGAGGTATCATATAGCAAACTTTTGAAACTCTTTCAAACATCCCGAAAGATTATCCAACTGATATCCAAGTTTGTACATAAGGCCTCACTACAACTCTCAAGCAACTCAAACAGCGGAAACAGAAATACTAGATAGAATAAAACTGGTACGCCAGCCTCCTGCTCGTCATCGCTCAGCTTCCTCGTATCACTAAGCTCCATTACCTGTAACCTGCTACTTAGTCTGCCCATCCACAACCGGATGAACAACCCAAGGTAATAAGAGGAGACATAGAACCTTGAGTCAGACAATAGTCTTAGTGAGCGATAATACAGCTAACAAACTTCAACAAGAAAGCATATGAGAATGGGTAAATGAACAACTAATCTACCCACATCACCAGATAAGAACTCAACCTTATCTTCCCCACATCGGACAGTGATAGCCTTTACACCAAGCATTTCAACCATTCATCCATAGAAACCAGAACACCCATTCAATCATAGAGAACACACATAACATCCAGATTATATAAGTCTACACAGACAACCCTAATCGAGTTTAACATTCCTCAAGTACCCTCGCCAGAGGCCTAAACCAATATCACTTAAGCACTCAAAGAACATCTCCCTCGACTTTGGATAATCTATGTGAGATAGTACAAACAGAACAAACAATCATCCATAACCGACTCTGGCTATCACCGCCAATCCTGCTTCGAAACCATCATTATCATATGACGGCCAACCTTGCCATATGTCAAGGGCTAATGATAACCCCAGTTCTAGCATGAACTCCATATGCCCAACCTTGGCAATGTCCAACCTTGACACTAGGCCTTTCCCCAACCAGAAAGACCCAGGGTACTCGACCAACAACCGGTCTTTTGGGCCTTTCAACGATACCCATCGTACCCCTGCTTTGAGCCTGCTAGAACTTACGACAACGATGACTTCTCGGCCTTCGCATCTCTAATCGTCCAACCTTGACGACGTTTCATAGCTCAAGCAACCTTCTCGAGCAGCCATTATCCACCAACTCACGACCTTTGAGTTGTCTCCGCATTCGTTGTTCCACCTTGATCAACGAACACATTCATCACTTCGAGTCTTCCTACTTGAATCACCTCGAAGTTACGTCATCACTAGAAGTGTCCGATCAGAAATTTCCACTAGAAATGCCGACCAGACCCATTCTGGACCGACCAGACCTCTTCCGGTACTTCTAGACCGATCAGACCCCCTGGACCGACCAGACCTTCCTTTGCTCCTCCTGGACCGACCGGGACCCTCCTGAGCCAACCAGACTCCCTCCTCAGCCTTCTGGACCGATCAAACCGACCAGCTCCAAGACCCAGTCAAAACCGACCAGAATTGCTCCAGAACGACCAGTCAAAACCGACCAGCATTGCTCCAGAACGACCAATCAAAACCGACCAGCATTGCTCCAGAACGACCAATCAAAACCAACCAGCATTGCTCCAGAACGACCAATCAAAACTGACCCCGATGCCTCTATTCCAACCAACCAGCTCCCTGACTTGCTCCCCAAGCCATAACGTGACCGACCACCTCAGTCCAGACCCTTCTGGACCGACCAGAGCCATCAGACCGCCTCAACCGACCCGACTAGCTCCAAAACCGACCAGAATGCCACCATCTGAAACCGACCAGAAACACTTCTGCTCCTTCTGGACCGACCAACTTAAACCGACTAGAAACCTGCACATCTCCAATTCGACTCCGATTTCGACCAAAACTTCGCCAAACGACGAATCCGACGAAACCAGCTTATCCGATTCATCCAAACGCAATCAAAAACATGTTATGCAACCAACAATATCATCAATCTAACAATTTCCATCAAAACACATAAATTTCCCAAAACATGATAAGTGAATCATATGAACATAAAAACGGATCTAACTTGCATAATCTTGAGAAAAATCATAAAATTAACCATTTAAATTATCTAGATCAGATCCTAAGGTGATTCATATATAAAATGGACTTAGCATGGTGTGGATCTAAGGAAAATAACATGGAAATGATGAAATTAACATCCTAAAACCCATATACTTGCATGAATCCGAATGAGAGATGTAAATCACTCACCAACTATCCAAATCTAAGCAAAAGCAATGAAAACGCAATCCGGACAGCGAACACTTCGAATCAAACTCTTCAATCCGATGAATTCGCCCTTGAGACAATGTAGATCTAGCCTCTTATGGTGTAGATCTTCGATTTCCCTCCTTGGATTTTGGAATTTTAATGGTGGAAAGATGTTAGAGGAAGAAGGAGATCAAAGCCTCCCCATAAGAGAATGGAAAATGCCAACCTTTCTCCATACCCCTTACCCCCTATTTATAGTCTCCACCCACCCTCTAATGGGCCTTCTCCAAATCAGCCCATTAGCCTTCCAAAACCTGAACAACCAACTGAAAAACCTTAAAACAGCGATTTCTCCCAAACCGCTGAACCAAATCCTTAATGTAACCACTCTACGGAAAGGGAATCATCAATTCCTTTCCAATGGCACAGGTCTCACCCTCTGATTCGACCTGAGTCAAAAGTTATGCCCAGTACAAGACTGACAGGGGCAAAATGGTCACAAACAAAATCGGTAAAAATTATGGACATGTCACACATCCCCATAAGCAACATATCAAAAGATGAGAATGATCCAACCCTCAGGGAATAAAATAAAAATATTTTACGATCTTCCGATACGTAAAATGCGGGCTGTTACATTCTCCCCCCCTTAAGAATTTCGCCCCCGAAATTCCAAGCAAACACAAGCAACCACAACAATTCCGCATGCCTATCATCCATGAGAAGCCAATCCTATCATCCAAACTAGGAACCATCAAGCCATACATCCATAGCCTTATCCTAGCACGCGGAATTCTATCAAACAACAACAAGATACAACGATATAACGATGATACAATCAAAGGGTCCTACCGATGAAAAGTTCTGGATGAGTCGCCTTCATGCTCTCTTCCGTCTCCCATGTACAATCGTCGCCATCTTCACTCCATTGTACCTTGACTAGCTTAACCGTCTTCCTCCTAAGCTGTTTCGTATCATTTCCCACAACACGAAGTGGCATACGAGGTTTCGCAACTGCGGTCTCGACTTCTAAATCTTCATACTGTTCTGGAGATACCACCACATTCGAGTCGTGCAAAAACTTTCGTAGAAACGACACATGGAAAACATTATGCACACTCGACATCTTCTCGGGTAACTCCAACCTATATGCGAGCTTTCCTATTCGCTCGACTATCGAAAATGGTCCAACAAACCTAGGAGCCAACTTTCCTTTACTTCCGAATCGAACCATATGCTTTAACGGTGAAATCTTCACAAAAACCATATCACCTACGTCGAATTCTAAATCCTTACGACACTTATCGGCGTAACTCTTTTGACGATCTTGGGCCGCTTTCATTCGTTGCCGAACAATTTTGATACAACCCGAGGTTTCTCTAATCATCTCGGGCCCAAGTACCAACTTATCTCCAGTTTCTAACCAACAAGCTGGAGAATTGCACGGCCTTCCATACAACGCTTCGTATGGTGCCATCCCAATACTCGACTGGTAGCTATTATTATACGCAAACTCAACCAGATGCAGATGGTCTTCCCATGATCCTCCGAAGTCTATCACACAAGCCCTCAGGAGATCTACTAAAACTCGGTTGACTCTCTCGGTATGACCATCAGTTTGGGGATGGTATGCCGTACTTAAGCACAACTCGGTTCCCAAAGCTTCTTGCAAACTTTTCCAAAATCCACTCGTGAACAATGGATCCCGGTCACTTACTATACTCTTTGGGACACCATGGAATCGAACTATCCATTTCACATAAAGCTCAGCCAATTTTGACGCTGTCCTAGTCGTCTTGACAGGAATAAATCTCGCACTTTTGGTCAAACGATCCACAATGACCCAAATCCCTTCATTCCCTGCCCTAGTTCTAGGTAGTCCATCGATATCTGCTCCCACTTCCACGTAGAAACCTCTAATGGCTGAAGTAAACCACTCGGCTTCTTCTGTTCAGCTTTCACTAACTGACAGTTCATACACTTGGAAATGAATTTTCCAATATCTCTTTTCATCCCTTCCCAGTAGTAGACTCGCTTCATGTCCTGATACATTTTATTACCACCGGGATGAATCGTTAGCTTCGAGTGATGACATTCTCTCAGAACCTCATCCCTCAATCCGTCGACATCAGGAACAACTAATCGTCCTTGCTTTCGAAGCCAGCCTTCTCGGTCGACCTCGAACTCCTTATCCTCTGGTTTCAGTTTCTGAATGGACTCGACAAGCTTCGCATCTTTCTTTTGGCCCTCGCCAATCCTTTCGATAAGAGTAGGCCTTATCGACAAGCTTGCCAATATTTCAGGTTCCAACTCACACCTTGGCCTGAAATCGAACCTTGCCAAATACTCGAGGCCCTTCCATTCCGAAAACATCGCTCCCAAACTTGCGTGTCTTCGACTCAATGCATCTGCAACTGCATTGCCTTTGCCAGGAGTATAGGCTATCCCAAAATCATACGATGCCAGAAACTCTAACCATCGTTGCTGCCGAAGATTCAAATCCTTTTGGGAGAAAAGATACTTCAATGACTTGTGATCCGTAAACAACTCGAATCGTACTCCCAACAGGTAATGTCTCCACATCTTCAGAGCAAACACAATCGCTGCTAACTCCAAATCATGAGTTGGATATTTTCTCTCATGCGGCTTTAGCTGTCGACTTGCGTAAGCCACTACCTTATCCTTCTGCATTAGTACCGCATGCATCCGTGTACACCACCATCTCTTTATTCCCACTTGGGATGGTCAACACAGGTGCACTTGTCAATCTCTCCTTCAAGATTCCGAACGCTTGTTCACACTTCACATCCCATGTAAACACTTGGTTCTTTTTCGTCAATCCTGTTAATGGTGCAGCTATCTTGGAGAAATCCTTGATAAACCTTTGGTAATAACCAGCCAACCCAAGGAAACTCCGAACATCCGTCGCATTCTTAGGTCTATCCCAGTCCTGGATTGCTGCCACTTTAGCGGGGTCAACCGCTATACCTTTCCCAGAAACAACATGACCCAAGAACCTCACTTCATCCTTCCAGAAGTGACACTTTGAGAACTTAGCTTTAAGCTGATGCTTTTGCAAGATCTCTAACACAACTCTCAAGTGCGTCTTATGTTCTTCCACATTTCTGGAGTAAACCAGTATATCATCCACGAACACAAGCACGAACTTATTCAACTGATCTCTGAACACTCTATTCATAAGATCCACAAAATACGCGGGCGCGTTAGTCAACCCGAATGGCATCACCAACCACTCGAAAAATCCGGACGGTGTCCTAAAAGCAGTCTTTGGCACACTATCCTTAGCTACTCTCAACTGGTGAAATCCCGTTGCCAAATCCATCTGAGAAAACACTTTGGCTTCGTGAAGCTGATCGAACAAGTCACCAATCCTTGGCAACAGATACTTGTTCTTCTTAGTCACCTTGTTCAGCTCACGATAGTCCACACACAGCCTTAACGAGCCATCTGCTTTAGTTGCAAACACGACTGGTGCACCCCACTCGGAAACACTCCTCCGAATGAAACCTTTTCCCAAAAGGTCTCTAACTTGCACCTCCAACTCTCGCTGTTCCTTAGGCGCCATCCGCCTAAGTGGCATAACAATTGGTCTCGCACCCTCGACCAAATCGATCCTAAACTCGATCTCGCGATGCGGCGGCAACCCTTTGACCTCGTCAAAGACATCTACATACTCATTAGTGATCAACACTGATGATAGGTCTTCCTGTGGAATCCCAAGCGAATATAGATAACTTACGAAGACCCCGTCTTCGCGCTTACATCTAATCAACACCTTTCGCCCTTCCACATCCCCGACCCTCACCTCTAGCTTCTCGCAATTCACCCTTGCCGCATACTTCTTGAGCCAATCCATGCCCAAGATGATCCCATACCCAGCGAAGTTAAGAACAAAGCAATCACACATGAAAGAGCAACCATGACTCAATAATACTAGACCATGGCAAATCATGCACAAACTGGACGAACCCCCAACTGGATTTGTCACGATCAATGGCCTATCACAAATCTCGGGTTCCAAACCCAAGACAAATTTCTCATTCTTCTGATAGGGTGTATCAATGTATGAACGAGCATATCTAGATAAAGCTTCAAAATCAGAAATGTAGTCAAGCACTGATCTGCCATTCTGCTTCAACTCTACGAACTTCTTGAAGAGAACGGACTTTTGAGCAGTGGAGATAAACTTTGCTTCAAACTTAGCTTGGAATTGCTCCCATGAAATCTCCTCTTCCGGAGTCTCGAGTATAACAGAATTCCACCATTCCATGGCCTTGCTTTGCAGCTGCCTTGATGCAAGCTTTCTCTTCATTGCATCTTCAATACCCAAGTCTCCAAAGATTCGAACACATGAATCCATCCACCTCTGAACCTCTTCAGCTGGTTCAGTTCCCTTGAATGGTTTCCCTCCTAGAGATATAAAGTCCTTGCACATCTTTGCAAAATCTATTCTAGGAACTCGCACCCCTACATCTATCGTGGTCGCCACTGGAGCGGGCACCCTTCGCATAATTGCTTCTGCCATGGCTTCAAACATGGCCGGGTAATCTGGCACACCACCATTTCCCCCTCCAGTATTAGCTCTCCTAACAGCGTGCCTTGATGGTCGTCTACTCATTCTAAATCTGAAATTTAGAATAGTTAGCCACTTCCAAGAAAACTGCTAAAAGAACACAACCGCTACTACTATATATGCTAATATATATAGTAACATCCAACTGAAATCTACAAATACGTCCCTAATACGCAATTACGTCTTTGAACTTTAGCCAAAATCGTTGACCAGAGCTCTGATACCAAATGAGACGACCGCCCATAACCCCCGCACTAAGCAAGAGGAATAATGCGCTGAAAGGCGTGCCAGGCTGCTATGGACGATCATCATAGTAAGTGAACACATCGAAACCTGTCGTAGAACTCACAGCGCAAGGATAAAATATAATAGAACATATACAACAGGTGATAGTAATGAGGTATCATATAGCAAACTTTTGAAACTCTTTCAAACATCCCGAAAGATTATCCAACTGATATCCAAGTTTGTACATAAGGCCTCACTACAACTCTCAAGCAACTCAAACAGCGGAAACAGAAATACTAGATAGAATAAAACTGGTACGCCAGCCTCCTGCTCATCATCGCTCAGCTTCCTCGTATCACTAAGCTCCATTACCTGTAATCTGCTACTTAGTCTGCCCATCCACAACCGGATGAACAACCCAAGGTAATAAGAGGAGACATAAAACCTTGAGTCAGACAATAGTCTTAGTGAGCGATAATACAACTAACAAACTTCAACAAGAAAGCATATGAGAATGGGTAAATGAACAACTTATCTACCCACATCACCAGAGAAGAACTCAACCTTATCTTCCCCACATCGGACAGTGATAGCCTTTACACCAAGCATTTCAACCATTCATCCATAGAAACCAGAACACCCATTCAATCATAGAGAACACACATAACATCCAGATTATATAAGTCTCACACAGACAACCCTAATCGAGTTTAACATTCCTCAAGTACCCTCGCCAGAGTCCTAAACCAATATCACTTAAGCACTCAAAGAACATCTCCCTCGACTTTGGATAATCTATGTGAGATAGTACAAACAGAACAAACAATCATCCATAACCGACTCTGGCTATCACCGCCAATCCTGCTTCGAAACCATCATTATCGTATGACGGCCAACCTTGCCATATGTCAAGGGCTAATGATAACCCCAGTTCTAGCATGAACTCCATATGCCCAACCTTGGCAATGTCCAACCTTGACACTAGGCCTTTCCCCAACCAGAAAGACCCAGGGTACTCGACCAACAACCGGTCTTTTGGGCCTTTCAACGATACCCATCGTACCCCTGCTTTGAGCTTGCTAGAACTTACGACAACGATGACTTCTCGGCCTTCGCATCTCTAATCGTCCAACCTTGACGACGTTTCATAGCTCAAGCAACCTTCTCGAGCAGCCATTATCCACCAACTCACGACCTTTGAGTTGTCTCCGCATTCGTTGTTCCACCTTGATCAACGAACACATTCATCACTTCGAGTCTTCCTACTTGAATCACCTCGAAGTTACGTCATCACTAGAAGTGTCCGATCAGAAATTTCCACTAGAAATGCCGACCAGACCCATTCTGGACCGACCAGACCTCTTCCGGTACTTCTAGATCGATCAGACCCCCTGGACCGACCAGACCTCCCTTTGCTCCTCCTGGACCGACCAGGACCCTCCTGAGCCGACCAGACTCCCTCCTCAGCCTTCTGGACCGATCAAACCGACCAGCTCCAAGACCCAGTCAAAACCGACCAGAATTGCTCCAGAACGACCAGTCAAAACCGACCAGCATTGCTCCAGAACGACCAATCAAAACCGACCAGCATTGCTCCAGAACGACCAATCAAAACCGACCCCGGTGCCTCTATTCCAACCAACCAGCTCCCTGACTTGCTCCCCAAGCCATAACGTGACCGACCACCTCAGTCCAGACCCTTCTGGACCGACCAGAGCCATCAGACCGCCTCAACCGACCCGACTAGCTCCAAAACCGACCAGAATGCCACCATCTGAAACCGACCAGAAACACTTCTGCTCCTTCTGGACCGACCAGCTTAAAACGACCAGAAACCTGCACATCTCCAATTCGACTCCGATTTCGACCAAAACTTCGCCAAACGACGAATCCGATGAAACCAGCTTATCCGATTCATCCAAACGCAATCACAAACATGTTATGCAACCAACAATATCATCAATCTAACAATTTCCATCAAAACACATAAATTTCCCAAAACATGATAAGTGAATCATATGAACATAAAAACGGATCTAACTTGCATAATCTTGAGAAAAATCATAAAATTAACCATTTAAATTATCTAGATCAGATCCTAAGGTGATTCATATATAAAATGGACTTAGCATGGTGTGGATCTAAGGAAAATAACATGGAAATGATGAAATTAACATCCTAAAACCCATATACTTGCATGAATCCGAATGAGAGATGTAAATCACTCACCAATTATCCAAATCTAAGCAAAAGCAATGAAAACGCAATCCGGACAGCGAACACTTCGAATCAAACTCTTCAATCCGATGAATTCGCCCTTGAGACAATGTAGATCTAGCCTCTTATGGTGTAGATCTTCGATTTCCCTCCTTGGATTTTGGAATTTTAATGGTGGAAAGATGTTAGAGGAAGAAGGAGATCAAAGCCTCCCCATAAAGAATGGAAAATGCCAACCTTTCTCCATACCCCTTACCCCCTATTTATAGTCTCCACCCACCCTCTAATGGGCCTTCTCCAAATCAGCCCATTAGCCTTCCAAAACCTGAACAGCCAACTGAAAAACCTTAAACAGCGATTTCTCCCAAACCGCTGAACCAAATCCTTAATGTAACCACTCTACGGAAAGGGAATCATAAATTCCTTTACAATGGCACAGGTCTCACCCTCTGATTCGACCTGAGTCAAAAGTTATGCCCAGTACAAGACTGACAGGGGCAAAATGGTCACAAACAAAATCGGTAAAAATTATGGACATGTCACACATCCCCATAAGCAACATATCAAAAGATGAGAATGATCCAACCCTCAGGGAATAAAATAAAAATATTTTACGATCTTCCGATACGTAAAATGCGGGCTGTTACAACTTAGCCTTAAGGCTATGCGCTCGAAGAGTCTCCAACACTTCCCTAAGATGTAGGGCATGCTCTTCTTCACTCTTAGAAAAGACTAAGATGTCATCCACAAAGACCACCACGAACTTATTAAGGTACTCCCTGAACACCCTACTCATCAGATCAACAAAGTATGCGGGGGCGTTCATCAAACCAAATGGCATCACAAGCCACTCATAAAAACCATCCGGAGTCCTAAAGGCAGTCTTGTCTATGCTATCCTCAGCCACTCTCAACTGATGAAACCCCGTGGCTAAGTCCAACTGCGAAAACACTGAGGCGCCAACCAACTGATCAAAGAGATCATCAATCCTCGGCAATGGGTGTCTATTCTTCTTTGTAAGCTTGTTGAGTTCTCTATAGTCTACACAAAGTCTGAGGGACCCATCCGCCTTCGTGGCAAAAACCACTGGAGCACCCCACTCCGATATACTTCGTCTTATGAACCCCTTCTCAAGCAACTCCCCTACTTGCTTATTGAGTTCCCTCCTCTCACGGGAGCCATGTGGCGCACTGGCAAAGATACTGGTTTAGCATTGTCTACCAGATATATTCGGAAGTCGATCTCCCGCTTCGGAGGTAAACCCTTCACCTCCTCAAACACATCCGAGTATTCCCGGACCACTCTAACAGATCGCAAACTCTCGACCGAAGCGTCAAGCGATTCAAGATAACTTAGCATAACAGAATTCATGGGATTACAAGAGATCTCGAGAGTGTTCCCCAAGCGGGTCATGAGCCTAACAACTCTCCTTTCGCAATCAAGAATGGCACCATTACTGGATAACCAGTCCATGCCCAAAATTAACCCATAGCCCGTGAAGCCCAAAACAAAAGCATCACATCTAAACTCAACGCTAAGTATGGAAATCTTCAAACCCAAACATATCATGGACAAATAAGTGGAGCCCCCAATTGGGTTTGAAATAACCAAGGGATCATCTACTAGACTGGTGTCTAAGTGCAGTGACTCAACTAATGATGATGAGATAAACGAATGCGATGCGCCAGAGTTGAATAAAGTACGGACAGGATGATCAAACAGAAAAACCAGACTTTCAACGGAAATAGTTCTACCTCTTTCATGAATCGGTGGAACCGCGAGAGCCTGAACTTGCCCCCTTGCCTGACCTGGTGCCATAAGAGCCTGCACCTGTCCTCCTGAGGTAGATCCCGTCCTCTGCCCCTTCTTAGGGCAGTCCTTCACTAGATGCCCTGCTTCTCCACAGTGGAAGCAGCCAGTCTTCTTCTTCTTCCGACAATCTTTGCTTAGGTGGCCTGGTGTCCCACAATTGAAGCACTTCTTCTTTCCCTTGCCACCGTTGCCTTTCCCACCCTTGTTTTGCTGTTGCTGTTGAGGTCTCTTCTGATCTCCTTTCTTCTCGGGTGCCTTATTAGCATTGGGACCCTTCTCTTCCTCATGCATAAGTGCCATGTCTACTAGCTTCTCAAAGGTGGCCCCCATAGGGATGTGAGTCATAGCCAATCCATGCATCGGTTCATTCAAGCCTTTAATGAACCTCAAAGCCTTCTTCTCCGGTGTATTCACCATGTCTATGCCAAACCTTGCCAACTGATTAAACTTGTTGACATATTCCTTCACTGATAGGTTTCCTTGCTTTAGAGTCAAGAACCTTTCCATATACAGATTTTCTTCCGCCCTTGAGAGAAACTTTGCCACAAACCTTTGTCTGAAATCCGCCCAAGAGTCAACAGGGCGCTCTCCATTAGTGACCTCCCACCAGAACGAGGCCTCTCCCTTCATTAACCAAGCAGCTAACTTGACTTTATTTCCTTCTTCCATCTCAAAGATATCCATCAACTCTTCCACCTCCTTAAGCCAATCCCTAGCTTCCACAAAATTTTCTGATCCTTGAAATGGTTTTTGTCCCATAGCCTTAAATTCCCTGCAAGTCTTAGAAAAAGTATCCGCACGAGGAGGAGGAGGGGGAGGGAGATCGGGTGCAACTGGTGGTGGAGGAACATTTGCTGGACCCGCAGCGGCGGCCCTAGCCTCCATCAATCTCATATACCATACTGGTATCGCTACACCCTCCGGAAAGTTAAGATCTTCAGCCATGCTGAAACGAAAAAGGAAAGATTCAAAACGGAGAATTCGAAAGATAAAGATATGGCTATTAGGGATTATGCTTTTCTTTCAAAAACTTTTATCTTAAAAGACATGTTTTTGAAAATACTCCTTCAAAAATGTTTTTAGAAAAATAATTTTTCCAAAAAAAAAAAATATCTGTTCTGGTAACCTTTAGCTCTGATACCACGTGTAACACCCCACACCCGCTAAGGTCACTCACTAAGGGAATGCCTTAACTTCGGTGGAGTATTTTAAGTGAATATAGAACAGAAAAATTACAACAAGACAGATATAAATAATACTTGAAAATTTAAAACATCATTTCATTACAGCAGAAGATAAACAAGTTTGGTTACAATACCAAAACCAACTAAAACAAGAGTCAAGTACTAAATATCCATCCTGATAAAAACAAAAGTACATAATCCTACTACACAACTAATAGCCATAATAGAAAAGATAAGCTGAGCTTTACATCAACGGTCCAAGCTCCAAAAGATAGATAAAGCAATCTGATCAAAGCCCACTAGTGCTAGGCCCAACCTGAGGACCTGAGGGGGAAAAGGATAAAAACAACGGGGTCAGACATAAGTCTGAGCGAGTCCTATAACTTTAACAATACAATCATTAAAGTAATTAGGGTATGATATAAACTTGGTACGGTAATGACTGGGGATAAATGACTACACTAAGCAGCCAACTAGACATAGGATGAACTAAGATATCGGTAAAGATGCATCTACCCACCCAAGGGTAATTACTACACTGCACCACACCAGTCATTCCTACTTAAAGGTTGACCCCACCCATGGACTTAGAAAATATAACTAGTAGTTTCGTGTACCCCTAGCTGACTACATAGGTGCCGTCTGCCACTATCTCCACTAGGTGTACCCACTACTCCCCAAGCGATCGGCTCCCTAACGTAGATACCCGTGCTGGCCCCACAGTGGGGTGTATCACTCCCCAAAGTGGCAACCCGATACAACCAACGGTGCACGGCTTATACCTACACAATGCAACAACGTCTTACCTACCAGCCCGGGCCCACACACGCATATGAAACCCGTTGGACTTGCGTTGCCACCGCTACCCCGTTTTGGCCTCTTATAGTCAAGCCCAGTACGCGTGTCCCATCCTCGACATGGGTCGAGCCCACAAAGATACATATGGGTTACTGGTTGAAATGGGCCCCCACAAGCTACCCACCTAAGCTTTCTCCCTCTAGTGTATCCCACTTAACCCTTTAATCATGTTTAATTACATGTTTCCACTTTGGTTAAGTATTCTAATCGTATTTTCTATTGCCACCCAAGGCAACCACTAGATATCCACATGCCACCCAAGGCACCCACTTAACCCCTCATGCCCCACTACATGCTTATCTGGTTAAGTGTTTCTTAATTGATTAAGACCGTAACCTTTGTAAAGACCTCTCACATTAGACTGTCTTTTATGGAAGCTGGATTTGCCGGTCGGGTCCGGGCAGCCTTACGCCATAACAGTGTCTAACCTCGTGTCTTTACACTTGTCACGTATTTAGTTTATGCCTAAGACCTCTCACATTGGGCCAATCATTTGTAGCCGCTGGATTTGCCGGTCGGGTCCGGGCAGTCTTATGCTACAAAAGGGTCCAACCTCGTGTCTTAGTCGATTAATTACACCTAATTAATCACCCCCATATTTTGAATTAATTTTCCCTGATTAATTCCAATTTAATGATGTACATAATTGACTCAATTATGTCCATCCACTTATGGTATGCAACATCATACCAATTTCACCACAATTTTGTTAACATGAATATTAACCCCATCGTTCCCCACGTAATACGCTAACATGACATACTTAAAAGGGAAGATTCATCACAAATACAATGGGCTCAACTTAGCATAACATTAGCATAAACATGGGTTTTAAAGGTGTCAACTTGCATATATGACCATAGCATCGAACCCAACTAGCATAAATAATCAACCCAAACTTGCATGAATCACATATGTCATAAAGAGGGTAACTTGCATAGATGTTCATGTCATAGACCTATCATAAAGGGATAAACTTGCATACATGTCATAGGTCTAAAAAGGGATGAACTTGCATATGTTTCTCATATCATAAAAAAGGGTAAACATGCATATATATGCATGACATACAAAGGGGTAAACTTGCATATGTATGCCTATCATACAAAGGTGTAAACTTGCACATGTTACTTCAAACACCAAACTTGCATAACATGGTGTCATAATGGATCAATGTTTATCATAGTGATTTGCATAACTAGCATCATGAACATATAGGATAAAACTTGCATAACTAGCATCATGGACATATAGCATAAAACTTGCATAACTAACATCATGAGCACATAGCATATGATAACATAACTTGCATTGATCCACATTCATAACCATAACCTCATTACATCCTATCATAATTAGTTTAGCAATTGCTTGCTAAAGGCATAGAAACTCACAACTTGTTGATTAGCACTCCTATGAAGAAGATTAAGTTACTAGAGTTGATTAGAAGTTGATTTGAGAAGCTATCTTCTTCTAAAATTTGATGGAGGCTCCTTCTAATTGCATTTTGACGGCATGACGGCCTTGTATCTATTTTTAGTATGGATTAGGGTAGTCTTAGGGTGTATTTATAGATTTAGGATGTAGTTTAGGCCCTTAGATTAACCCTAGATTAGTTTAGAGCCATCAGATCTCGTCACAAGCCCCCAAACACAGCCCAACAGCCAAAACAGTGCACCCAGGCCAAACCTGCCTGGCCACCTGTGTCGACTCCCAAGTCGACTGGGCAGTCGACTTGGGTCTTGCTGTGTCGACTCCCAAGTCGACTTTGGGTGGCTGGCGGGAATTTTCCCGCCCAGCCCGCCTGGCCTGATTTTCGAATTTTGAACCTGAAATTTAAATCTGTTTTGAACTTAGAATTTTCTAAAAACTTACATGGGCCATAACTGGGTCATACGGACTCCGATTTACAAAAACTCGGACTTTATTTCGCGTATTTTTCCGAGACGAACGTAATGGCCTAGCCCGTTTCCCCTGATTCAGATCTTAAAATTTAATTCTGCCCTGATTTATATTATAACAAGTTATTCAACATACGGGGTGTTACAACAACTCTGATTGTTGATGGTTTTACCACTGGTGAGAAAGTCTCTTTGTAGTCAAAGTCTTATTGTTGAGTGAACCTTTTTGCAACCAATCTAGCTTTGTATATGTTTATAGACCCATATGGTTTCTTCCTAATCCTATATGTCCACTTGCATCCAATCACATTTTTATTCTTTAGTGATTTGACTAATTTCCGTGTTTGATTTTGTATGAGAGTACGATACTCTGTGTCCATGCCTTTCCTCCAATTGCAGTCACTTTTGCTTGATCATAGTAGTTTGGCTCTTCATGTACAATGAGAGAAGTATATATTTTGGGTTTGAACTCTTTGCTCTTGTGGTTATTGGATGAGTAGAATTGACTTTTGGTTGAGTGCAAGGTTGTTCATCTTCATTTGTATTCCCATTATTGCCATTTTTATTGTCTTCCTATTCATTTCTAGCAGTTCCTTCTTGGCATTGTTGTAAGAAACTGAGATGTTGATGGTGATAGTTTTGATGACAACAACCTTGTTTCAACTTTGTTTCGATTATTATTATAAAATATACACAAACACGGTTACTTAGAACATATATATATATATATATGCATGTATGTATATGTATATAGGTATTTATAGGAAATTTATGCATGTATTAATTATTGAAGACTATACAATTTAGAGAATCAAGATTTCAAAGCAGAAGAGCTCAAGATTCAAGACTCATGAGTATCAAGAATTCAAGAGTTCAAGAAATATAGAGTAATTGTGTCTAGATATATTGTTAAAATTCTGATTAGCACTAAATTCTGATTTCAGACATCTTTCACTATTTTCAAATAATTCCAAAATTACTTCCTTGTTTTTAAATCTATTTTCAAATGATATCAAAATTACTTCCTTATTATAAATTTATATCTTTTTATTTTAACTTCTGAAAATTATTATAACTCCTATTTTCTTAATTTTACATTTCTTATATTTTAACTCATAATTCAAATATGTTTTATGCAACGACCTGCAAAAATTCGACTCCTGAATTCTGACAATAATACATAAATCTCGTATTACTTGCCAAAACTCAAGTTCCGAAAACACAGATAGTTATTAAAAAGAAATTAGAGGGTGAGAAAAGAAAGAAAGAAATATTAGAATAAAAGAAGAATAAGAACCAACACAACACAAAGTCTCACATCGTAGAGGAATAAAATATATTATAGAAATAAATTTTACTGAGACCTTTAAAAATACTTACAATCATCAAAGTACATCAACACTTCTGGAAGGTTATTTAACCAGTCCTCATATACAACACATAACGGAATAGTATATATATAATATCATACATCAGATCTCATCCAGCTCGTCTCTTTATAGCATCCGATAACCTGAGCCTGTACAACTAGGTCAAACCCGAGCATTACAAATGCCGGATCAGTGTGGTGAACTAGAGTGAGAAAAACAAACTAAGTTTAAACGTATCATCCAACTTGATTTTTAAAGTCAAAATCTTTTCAAAAGAAAATGATAATCGTAAGACTAATCCACACATGAACTGTTGATGTCAAAAGTTGGTTACTAGCGACGTTCAACCCCCAATCGTGTGAAGGGAACATGAATACTGATAAAATACAGGAAAAAGTAAAGGAAATGGGGGAAACACACAGTCTTTTTATAGTGGTTCGGCGAAGATTGTGCCTACGTCTACTTTATATGTTATTTCTGCTTTAGATTACAAGTACAATGGTTTTTCTATTTGAAGAAAAGAAAGAAGACGGTTGTTTTCTCTTCCAGATAATGCTTTTCTGGGAAGAAGAAGTATGAACCGAAAAACATCAGGTCCTTTTCCTCTTTAAGCTTTGAGGGAGTTATAGGTGGAGATGGCAGCTTGGGCTGTTGTGACGTGGCCCGGCCTTTCTGGTAAGACTTGGACGCGTGGAACCCACCCTTGGATAGGATAGCGGCTGGAAGAATGGTTCCACTATTCATAAATAGTATCCTCGGAAGTTGCAGCTTACGTGGCATCCATGAGAGTCAGGCCATGTATTTGAACAGCTTAGCTGGATATTTCATGTAGACCCGAAATACTCGGTCGATGCTCCCTGTGCGAGAGCAGTTCTCTTGGTCGACTGGGAGAGCGAGTCTTTCGGAGTAAGATGTTGGCTTGATTGGTCTGATGCGTGGCTTCTTCGGGTCGAGCTTCTGCTGGGCTTCCCAGAATGCGATATGTATAACTTGATTGGTTTCTCATTTGGGCTTCGATTTGGCCTGTTGCGTTTTTTACCAAAAAGAAGGCTAACACTTTGCCCTTCAGAATGCATCTTCTTCGACAGATGGAGGTGTGTTCTGAAATGTGAATCGAAGCACAATTTTTCGAGAAGTTATGGTCGCGCCGGACCATATTAAGGCCAGAAATATGTCGGCTCCGATGTTGTATTAAGGCCAGAAAACCAACGACCGAGCTGGGTCGTATTGAGGCCGGAAAACCGACAACTATCAGGAACTGTATTAAGGCCGAGATGTTGACCATGTTTATGAGAGTTGGTTCCTGAAAAGGCAAAAATAAACCGTTCTCAGCTTGGAGAAGGCCGATGAGCCGAGCATTTTATTTCACATGGCTTTGAGGGGTGGCAAGTATCAACCATACTCGGCCTAGTGGCGAGTATTAACCATACTCGGCTTAGTGGCGAGTATTAACCATACTTGGCTTAGTGGCGAGCATTAGCCATACTCGGCTTAGTGGCGAGTATTAGACATACTCGGCTTAGGGCAAGTATTTTTCATGCTCGACTCATGTTATATTATTGTGTCCAGCGAGCAGTAAAAGCTCGTGGTGTAGAAAAGAAGGGGGAGTATCATCCATACTCAGCTTAAAGAAATATACCACACTCGGCTAGGGGAGTAGGTGTTAAGATATGGTAGTAGGCTATCGCGCTGACCACGTTAAAAGAGGGGGACGAGCATTATCCATGCTCGTCTTTAGAATTTCCCAAACATTATCCATATTTGTAAAAGAACATTCGTAGCAACTAACGAATTATTACAAAGAAAGTCTAAGAGGACATCGATTGATTCCTGAGCATGCCTAAGAGCTAAATCCTAATCTCATACATGTGTGCATCAAGGTGTCCTTTTTATTGAAAGAAATACATCATAAAAAATCTAATTAATGATAATGTTGCATGTATTAGTCTCAGGGTCCTTTCCGTTTCTAGGAGCTTATGGATCGACCTGAGGAGCTTGGGCAAAAGTTAATGGCGGCAAGGCCGGGGCACGATTTTTGACATATTCGGGAAGCTCTCCTTTTCTGACTCGATTCTCGATGAGATCACGCAGATGTCGTCATTCATTGGTTCTATGTCCAGCTACGTTGTAAAATATGCAATGTTTGCCGGAATCGAGCTCCATCTGTGTTGGCTCTCGTCGAGGTGGTCTCGGAGTGGGAAGGGACCCTCGTATGTCAAGGTAGATATCGAGCAGAGAGGAATTGAGTTCAGTGTATTGATCGTACTTACTTTCGATCTGAGGTCGCACATGACGCTCGCTCTTTTCCAGGGCCTTTCCTCTTCCTTTATTCTGGTCATTGCTGTGGGATCGACTTTGTTGTTTTGCCGCTAAGACCTCTGGCTCTCCATCTCCATGCTGGCATCTTCTTATCGGAGGAATCTATCGGCCTCGGAATAGAAATCATCTATATCCTTGGGGGATCTCTGGTTAAAGAGATTGAGAATTCTGATTGATTCTAAACTCCCGCAATGGCAGCCATAAGTATCATCAATGACTCGGGTCGATCGACTAACGCTACAGCTGCGTTGAATCTTTCGAGGAAGGATCTGAGCGTTTCTCCTGATCGCTTCTTGATGGTGGATTAGAACATAACGCTCTTTGGTCAAGAGATATGTAATCTGAATTGTTCGATGAAGCGGGTGACCAGAGTGTTCCAACTGCTGATCGACTCCGTTGGCAGCTGTCAAAACCACATTCCGACTATGTCTGTAAGAAAGAGAAGGAAGCACTTTGCCTTGACATTGGTCGATTCGCCAAGTACTTCCATATGTCGCATGTATCGCATGAGGTGGATGGTTGGATCAGTGCGGCCGTTGTATGACTCGATAGCTAAAAACTTGAAGTCTGGAGGGTTTCGGGAATTTCTGATTTCCCTGGTGAAGGGGCTGCGATTGACATTATCTATGTCTTGCTGCGAGGAAGTGCCCCGATTGAAGCGTCAGATAATGCTTTCAAGTTGGCTTCCATCTCCGAGTAGTCGTTGCCATGAATTTAGGTCAGCTTCTGGGGGAAGATTTCAGTGCGAGGATCTGGCAAAAGCATGCTCGGAAGGAAGGCCATTGGCTGGGCCCGTCTTCCGAGAGTTGAGTGAAGGTATGAGGGAAGGTGAACTCTGGTAGGTGGTTCTGGGAAGAATGGACCCTCTTGAACCTGAGGGGTAGTGGGTTGAGTTGTACCCGTAACAGAGGGCCTGGGCCGATACAGCATAGCATGTGATGTTCGAAGCTCGAAGGTTCCCTTGGTGGGAGCGAGGTTAGTAGGTCTATGGTAGTGTTTTCTTCTTACACTGTGAGCACCGGTATGGCGGGATGGCCCCCCTGGTTCGAAGGGAAGGCCACACCAGCTCTTCGTTGAAGGGGAAGAGTGGTTAGACTTGTCTGTGGTAAGATTCCGGGTTGTAATGGGAATGGCGTTGATTCTGATGGACTTGGGGGTTTCTCAACTGGTTCTATAGGTCGAGATGTTCCCAAGAGTGCGGGAAAAGTGTTCTACCGATCTGGATCTTGATCGTGGGTTTCTTGAGGTTCTTGTGTTGCAACTGCGCTGGTTGTTGGAAGTGATACTCCTGGTTGTAATCGATCGGTTGTGGGACCAAACCAGGATGAAATAAAGGTGTAGCCTGATCAGTGGCCTGATTCTGTGCAGACCGAAGATCAGTTGTTTCCCTGGTCCGACCGGTGGAGGAATTGATGTTGAAGCATTCAATCCTGTCTCCAGTTGACCGAGAACGTGATCCATCAACAGCTGTTGTCGTTCGAGGAGTTTATCCTGAGATGACATATGGTCTCTGAACTCGACCATGATTTCATCCATGTCATCCCGGGTAAGAAATCGAGACAAATCTTCATGAGAGGAAACTTCGAGGCTTGCTTCTGCAGCATTAGTACTAGTTGCATCGGCGCTTGTGGGACAAGAGGATGTTGTATCTTTCTTTCGTTTATTCTCCATGGATTAAGGCAAGTCGCGCCCCTTCCTGGTGTGCCAAAGTATTGACTTCAAAAGTTGGTTACTAGCGACGTTCAACCCCCAATCGTGTGAAGGGCACACGAATACCGATAAAATACTAAAAAAAGTAAACGAAACGGGGGAAACACACAGTCTTTTTATAGTGGTTCGGCGAAGACTATGCATACGTCCACTTTATATGTTATTTCTGCTTTAGATTACAAGTACAACGCTTTTTCTATTTGAAGAAAAGAAAGAAGACGGATGTTTTCTCTTCTAGATAATGCTTTTCTAGGAAGAAGAAGTATGAACCGAAAAACATCAAGTCCTTTTCCTCTTTAAGCTTTGAGGTATTTATAGGTGGAAATGGCAGGTTGGGCTGTTGTGACACGGCCCGACCTTTCTGGGAAGACTTGAATGCGTGGAACTCACCACTTGGATAGGATAGCGGCTAGAAGACTGGTTCCACTATTCATAAATAGTATCCTCGAAAGTTGCGGCTTACGTGGCATCCATAGTAGGGTGTATCAAAAGTAGAGCTTTGTCCGGATGTGGTGGACCACCTTTTCTTCCTTGGGAGTCAGACCAAGTATTTGAACAGTTCAACTGGATATTTCATGTAGGCCCGAAATACTCGGTCGATGCTCCCTGTGCAAGAGCAGTTCTCTTGGTCGACTGGGAGAGCGAGTCTTTCGAAGTAAGATGTTGGCTTGATTGGCCCGATGTGTGGCTTCTTCGAGCCAAGCTTTTGCTGGGCTTCCCAGAATGCAATCTGTATAATTGATTGGTTGCTCGTTTGGGCTTCGATTTGGCCCGTTGCGTCTTTTACCAAAAAGAAGGCTAACATAAACATGGATGATTTTTACCTTATGATAGCCCAAAACGTTTTTGAAATCAATACCTTTTCTGATATTATAATAGTGTCTAAATACAAATAAATATCAATCTAGCGGAACTCTTGCATCTCACGCTCCACATACATAGTATACAATCAAAACTGCGGCTCTTATTAGAGAATGGATTTCCTGGCAAGGTATGGGACCACCTTCCTGACAATGTACCTCCGAAGATGAATACATTGGGGTTCAAGAAGAACATCTTGCAATGCAGGCTAAACATGCCCGGCCCCTCACTTCTCTTGAGAGTACCAAATATATCATTACAATGGTTGGGGCCAGCCAACCGAACCGATAGCAGACATACAAAAATAAAAAGGGACAACTGAAGGCATTTGTTTTCTCCAAATAACTATGCAACCTACCCAATTTTTTGTCATTTCCCGGTTGATGAGGCTTGAGGTCATGGATATCTTTAGAACATCTGGTCACCACTCACTTTGAATGTCACATTGTCAGATCCTCCAGAAAATCACTAAATGATTTCCATAAAAATTCTCTGGTTGTTAAGTAAAAGAAGTTTCCCTTCTATGCCAAAAACTTGGTACGTTTGAAGAAAACAACGTATGTAACCCCTTTGAAAATACTCTGTCAGACATTCGTCCATACAAGTCATCCACGAACAGGATGAACCGAAGGCACCCTCCTACCACATCCTAAGTATCACCCTATAGATCAATAGCGAGTAGTACTTGCAATCCGTAGATTCCAATCATGACAGAATCACTGTCGGAATATCTCTGGCCGCTAAACCAGAGAAATTCAACTCATGAGGATCGACGGTCTTCAATTACTCCATCTTCAATTAGCATCTTCACGTATTTGCTAGCTCGGAATGGTTTTCGAGTATAAATTCGATCCCGATCTTTCCGTACTAACAATCGTATTGGCCAGATTTGATAGTCGGTTATTTAACTATCAAATAAATAATCATGAGAATAAAATGGGTTCATTGATTCAGTACTCAGCATTACTTGTCCTTTGAATTAAAACTAATTAACGAATAGTTAATTAAACTTCTAAATATCTCAATTTTTTAACACAATATTTACTTCTTATTTAACATAAGATTATTTTCAAAATTATTTCAAATACATTAGAATTAAATCATATATATGTTCCTAACCTTGGTTTTAACAAATTTCACGTAAAACATCATTACTTGAAAATAATATCCAATTTCTATTCTTAGAATAAACTTATTCCAAAAAATTTACCTTTTTATTTCCTTTTACTTTTGGAAATATCGTTATATATATCAATACATATATATATATATATTCCCAAATCTTCCTATTTCCATTACTTTGGAGATCTCATTATAAATATTCTAAAATCCTTTTTATTTCCGTTACTTTGGAAATCTCAATGGATATATTCTTAAATCTTGAAATTAACATTTCATTATTATTTCACATATGGAAAAAATTTATTCTTAACCTCTTTCCCATTACAAATTAATATCATCCTCAGATAATCTCGAAGTCGTTTAAGTTTGGGTATTTACTTACCTCTCAGACCTTGATTAACACGTTCTTATCATAAGATAGATATGAGTTGTAATTAAAACCCATATTTCATTTTAATATCAGGAACAAATCTTATTTAACTATTTTATTTAAAATATAGTTTTATAAAACCTTCTTACTTTTGAAAACCCCTTCTCTAATATAACCATTATTTCTTAAATCATTAATTAAGAAATTACTTAATAAAATGTCACCTTTTGACGTCTACTTCTTTAAACAATTTGTTTAATATCTCGGATTTTTGTTACAAAATCCTATTACTTACTCCTTTACCAAATTTACTTTTAACAATCTTTTAAAAAAAAAATCCATTTCCCGCTTGAAATTCTTATTTCAATTTCCTTCATTTTACTTACTCCATTATTAAGTAACGTTAATTTAAAATTAACGCTATAACACCTAATCACTTTTTATAAACCTTCTTTATGTAACTCTGGTTTAAGATAAACCCTTTTTACCTCAATTACCCTTTTTAGTTAATTCAAATATTAAGTAAACATAATTTTAAGCTATCCTATTCGCCCAAAATTCCTTTTATAACTTTGTTATAAAAACTCGGGTTCTAATATAAAACCCATTCATAAACTCCTTCCACATTTAATTAGATTTCATTTCAACTTCGATTAATTTTTTTAAATTGTATTTCAATTAAAAATAATCTTCTAAATTATTGTTAATTAAAATAATTTACTTCAAGTATTAACTACAATAATGGTAATTAATTTCTTTTATTAACTAAAATAAATAGTAATTCCTTTTAAAAACTTATTAAAATTAAACTAAATATTTGTTAACTATTTAATTAGATTAATTTAATAATCAATCCCAATTAAAATTGTTGACTTAGTCAACTCATAACACGATTATCTCATAAACCCATTCCAATTAGTTCTCACTTTAAGTTAATTAATAATATAATTAATTCAAATAATTCTATTTAATTGTTTCTTAAAATTTTTTATTCAAAACTTAACCATTAGGTTAATTTTCCACTCATTTGCTTATAAATCTTATTAACAGAAGAATTTACTTTATAAAATTAATTAATAATTAATTATAAACTTAAATAATAAATATTTATTTCCTTTTAACAAACTTTTATTCAAAATACAGATTTAAAAATCTATCTTCGGTTATAAAATAAATTTTATAACTTCATTTCATCGATTTACCTGACGGTAAATCGATATTTATAAAACGGTTGATTTATAGGTCATATACTGCAAATTACTCAACCAATATTGCCCATTGGTTAAAACAAAACAAAATGTTGAATTTTAGGTGTTCATATAATGATAATAAATAGTATCTAATATATTTAAGGAACCCGGTTGAATCCCTCCAACCTGTTCTTCCCTGCATTTAAATAAGTTATCTCAAACAAGCTCATTCAATTAAATTTAACTGGTAATCTAAATAAAAGTAATTAATGACTATTTAACATCAACTAATTAACAAAACAATTCAAACAATTTAACACGTAATAAACGTGACCAACAAGGTAATTTACCTCCATTGGATCCAATCGTTACAATAACAATTTGGTTTTCACTAAAATTAAACAACGTTTAATTTTAGAAATTCATTCAATATATAATTATAGAATAAACAAACAATCAACCAATTAACAAACATAGCACACAATTATAAAACACAACTTATATAAAATATAAGTGGGAAGAACCAAGTGAGTTTAACTCACCTTGAGTTGATTCTTTCATTTGAACGGTTCATTTCAATTAAATTAAACAGGTGTTTAGTTTAACTGGAAAATCCTGTTGATTCCAAAAGCGTCCAAGACAGCTCCACAATGTATATCTTGTCAAGACGGTTGTAATGTAACTTGAATCATTTGATTCTGACATTATAGCAACAAATTATTAATATTTGAGGTTAATATAATTATAATTATAAGTAAATTCCTAAATTAGGTTTTAATCAAACTAATTACTTTTATCATATGTTGTCTGATCCACTCCCTTTTTAAATCAAATAAGGGTCCCATTCAAAACTTCTGCTTTGTTTTTTGTGTTACTATCTCTTTCCAAAGGCATGTATGAAAGCAAAATTTAGTTAATATAAATTCTTAACTAATTTATATCCTTAATGTTATTGAATTTTAATTACATCAGCTATTATTGAAAGAAAAAAAACACAGCCAATCCTTCTTCTTTCACTTCGTTTGATACCGTTGTTCTAAAAATCCTACACCCGACATAATGATCTTAAATTAGAATAAGTAACTAATCAATTAACATTTATTTAATTTCATAATCACTTACTTAACACTATTTCGTTAATATAAGCATACAGTTGACTATCCTTACATGCGATTTCCTTCCTCCTTCATTTGACGACACTGTACCCACGCATTGATCAACCCTGCCCATTGTCGCATGAAACTCAGATCACCAGGGATCGATCTGAAGCCACCGAACCCAACGCCTAATCTCACTCCACCCACTCCCCAATTATCACCTTGTCCAATCCCCCTTATCGACTGTAGAGACCCACGAACTGCCCTGACTTCGCAATCAATTTACGATCACACCACTGAACAAAACTCGATCTCCACTGTTGATATACAAGATCTCGACTAGGTGAACCATGTTGTTGAAGATTTTTTTTGGAATGGAGAACTGGATTGGAAGAAAATTAGGTGAAGAAATTGGAGAATATCGGCCGTGAAATGTTTATGAGGCGGGTGAAATATTATGTTTGACCAAGAAGAAGTTTGACGCGCAGATAGGTGATGGTTGGTTTATATAGGCTAGGGTTTAAATAAAATATTAATTAACTAAACTTCGTGGTGAAGTATCATGTCTAAATAACAACATATGACCCCCAATCGAAATGAAACTCCTAATCCTAGCATAGAAAAATATTCCAGACACGATGGGACAGGTTTCGTTGAATTCTGAGGTCATTTGTAAAAATCCCTACTATATCACCAAAAAAATCAAATCAACTTCAAACTTTGAAATTCTACTAGATTTTTCCATACGGATCTAATGAAATTTGTTTCGTTAAAATCAGAGTTCATTTGGCTAGTCGTTTATTCCCTTAAAGTTACCCCTACCAAATAATATAAACGATCAAATGAAAACAGAGGCATTTACCGTTGCCACGATCAAACGGTAAGTCCAATTGACACGAAAATCAAAATCTTATAATAATTAATTAATACGAACCAACGAAACAAATTTCATCGCATTCGGAGATTGTTTCCCGGTACGCTATTTTTATATGCCAAACAACGTTATTTTGGACACCAATATACCTTATGTCCAAAAACAACAAACTACCTACCTATTCTGACTTTAAACATCGATACGAACTCAACGGAATTGGTTCGTGGCTTAATTCGATCATCTGCTCAAGTTATACACAAATACCCTTCTATTAAATTAAATTAAATTAAATTAATTACACGCTATAGAAAATGACTGGGCGTTTACGGCTGCCGTTGTCACATATGACATTGGTTTGCCACGAAACTTAATACCATACAATAATTTAAAATTATAGTTCCAATGAAACTACTTTCGTTGAAAACAGACTCTATTTGTAAAATGGCCACTTTTAAGGCTTATATAAATATCAATAAAATATTAATTAAATTTCAAAACAATTTAATTAAATAATAATAAATTACTATAATCATAAATACCCAACTGGAAATATCATATTGCTTTAAATATAAATTTTACAACTCAATATTATCAATTCGAGTTAAACGTTATCCTAATTATATTAAAAACCCTTATAAATTACTAATAAACGTTATCGTTTATTAACGATTTCCATAGCGACTATTTTAAACTTTGATTTGGACATAACTAACAATTTATAACACGAAATCTAGATTTTTCTCGTTCATATGAAAATTATAACCAACAAGATTCCAATGTTTCTTTTTTCACAGAAATCCAACTAAAAATGGATTTTGTATATTCAATTGAAGTTCGAAACTCAACATTACGAATTATTGTGCCATTTCGAGCTCGATTTAAATTAAATATAAACTTAACGTTCAAACGTCATTTTAAATATACGAATTCAATATTAAAATCCATTAATATTCCAAATATAATATTTAAAATAATAAATTAAACAAAATATTTGACTACAAAAAATACGGTACAATACATTTTACTTGCAAATTTAGTACTAATTTTATTATAGTTACATATATTTTCAACTTCCTTATTTATATTAAGTTTTAATATATTCATAGTTTTTATATATACTTTTATATCATTTTATATTTAGTTTTTAATCCTTTTTAATCATCTTAATATATGTTTTTAAATATATATTTCTACTTGAAATAGTCTATTTTTAATATAAAGGAATATAATTTGTTTTAACTCTGGAATCACCATAATTTATTTAAACATTATTTAATTTGATTCAAAATTTTATACATGTCAACATAGGAGCCGTTAATTTGTTTTTTAAATTTTGAAAAGGTGTGTCTTTTGAATTCAAATCTTTTCTGAAAGGGTGTAGTTGTTGGAAAACTATATAAAGGCATCGAAATTCGAATTTTTAATCACTTTTCACCTCCTTCTTCCTTATTCATCTTTCCATTATTCTTCTTAATTTCTTAAATTCCTATACTTGTAATCTTCCGATTTCCATAGAAATTATATCAATCTTCTTCTGTTTCAATTCTACTTCAAACTTTCTTTGAAATTCAAGTGCTACTCAAGAGTTATAGGTTGTTTATAATCAAAGACCGCAAGATCAAAGTATACTCGAGTCTATCCACTAAAATTGATAAGGAAAAGGATGTGGTCATGTCCTGTGTGAATTGACTGGGTGCGATTGTGTCTCGAAAATCAATCGGATGTAAAGTTGTAGCGCAGAAAATCAACTAAGTCTCACTGTACTTGGAATCAGTTGGGGTGTGGCCTTGTAGCCCTGAATCAAGGAATGTAATTTGTATTTGTTGAATAAAAATCCACATCAACCCAACGTTGTGTGAGACTGTATGTAAGGGAGTTCCGAACTAGTATAAAATCCCAGTGTGTACTTTCCTTTTATAGGTTTTTATTTTATTTTCTGCATATGTAATTGATTCTGTGATTTGCATAGCATTTTGTTTAATCCAAAAAGATTTCAAGAAGTTTAATATGATCCACATCACACTATCCACCTCCGCTAGTGTTTAGTTTACCTTGATATCCTTAATCCACATCCCCAACATTTGTAATGTAGGCGACTCTCTGAGTTGACCAGGTGAATGAACAATATCATCATGAAGTGGTGTTGTACTACCATGTGTCTTCTCAGTTTCAACTGCACTGATGAATTCTGAATATACAGGTAATGGTATTATAGATACATGTGTATCATACTATTTGTTTGAATTTTTAATGCTTTCAGTATGATAAGGAAAAAGTTTCTCATTAAACATGAAATGTATACTTATAAACACTCTTCTACTATCTTCCAAAAACTTGTATCCATTTTTGTTTTGTGCATATCCTATAAAGGTGCATGGTTTTAATTTGTATTCAAATTTGTGTTTATTGTATAGCCTTAGATAGGTATAGCACAAGCACCCCAAAGGTTTTTAGGAAGTTATAATATGGTTTAACATTAAATAGCTTCTCATGTCAACTGATTCCTTTAAGTACCTTTTTTGGTAGTTTGTTTATTAAGTAAATTGCAGTACTGAACAAATCTGGCCAGAATTTCAGTGGCATTTTTGCCTGAGCTAATAATATTAGATTTGATTCTATTATATGCCTATGTTTCCTTTCCACAAGCTCATTCTAATTTGAAGTATATTGACATGTGGTTCTATGAATTATTCCTTTTTTAAGAAAATAATCTATTAGTGGTTTGTATTCAGTACCACCATTAGATTGAATTTTTTTTACTTATAAACTAGTCAGCTTTTCAGCTTGTATAATAAAGTGTATCATGGTGTCATATGTGTCGGACTTGGATTTTAGAAAGTAATCCATGTAAATATGCTGTATGCATCTACAAAAGGTATATAATATTTATATCCGTAATCAGAACAGATTGGGGGAGGACCCCATAAATCAGTGGTAATCAAACTTAGGGTTCAGAACATTCAGTAGTAGAATCAGAAAATGGTAGTTTGTGGCTTTTGGCCATTTGACAATAAGTGCACAAGTAAGGTAGAGATATGTCGTCAAAACTAATCTTGTTTTCTACAAGAATTTGTTTAACAACACTTGTGCTTGGGTGGTCTAGTTTATTGTTCCATAGATCAAATTATTGCTCCCTTTTTCTATTTTATATTCACTAGAGTGGCAGTCCACAAATCTTTTCCCAGTGTCATTGTAGTAGATTTGATTGAACTTGTACAGTACTTTACTTTATTACCCCGCAACAAAATAGTTTTTGTGAGTATATCTCTGACCAAATAGCATTTGGGATAAAATTCAAAATATATTTGATTATCTTGAGCAAATTGAGATACACTTAAGAGAATTTTCTTAATGTCTGGAACCCTTAATAGATTATTCAAGAGCAATTATTTATTTACATTTAGCTATCCACCACTAGTATGAGAAATGTTTATTGACTTACCGTTCCTCATGCACACTAATTGATTACCTCTATACTCTTTGCATCCAAGATTCAAGATATCTAGATTGTTACTTAAATGATTTGTGGCCCCTGAGTCTGGGTACCAACTTTCATCATAGATATGATCCACTCTTGACATTTCATTCCAATTGTCATATTTTGCATCACCTTGCACATTCTAATTATGTTGCACTTGTGCCACATTAGCATTTGGTTCGTTGCTTCTTTGATTGTTTCCAGCCAGATTGGGCGCAAAATTCTGATTGAATCTGAAGTAGCATTTGAATGTCTTTTCACATATCTGGCATTTAGGTCTATTTCTATTGTTATTTCTACCCTTTTCCTCTTGATCTATTGCTATAATCACCCCCTTCGCATTTGTTGATTTGTTCTTTGATCTTTATTTCTGTATTCACTAACACAATTGATAGATAGATCATATTCATGAGATCCTTTTCTTTGAATTCTTGTTTCATGTGACAACAATATTGAATGCACTTCATCTGTAGTTGAAGTTTCTTTTTGTGATGAAATTATTGCTTCAAATGCCTCATATTCATCAGTGAGGCCATTTAGAGCAGTCAAAACAAGTTCGGATTCTGATACCTTATGTCATGATGCTTCTAGCTGATCAAAATTGTTTTTACTTTTGATAAGTACACCCTCATGCTGTCATTATCTTTACTAGTATTCTACAGTGGTCTTCTATAATGCATTATTTTTGCTGATGATTGTGAATTGAATTTTTTTTCAACACAGGTCCAAATTTCATTGGCAGACCGACATCCGATGACTTGAGATATTAAGTTGTTGGTGATAAATGATAATAGCCGTGCATTGATCAATCTGTCTTGCCTGTGGTATTTTATGTATTCCTCACACTTAGCAACTCTGTTTTCTTGATCGTTTACATATCTTGATGGGATGGGTAGAGTACCATAGATGTGCCAACCCAGTCCATATTCTTGAATGGTTGTTTCAATCTAAAACTTCCACAACAAGTAGTTATTTTTTTCTTCTAATTTCACTGTGATAAGTTGACTTTGTCGACTTACAACAGTTTTTACTAGTTGATCAACAGATGAGGCAATGATGGTTCATTGATTATGAAAAGTGGCAGATGCTGATGATTAGTCACCCATGATTAAATTAATTAATCAAAATCTTGAAAAAGGTCAGAACAGAGTGGATAGAAAGCAGTACTTGAATTCAAAAATAGATCTCAGAATGCCTAATAAAAGCTTCAATTCAGGTAAGAATTTGCAACTAAATGATTTTCAAATGATGTTGTTGTTCTCTAATGTGTTTCTCTGGTGCGGCATCTTCTTTAATTGACTCCCTAGTGATCTGGTTTTGAAATTTTTAATGCTTTTACTGCTTGGACTTGTTGATTGAGATATGGATGCAGCCAGTTATCTCATGTTGGTGAGGCGTAGATCTTTGATTATCAAGTCAACTCTCAAATGATGAGTTTAGCTCGGATGAGAGAAAAACTGAAATGATGATAAGACTCTAATGGGTTTCAAAAGATAAATCTCTTCAATTTTTTTATTGAATGAATGCTTTGAAGCCAAGCCGCTCTGATACCATATAAAAATTTGAAATTGATTAGAAAAATGATTTTATTTCAATGCTGAAGAGATGTGATACAATAATGTTTCAGATATTATTGTTTGTGAAAAATGCCAAGGGAACTATATTGCACAGTGACAGTTCTATTAGTTTTATGTGTGTGTCTATATATATATATATATATATATATATATATATATATATATAAGGGAGGTTATATAGCACTTCTCTTTTTTGGGACCCCTTTTGCACCCAAACGGTAGCCACTTATTTATAATTAAATAAGTTGGTGAGGGGAGAGAATTAGTGGAAGAAGAGAGAAATGAGAATGTGTGGTGGAAATCAGAGGGCTATAAGGGTGTTGCACTATTTGGGGTGCTCTTGATCCTGTATATATATACACACACACACACACATGCACACACATGTTGTTAAGATAGGATTGATGATTTGAATAAAAAGCCCCACGTCATGGAATAATTGGAGGAGTTGAGTACAAATAAGAGTTGGCAGGCACGTAACATCAGGGGTTTCTTTTACTATAAGGACGTGTGTGCCAATCAATATTTGTGTGCCTTATGTGGCAAGAGGGGGGCTTTGTGCCGATCATCATTACATAACAGTGGTATCAGAGCCGAAGGTTATATAATGGGCCATACAAACAAGACTTTGCTCTCAAAAGTAAGTTACTCATAGGATGCGAGTCAAGGGGGAGACATTTAGGATTGTCTATCTTGTTGTTAAGGTAGAAATGTCAGTTTGAATAAATAGTCCCATATCACGGAATAAATTGAAGGAGTGGAGTACAAATATGAGTTGGTAGGCACGTAATAATAGGGATTCGTCTTGTTAAAAGGACGTGTGTGTCAACTAATATGCGCGCTATGTGGAAGGAGGAGGGGGCTTTGTTCCGACCGTCGTTATATATATACACATATATATACATATACATACATACATATATATATATATATCTTAACTATTAATAATGAAAACTCTTTCCACTAAATTACTTGGCATCTTTTTTGAACTTCCCAAAAAGTCGTTAGCCCTTCAAGTAATTCACTAGTCGCCAAAAAAATTCGGTCTACCTTCTGTTGTCTCCATTTTCCACAAAAGACCATCTCGCTTCCCTCATCTTCGTATTCCCATATTTGAAATCTGCCTACATATGAGGTCGCAAATTTTTTTTTTTGTAAAAATTGTAGTAATTTCTTCATACTGCCTCGGAACCGAATGAGACTTCGACCGATATACTCCCACCTAAATTACGGAGAGTGTGAAATACTCGGATGTTTTGACCTTTGATCGAACACTGTAGTTCTCCAAGGTGACTATCAATTGTACTTAGAAAATAACAGGCTATATTCTCATATTTGGATTCTTCCGACATACGAAGTCAATATTTCTTTTGTAAAAACTGCAATAATTTCTTCATACTGCCTTGGAACCGGATGAGATTTCAACCGGTAGACTCTCACCTAAATTATAGACAATATGGAGTACTCGAATGCTTCGTCTTGTGAATGAAGACTGTAGGTCTCCAAGGTGACTAACAGTTGTACTTAGAAATTAACAGGTCATATTCGCATATTTGAACTCTGCCTACATACAAAGTAGCTATTCTTTTTGTGAAAACTGACGTTATTTATTTATATTACCTCAGAACCGAATGAGTTTCGATCGATATACTCTCAACTAAATTACGGACAGTATGGAACACTCGAGTGTTTCATCCTATGAAAGAACAATATAGCTCTCCATGGTGATTAAAGTTTATACTCAGAAAATAACAAATTAATTCACCAGTCGCCCAAAAATTTCAATCTACCTTCTGCTGTCTCCATTTTCCACAAAAGAACATCCCGCCTTCATCATCTTCATATTCCCATATTTGAAATCTGCCTACATACGAAGTCGCTATTTTTTGTAAAAGTTGTAGTAATTTCTTCATACTGCATTGAAACCGGATGGGACTTCGGCCGATAGATTCCCACCTAAATTACGGACAGTGTGAAATACTCGAATGTTTTGACCTGTGATCGAAAACTATAGTTCTCCAAGGTGACTACCAGTTGTACTTAAAAATAACAGGCTATATTCCCATATTTGAACTCTACCTACATACAAGATCGCTATTTTTTTCTAAAAACTACAGTAATTTCTTCAAACTACCTCGGAACTGAACGAGACTTCAACCGATAAATTCTCACCTAAATTGCAGATAGTATGAAATACTCGAATGTTTCGTCCTATGAACGAACACTGTAGGTCTCCAAGGTGACTAACAGATGTGCTTAAAATATAACAGGCTGTATTCACATATTTGTACTTTACCTACATATAAAGTCGCTATTTTTTGTGAAAACTGCAGTAATTTCTTTATGCTACGCTAGAACTGAATGAGACTTTGACCGATAGGATCTCAACTAAATTACGGACAGTATGGAACACTCGGGTATTTCGTCCTATGAACAAATGCTATAGCTTTTCAAAATGATTAACATTTATATTTAGAACATAACAAACTAATTCTAATAATTGATAATTGTAACACTATAATCTCATGCTTTTTTCGTTATAAAACATTCTCATGTTTCTCTCTGCACAAATATGATAAATCGACAATATCTTGCATGATGTTTTCATTCAAAAATTTGATTTAAGCTCTTGACTTTCCTCTAAAAGATCTACAATAACTGCATGAACAGTTCTCATTTTCGGTAGGCAAAAAGAGATGATGTATTTTTGTAGTTACAATGGAAAAACAACTGTTTATAAGTTTCATTCTTTCTGCTACACAGTGGACAATGAATATCAAGTTGGAAAAACAGTCTGCTACTTTGAAACTCATCAGTGTTATAGTTGTTACTGTTGTGATACAAACATTATACAACAACTGGAATTGCATTGAGGCGCTCATACTTATTTAATTTTAGTATTAGCAGATAGTATTATTTGGTTTCACTACTATGGTTTAATAATGAATTACATGTTTTAATGATTTAATAATTTTTTTGTCATGTGCAGCTCGAATAATTCAAAATAATCGCAGTACATATACCATAACATGCCTGAACTTAGAAAGCATCTTATTTTTAATAGTTTATTATACTTAATAATTTAAGAGTTCAATCCATAAATATATGAACGATTAAGGAGCATGATTATTGACTGTATTATGAGACATATTGATGACTTAAGTTTATATTCATGAGGTTATCATGAGACATCTGTACCATTAATTAAGAAAACAAATATATGAGTATTATGGATGTTTGATTAATGGTTATATTATGTGATATATTAATGGCTTAATTTAGTTTATATTTATGTTAATTAGCTTGCTTTGCACACTTAAGAAGCTACTAATATGGTCTTTTCTTGCAATTAATCCAAGTGTATGAAGAAATCTGGGCTTAGATGCTCTTATTCACTTCTTAAATGCATATCAGTAACTGGATTTCTGTATGAGTATTGATAAAAAGATGTTTGCTTTGTGATTTTTAACTTATCTATTTAGAATGGTTGATTTGAAAGGTGGTTAAAAGAAGGAGATGGTTGCTGTATTATTTTTTGTGAACAAACCTGAATCTCTCATTTAGGGTTCATACGAAGATGCATTTTCTTTCATATACGACAACTTACATGGTTGCTTCTTTTTTGGTAAATCATCTTCAAGTTCAAGACCATGTTCTTTTTTTCATTATCTTTTCCAAAACTGTAATTTTGTTAATGTCATTGCAATGTAGGAAAAAATGATACACCTTTATGGAAATTGAATTTATTTTGTTGAGCTTAAATTTAACACTTCATCATTTGTGTTAAATAACTTTTTGTTTACCTTAAAAAGCTTGGCAATAGTCTAACGTCACTCATATTAGAAATGCAAAAGAGATGACATCAGATTTTAGTGGCCATGGAACAACATCATTACTATTGTTATGCAATGACAGTCGGAACAAAGCCCCCCTTCCTTGCACGCATATGAGCTGGCACACAACTCTCATATAACAAAAGTAATCTCTGATGTTACGTGCCTACCAGCTCATATTTGTACACAATTCCTTTGATATATTCCGTGATGTGGGACTATTAATTCTAATCCATCATTCCTCCTTAACAACATGAGAGGCAATCCTAACAGTCTTCCCCTTGACTCGCATCCTACGCGTATCTTTTGAGAGCACTGCCCTGCCTGCATGGCCCAGTCCGTAACCTTCGGCTCCGATACCACTGTTATGTAACGACGGTCGGAACAAAGCCCCTTTTCCTTGCATACATATGAGCTGACACACAACTCTCATATAACAAAAGGAATCCCTGATGTTACGTGCCTGCTAGCTCATATTTGTACACAATTCCTTTGATATATTCCGTGATGTGGGACTATTAATTCCAATCCATCATTCCTTCTTAACAACATGCGAGATAATCCTAACAGCTATTACTTTTTCCTTATGTATTTACAATTTAAAGTGATTTTGCGATTCTGTCTATACATCAATCGCTACCATTATTTAAGACTCACATGTCCTATGTCTTAGTGTAATTAAATCACAATTTTGACTATTTGAGTTCACAAAAAGTACTAAAGCACTACTATCTTCAACTAAGAGCAATGTACACTTTTTTGAACTTGCACTTATGTTGAAATGGAGATCAATTGTAACTGATATAGTAATGGACAGTAAATGAAATTGAAACAATCTATGTTGAAATAAAATGAATATAAATAAAATAAATGAACGTGAGAAAAACAAATAAATGTCCACCTTGAATATGAATGATTAGATGAAGGAGAATTTCGATGGTCGAGTAAATGATGAACAGTAGTTAATAAACTATAACAGGCAATAATGAAACAATTTAACGTCAAACAACTCCAAATTCATCCGCTCATTAAATATTCTATGGTAAAATATTCTGATTTGACTTACAAGCCAACTTCGTCCGTAAAGTATGAACAACGAGTTGAAAATATATATTTCATGGGCTTTGAAATTTCTATTTCAGTTACCCAAAAATGTAAATCTATAGAAGAACATAAAGATTGATTTAAACAAGGTAATGCATGACTATAAATACCATATTTATCACATTCATCCATATAATAAAGTTAATATGATCACATAATTCATTATCAATTCTTAACACTAATCATTCTTCTCTATTGACAGTTGTAACATCAGAAAATAGAGATTCATTGCATATTGTTTGCTAACTATCTTCTTAACTCCATTTAAATCCACATTTAGATCAGATCAAATCTGAAATCTAATTAGATTTGAAATCAAAAATTGTTGCACTTTCTGGTATAGAATCCCAAACAAAGTGTTTGGTTATTGAATATCTCAGGTATCTTTGTAATTTAACTATGTACGTATCATTGTGTTTCATTTCTTATTTGTGAATTGATTGTACTATTTTATTACTAACTCATTAGGTGCTGCATCCATTTTTTTTTTCATTAGCCTATTGAATATATGGTACAATTAGTGATGTTTTGATTATTAAATGTCCTGCTTCTTTCATCAAAGAATATTTTTTTTTGTAATTCATACAATATATAAAATAACATATCCTAAGTTTTTGAAACCTGCATAACCAATAAGTTTATGCTTGGAAATAATCAGCATTTATTACATTCAAAAACTACGTATAAAATGTTTGGAAACGTACATGCAGGGCCGACCCTGAGTATTTATGGGCCTAGTGCGGAACCAAAATTTTGAGCCCTTAATTTTTTTTTAATGAAATTGAACTTAAATGAAAATGTGTTTTTTCTACTGTGCATCTCCATTGAGAAAATTGCGTGTTTCAGCAAACTCATAAAGTTTTTACCCACATTTTCAATCTGTCAACTGAAGATCCACACAAGCCACATCTCTATTTTAATATATTGATTGATGCCAACAAAGCATACAATCATATCTACTTTTACGTAGATAAATTACTATCAAGTACATGCATCCTGAAAAGAAAAATAGCTCTAGTAAAAGTAATACAGTTTTTTTTTGGGTCTCCTGACCTAATGGGCCGTATGTGGTCGCACGGCTCGCACTAGTCCAGGGTCGGCCCTACGTACATGTAATTACAAAAAAGATGTTTGTTTGGAAATAAATTGGAGTTTGATTGCAAAATTTTCATATCACGCGATTCATGTCATGTAGATCTACCATAGATAGTCCACACGTGGTTGAATTAATGCATACATATTATGATTAGATGTCAACCCACTTAATACAAGCCCACATGGCGTTCCGCTACACCTCTCATATTGCACGTGAATTCTTCTTTTGAATATTAGTCAATCATTCAGATTTTAATATTCTTTATTAGTGAAAAGAGAGAGAAAGAAAGAATATTAAAATCGAAATGAGTGACTGAAATTCAGGGGAAAATTGACGTGCAATATAAAAGCTGTAGCGGAACACTGCACTTAAAACAAATTAAAAAATACAAAATCTTAGCCACATATTTAATTTGTCTTTATGAGAAGTGGAAATCGGGGGTAATTCGATGATTTAGATTTTGTATCTTCCCATTTATGTCAAATTTCTCTGTGTGTATGTGTGTATATAGAGAGAGAGACACACAAAAATATTTATAAGTGGGCTTTCTCTTGCTTGATGGTCTTTGCTGTCCATATGTCTCCGGTTGTGAACCCAAAAGCTTTATACTGGTTTGAGAATGTATACATAGCCTTCGATTGTTTCATTAAAACATATAGTATTTTTTTAAGAAGGGTTTTAGTGTATCTAATTTAAAAACAAGGGACAGATCCACAATTTATATTATTGGAAAGCAATTTTATAATCAGATAATCCTGTTATAATTTATTTTATGTTATTTATTATTACTGTTGTACATTTCGGTAATCTGTTTGTAAAAAAGCATATGTTGTAAATCTTGGTATGATGGAGGTAGGCTGTGATGCATCAAAATTGCAGGCCGTGGTTTCTTGATTAATGATGGAGGTAGGGAGTTGTATATTTCAGTAATATATATCTCCTTCTCATTGTCTCGTCCGCTAAAGCCTGTTGGTGAAGCTTGGCAAAAGTATGGTTTCTTGATATTTTTAATTGACGACTGATGAAAATTAGCTCAAATTTGGGCAACAGGTTGTACACAAAATGAATATCGGATTTTCAGGACTACTTTGTCATTGTGCACGGTATTTTTAAAAATTTAGATTGAAGGACAAATTAAAATAAATAGATAAATGGGTTTAGCATTCTTATGTATAACTTAAGATGATATAGAAATAATATAATGATAAATGAATTCATCACGTAAATTAATTCACATCTTCAGACGGAGAGCAGCTTAAACCATATAATTCCTGTTAATAGTTATTTCTTCCTGTCATTTTTACTCTATCAAAATCCATACAATAAGCACTAAATCAGTATCATACAGAAATATACAAGTGCGATAGATCCAAATGAATTTTGTGATCCATCCAGCAAATGTAATGGCCAACTCTAAAAGAAATAGAATTTGAGTTCTTTTCATTTGTGTAGTGAAAAAAATACTTGTACCCTATACATTCATTCCTCACAATCAAGAAAACAAAGCCTTTCCAGAGCAATAATGAAATTAGCCAGCATATATAGTGATGCTAAGCTGCAAAGTAACATGAATATGTTGGGTCGTTAAATGCTAAGAAAATATCTATGTACTAAGTGCAGGCCCGGTTTTAGGTTACACCAGCCTGGCGGCGGCCTCGGGCAACACTCGGATGGAGGAATGACCATGATAGATGGCTAACATGATATAGTATTTTAGAGGATATTGTGTAATGTGGATATAAGGAGCTTGGTACTGCACGGCTTGTGTGCAGTGGAAATAAGGAGCTTTGTACCGCATGGGTTGTGCGTTCGAACCATGTTTTTATAGCCTGATCGTGAGTTAAAACGTGAGGACTCAAGGTCTAATATTTTAAAAGTCTGACCGATTGAACAGTCAAGAATCACACAAAATTGTTAATAGTGAAAATGTGAATAATCAAGTTTTATGCGTACTCAAACAAATGAATAATAAAGTATGAAAGTCATAAATTTATTCACTAACATTAATAGACAGCATGATATAATTAAATAGTAAGGGCACAAACAAACACACATGTTTTTTAGAGCGAAGTGGTAAAATTTATGGTTTTGATGTTGGAACAGTTATAATTTTGTAGAAATATTTTAGTTGTTATTTTCAAAATAATACAAAAGATGAAATAATCAGAGAGAATTACACAATAAGTAGTGGGAAAAAACGAGAAACCGTGGTCTAACTGTAATATCCCGGAAAATTCGAACCAATTTAAAAAATTTATTTTGGCAATTTTAATGAATTTTGGATATTTAAAATGATTATTTTAAATAATAACGACGAGAAATTTACCTTGAATAGAATTAGAATGTATATATTTACTTGAATCGAAGTTAGAATATTCATATTTATTTTTAATTATAAAAGGAATTGAAAATGGCGCGGTAGTTTGAAAATTCGATTTCAAATTTCAAATGAATGTACATGATTCAAAATAAACCAGATTTTAGAGAAACTAAAAATATTAGAATCTGTTTGAGAATATCTTTCCAACGAATCCGAAAAATTGAAATTTCGTAGCGGGAATAAAAGGTTATGCCCAGTTGAAAATTCAGAATAGTCGCTTTGGAATTTTGGCCCTTAAAAATAGTCATTTTGCAAACGACCTCTATTTTCGACGATACCACTTTTGTTAGATCCAGGATGTCAAATTATTGTTAGATTCCAATTTTCATAATTTTCTGAATCAATATGTGAGCGTGGCAAAAGAAAACGTGTTTTAACAGTTTTAGTCAATTTGGATCGAACAGAAAATGGTCATTTTTTAAACGGTCTCCAAATTTACTGAAATTAGTTTTATTAGGACCGTATCATCAATAGGAAATTAGAAATATTTTTTGGGAATTTTTAGAGTCCATATGTAGCCTCGGAATTGGGTTACGAAACATATCCCATTGTATTCAGAATGAGGGTATTTAGGCAGAGGCGACAGTCGTTGGGTCTTATCAGGGGTTTGTATTAAAAAGCTACTTTTTGAAATTTAAAATAAAATAATATAATTATAAACAACCCCTCCTTTTTCCTAATACAAGTCAACCCCATACCCTTTCTCCCCCAAAATCAAAGCACCCGCATCGTTCAGAAGAAGAAACTCGCTCCCTTAAAAACCTCACGCCGCCCTACACATCGGAACCCCACTGCGCCTCTCCCGCCTCCCCTGACAACGGCCGCCTCCACCAAAGTCCCTCTGACGCCCTCCTCTCTCTACTCTCTCCCTCTTCTGAAACTCCAACCCCAAACGCACGGAGACAGCTATGCCGCCCCCTCTCGGACCCGCCATCTGAAGCCGCGACACCCTCACCCCCTCCAGGCCTCACGCCGCCGCCTACACCGCCCCCACAGCCACCCAATTCCAACCAAGAACCCTTCTCCTTAATAAAAATCATTTTTTTTTAATTTTCTACAATTGCAAATACCACCCTGAAGCCGCAAACCAGCCGGAGCACCTCCAATCGAGCATCGAAATTCGCCGGAAACCCTAGATAAAAAATAAGTGAACTTTCTGATTTTTATTCTTTGATTTCACATATAGTTATTGCATAAAAATTGGATTTATATCTATATGGTAGCAATAATCAAAGATGTGATTTTTATATGATCAAAGATGTGATTTTTATATGATCAAAGAAGTGATTTTTATACATATACTAGCGAAATAAAAATATGATTTTTATTTATGTGGAGTAATAAAAATATAATTTGAAAACAAGGGACATAACCAAATTTTATATAATGGTGTAAATCTTGGTATGATGGAGGTAGGCTGTGATGCATCAAAATTGCAGGCCGTGGTTTCTTGATTAATGATGGAGGTAGGCAGTTGTATATTTCAGTAATATATATCTCCTTCTCATTGTCTTGTCCGCTAAAGCTTGTTGGTGAAGCTTGGCAAAAGGATGGTTTCTTGATATTTTTAATTGACAACTGATGAAAATTAGCTCAAAATTGGGCAACCGGTTGTACACAAAATGCATATCGGAATTTTCAGGACTTCTATGTCTTTGGGCACGGTATTTTAAAAAATTTAGACTGAAGGGCAAATTAAAGTAAATAAATAAATGGGTTTATCATTTTCTATTATATATATAGAAATATTATAATAATAAGTGAATTTATCATTCTTATGTATAACTTAAGATGATATAGAAATAATATAATGATAAATGAATTTATCCTGTAAATTAGTTCACATCTTCAGATGGAGAGCAGCTTAAATCATATAATTCCTGTTAATAGTTATTTCTTCCTGTCATTTTTACTCTATCAAAATCCATACAATTAATAAGCACTAAATCGGTATCATACAGAAATATACAAGTGCGATCGATCCAAATGAATTTTGTGATCCATCCAGCAAATGTAATGGCCAACTCTAAAAGAAATAGAATTTGAGTTCTTTTCATTTGTGTAGTGAAAAAGCTACCTGTACCCTATACATTCATTCCTCACAATCAAGTAAACAAAGCCTTTCCAGAACAATAATGAAACTAGCCAGCATATATAGTGATGCTAAGCTGCAAAGGCAAATGAAAGTTTTAGAGGTTCTTCCAATACGACTGAGTCACTGAAGAGATGCAAGAATACATTAAAATCTTTACTTGATTCTTTTTCCTTTAAATCGTGTTTTTCTACATGCCGAACTGCCGGTTAAAATATAATAATTTGCTGAAACAACTGCTATATTATAAAAACTATCTGCGCACAGTACATAAACAAGGGGTACATACATATGATATACACAAGTACAGAAACAAGGGGTTCATCAGTATGTACACACATATATACACTGTTGATTATGTTCCTTTTCCCATAATTAAATCTACTTTCACTTGAAGTGTCAAAATGAAAAACTTATACTATCCAACATATTGAAACTGAAAGTATATGATCCAACTTCATGATGAAAGAGACATCTGCTTCATTCATTTATTGTGCAACCGAAGCGGAACATCACTTTGCAATTTGGTCAATGCATGGTGTGAACAGGGTGTGCATGTAGAAGGAATGTGGAAAGTAGGGTTATAAGGTTTCCAGAAGATTACTAATATGAAGTCACGGGTAGATAATTATGGTTTGGTGGCTTTGTATGCGTTGTGGGCACGTCCATAATTTCCATTTTTATTGACATTATTATGGGGTTATCTTTAAATTTACTCTTCCACAAGTTAGATATATTTGCCCTGTTACAATTAATGAATGTACTGAATTATGATTGATATTTTCAACCTTTCCTTTTAAGTTTCCTTCCTTATTGTCACTAACCAGGCGAAGTCAATATTAACCTGTTAAAAAGGTTATTTAATTATTTTTTTGGAAAATATTTAAGGATTTTAGGAACGGGTGTACCTTCTTAATTATAATCACCGTATTTCTTTATTTCTTTATTTATTTTAGAAATACTGATGTAGCCATTTTTCTCCAATAAATGTTGCATATGCATTTCTGTCAAATGTTGCATATTTTTCTCCAACTTTTGCTGCCTGCTTCAAATTTTCAAATTTAATAACTATATTTATTCAAACATTACATTATTACAAAAAATCATAAAAAAGACTGATAAACATTGCATATAAATGAAAAATATATCATTTCCAGTAAAATTGCAGAAATATTGCAACTATATAGAAAAATTGCAAATATTTTTGAACTTTTAAGATACGCTGAGACATGTTTGAAATAAATTGTGAGATTTTTGCAGATATATGAGCATTTATTCACAGTACGTGCAGGCATTTCAGCTACTTCTTTTCATTTATATAATTCATTATGAAATAATTGCTGATATGTCTGCAATTATTCAAAATAATTGCAGATATTTTAGCAATTTATTTTCCCTTTTCCGTATAAACAATACCCTATGCAATTTTGACTAATATATTAGCACTTTTTTACAATAAGTGCACACACTTTAGTATGTTTTTATTTTTCAAAACACATTTGTTAATATTTACAATATTTTGAATTTTTTTATAGGGTAACAAAAAAAATCACAAAAAAATATTGTTATAGTGAACCAAAGACTCGTTTTACAATCAAACTTTGGGGAGGATTAGCTTTACATTATGTTTCATTTTAAGGATGCCTCCTTAATTTCCATTATCAAATAAGTCATTTTATTTTTTTATTATTAGCTTTCCCATGACACTTTTTGAATTTTTCTATCAGGTACTGCATTTTATGTATGTCTTTCGCTAAAAGAGAAACAGTAAATGCCAACGGCTAGGGGCCATTGGCGGCCATTGTAAAAGCCGTTGGTCATGCTGTTGTTATACGGATCAACGACTATCAACGATAGGCAACGCATATTTCCAACGGCTTCCAACTTCCTTACATTGCCACGTGGATTTTTTTTCTGGCCAAAGAAACGTTGGAAGGTGTTGAAAATCATTGAAGTTTACCGTGGATAGCCGTTGGAGACCGTTGAAAATCAATGACCAATAAGTCGTTGTCTGGCGTTGTAAGCCGTTGAAAATCTAGATAATTTTTTTTACAGAACAGAAACTGCACGCTTCTAGCTACACAAATATATACATCGATGACAACAACTCCATTTTGAGTATATAAATCTCAGTCACAATCAAATATTCACCCAAATACCATAATATACGAAAATCAAACACATAACACAAACTAATATTTACATAGAAACAACCCAATATATACAATCATGTCCAAACCATGTCATCATCAACAAAAACCTCCATCACCAAGTCCACAGCATCATCAACAACACAACATCCATATATATACAACCATGATCATAAATGTATCAAGCCTCACCAACCCTCATAGCATATATAATGAAAAACAAACTAACCTCAGCTCTCTCCACCAGAAGATGATGGTGGCGTATCGTACCGAGTAATGAACTCCGCCACCTAACGGTTAAGCTGCTTCATCTGCTCCTCGCAGCGACGATCGCGCTCATGAAGCTCTTCAATCTCTTCTCGGAGCTGATTGATTTTCTCCTTATCCTGAGCCCTCTGGTAGGTCTGCTGAGATGTCTGAACCTGTATATAATTTTAGATTTTCATAATAGAAGGAGTTATAATTAGATTGATATACTATTAATGCTAGTCTCATATTAAAATAAAATACAACATATACTTCACAATTATTTGTCTAAAATTTTACTAATAGCAATTGGAATAAATTTCAGTTTTTATTATAAATTTTAGTTTTGATACCGCTACATTGTCAAAACCATATCGTCTACTCCGGGTATGTGGATCCATGACGACATCAAATGTCTTATCCTCATCCTTCTTAGTCAACTCAGTCCTCCCACTAGAATCCAGAATCAGCTCCCTCTGTTCCTGAAATTTTTCCTGTTAAATAAAAAACAATTGAATTTAGATTACACTATAATTAAATTATAGCTAATTTAAATTAACTATGTTATACTTACATATGTCTTACGCGCCTTGGCATTGTGGTCCCAAGAGTAGGAAACAGAGTCTATGTCATCGAACTCAGGCAATGCATGGGTATGCTTAAATACATCCCAGTACGACACAAGAACACCACGCTGTTTCTCCTGAAAAAAGTGTGTATATATATATACATATGCGTGTGCGTGTGTGTGTGTAAATTAAAACTTAATGTTAAATCAACTATTAATTTTAACAACTTATAAATTAAAATCTTTAACTATGTAATTAATAATATACCAGGTCCTCGCGATGGTGCTGAAACATGTTAGACCCACCCAGATGTGTAACTGGATTCTTGCTCTTGTTTGCCGCATTTCTCACGGAGTTGGCCTATACATTTAAATTAAAAAAATGTTTTATTCTAAATTATATATTAATTGAATTGAAAATTTTAAATTAAATTTGTAGTAACTTTACCAGAAACTCGTCATCATTATTCCAGTAAGTAACTCATCCCACACCTTCTCGCTCATCCAGTCAGATTTTTCTCCCACTTGATTTTATGACGTTCATCGTCTCCCTGTAATTTTCTACCACTCTAGAGTTCCAGTGGCGCTTGACGAGGTCTAAATCGGTCTCCCTGAGATCCACAACTCTCAACATTTTTTTAAAAATAGCACAAATATGAACTGATCAAATAGGAGCATCATTACTTAATTAATGTAATAAATGATATAGCACACGTACATACCAAAAAATCCTGCCGTATCGTCTCTATGACCATGTCGGGTATCGGCGTCCATGTGGGCAACCAATCAGTCATGCGAGCCTGATAAGCGCGTCTTGATATTTTCAAGACCGTGTTGGAAGGCTCCAACTCAAAAAACTCTGTTTAAAAAAAACATTTCATGGCAACTGAAACAACAATTTACATAATTTATTGTACATAAATTAAACTGAGGATTTTCTTTCAAAGGACAAACTTTGCAAAATTTTTGGTGAAAAGTATGTAAAGTTTCAAAACTAGGAAGAATGACACATTTACACTAAAGGTGGAATTTAGGGGGCCCACTATCCTTTTTTCATTTACACTAACATTTGTCATTCTCACTAAATTCTAAACTTTCCATATTTTTTACCAATTTTTTTGTTAAGTTTTGTTATTCTCCATATTTTCCACAATTAAATTTATACCCTTTGTTGGCTTTTAGCTTAAGCCACACCACATGACGGGCTAGCTTCTGTGATAGACCACTGCCATCGCCACCTACAGGATCTTGTGATGTCATACCTGTTACAAACAACAACATAACATTACATAAAAGATCTATGTAAAACAAATAGTATGAGAGATAACATAAATAATATGGCATGACGTAACACAAATAATGTGGCATGACATAACACAAAAACATGACATGATATAACATAAAAAATATGTTACTTCTTAATACAAACATAACATTACATTTCCATTTCCACTACACGTTTTAATAATATGTTACTTTTTAATAATATGACATGATATAACTTAACATTACATAAAAGAGCCAAATTTTTATAAAACATAAACTTAAATATTTCCATTTCCACTACACGTTTTTGACAAATTAAATATCGTTTTCAATGAATTGGGGCTCAACCAAATAAACAAATACATAGATTAATTACCAACTATATATACATACAACACTATATATATGCATATATACACATATACAACTTAAACTAATTAAACCCTAGAATATCAACTTAAATAATTAAACCCTACATTAGCAACTAATTAACAACAGTAGACATACAAACATACAATCTAATTATGCTTAAATTACTAATCTAGGGTATTAAACAAAATTAGGGTTAATTCATATCTTCAAAATCGGAGAGAATCGGAGATTAGAGAGGAGGAGAGAGTACCTTGAATGTGTTGGAGAGACTTTAGGCGGTTGATGGAGTGTGTGGTCGATTTCAGAATTTTGGGTGAAATGATTTGGGGGAAATCAATAAATTTTCGTGCAAATGAAGAATGGGGAAGGAGGAAGTAGGTTCGGCAATTTTCTGCTCGATTGTGTAACGACTTCCAATGGGTTTATAATCAACGACCGCTAACAGCTTCCAACGGTTTATTTTTGCCCCGCAATTTTTTTTTCAAAATTTAGCTTCCGTTGGAAGCCATTGGTCGACGACCATTGGAGGCCGTTGGAAGCATTTGTTGCTATACTGTGCGATTCTTGTAGTGTTTTGTATTTGCATTTTTTTTGTTTTTATATATTTAACATACATGTTTATTTACATTTATATATGCTTTGATGTTTTTTATTAGATATGTATATATGTTTATATATATATATATATGTTCAGTTTGTGACGAAAATGGTCAGAAACATCCAAATAGGTATGGAAGGATTATTATCCAAATTCAAACAAAAAGTATACAGTAAAGAATAAATAAAGAAGGATAAATAAAATAGTAAGAACAAAGACGCAAGATTTATAGTGATCTTCGACATACACCCAGTATAAAGGAATTATTTTACTTATATTGTCAAGATATTCAGTTACAAGTTGTTAAAATGAGAAAATAAAATGACAGAGACTCCCCCTCTAGAATTCCTAAAAAAGAACACTTTCCTTGTGGACAATCTGTTGTGTTTATAGGTGAAGAACTCAGGGAATCAGTTTGAAGACTTGTAGAAAAGGAAGAGGGACCAAGTCTGTAACACCCCCACTCTGATATACTTATTCAAAAGCAGTGATACTACATATAAGTCATGGTGCTAATAGAACAGTATCACAACTTAACAAAAACTTATCGGAATATAAAATCATTTCTAGTACACGATTTTAAACGGAAGAGATATTATACAATCATCCCATCATAGAATATTGTTACAAAGAGTCACGAGTCTAATAATTAAACATATGAGTACATGAAAAGATAATCTACGTAATGTAAGTCTTCACTTCAAAGCATCCAACTAACCATCTAAACCTGAAAAGTTTTAAGTGTAGCATCATGAGCAACACAGACCCAGTGAGATAGTTATTTAAGCTTAGTTTTCACATCATTTCTTAGTGGTTTGTATTATAGTTTCATCATGACTCTTTACTTTGAAGGTTTCATCAATCTAAAGTTTAAAACAAAAATCAAGGAAGACTTCGAAATACTAAATCAAACAAATTTATGATAACTTCCTTTCATCAAAACTCATATTTTATCCAATTTATAGTTATAAATCTAAACCACACCCTCAACTTGGTTAGATGTTATAATATTTTATCCCATTGCGGTTGGCATCCCGTCATCAAATAGGATGTACTCTACTCGGCTCGATACCAATATAGAGTAATAGTGCACTACCCAAGATCTATTGTCATATACCGCACCCCATCGAAGAAATATAATCACGAAAATGTTTCTCAAAAGTAATCTTAAATTACTTCTCTTTAGTATTAAATAAAGTTCTAAATTATTTCTAAATTCAAATAATTTCAAATTAAATTGAATTAACCTTCCCGTCCGTTAGATCAGGTTAGGGACAGCCAGGAAGAGCAGGAAACCATATTTTCCAAACTCAAGCCTAGACACTATCCTCTCTGTCACCCTAGAACGTGCAGTCATTCATTTTGAAAGATACTTTATAAATATATGTGTATTCGCGCAACAATTAGGGTATTATATTGGTAATAGGTAAATCTCCTACTTTTAAATTCATTGCTTTTTAAGGGTTTAAGACAAAACCAAACTATCTCAAATTATTCCAATCTATGTTAAGAAGAACCTCGAAACTACTTGAAACAAAGAAAAGGTAGCATTTAAAAAGTACTATAAAAAGTTTTAGCATCATAAAATAAAAACTACAGCATTTTAAAAGTGTTACGACAAGTTTTAGATGGTTTTAGGCTCAAAACAGCTATCTACAGCGTTTCAGGCATGCTATGAAATGTTCTGGGTGATTTATAATGGTTTTAGACTAAATTCAGCTACTACAGCGTTTCTGGCCGCTATAAAAAAGTTCTGGTCGTGTTCAAGGCTTTATAATCAATTCGGTGGAAAGACAGCGCTTCAGAAGTGCTATAGAAAACTCTATTTTGGTACACTTCAGCGTCAGAAACATTCATAAAGAGTTTAATTTTCCAAAGTGTTTCGAATTTCTGAAAATCAGTTTATTTTCACGTTTTTGGGTGAAATGTTTGACGCTGGTTCTCTGTGATAAATATAGATTTTGACACCAAATTTTTCACAGTATAAAGCTATCTTCGTCTACTCAATTATCATAAAAAGAAACAATTAAAATTATTTATCTATTCAATAAATAAAATACAACAATACAAGGCGTTTTTAACATGTCTAATTCGGGCTGATTTTTACCTTACTTTGAATCCAGTTTTTGGGTATGCAAACGGCTGAATTAGAAAAAATATTCCTAGGTCAAAATTATAGCCCTTTGAATTAGCTTTCCAAATTGATAGAGAAGTCGTAATTTCATTAAGAATTTCAAAAGTTATGCCTAAAATACCGAACATCATTTTCAGGGGTTCAGATCCAAACATCCATTCATAAATTTCTCAACTTTTCTTCAAAATATGAAATGAATACATGAACTTAAATAGTTTTTCCCACCTTAGACTTGTATATTGATCTTGTACTTATCCTCTTGCCTTCTCCTAAACTTCTCCTCTTTATCTTATTTTATTTTTGTTTTCAAAATGTATGAATTGAAGTGAACTTTTCCACCCTTTATATAGTAGTTTTCAAGGCTAATTTGGTAATTTAGTTTTGGACACTTGTCCTTTTTATCTTCATGCAAGCTTTAGGATGAAGACACATGCCAACTTAGGTGTCTTTGGATGATTCTACACATGGACACCTAATGTGTGTATGTGTCCTAACCCTATTTACTTACAAGACATGTTTTCCTTCCATTTGATGACACATGTCCCTATCATTTTAAGCCATTTTTCTTATTCTAGAATTTGTACACATATACCATTTGTAAACTATGTATTATGTATATGTTCATACATACATATATCATACATATATACATATATATGTATGTATTTATCATTCTTAAATATTTGTATCAGATTGAACAAATATATTCAAAATTTCTAGAAACTTTTCATACCCGAATTTTTGAGTTAGGATGTTACACTCTACCACCCTTAGAAAAAGATTTCGTCCTCGAAATCTAAGCTTCAAACAATTGTGGATAATCTTTATGAATTTCTGACTCCACTTCCCATGATGCTTCATCTTCATTATGATGATTCCATTGAACTTTTACTAAGGGGATTTCTTTCGTTCCTAGTTTCTTAACTTTTCTATCAAGAATTCGAACAGATCTTTCAATGTACTTGGTCCCCTTTTTAACTTCAATGCCGCTTAAATCAATCACATGAGATGGGTCAGAAATATACTTTCGTAGCATTGATATGTGAAACACATTATGTATATCAGATATTTTTTTAGGCAAATCAAGTTCGTATGCAACTTTCCCAATTTTCCTTGTAATACAATGGTCCGATAAATCTTGGTGATAGTTTTGCCTTCTTCTTTCCAAATCGCATTACCCCTCGTACCGGAGAAACCTTAAGAAGGACTTGATCACCTACTTCGAATTCCAAATCTTTTCTTCTATGATCTGCATAACTCTTTTGCCTACATTGAGCCGCTTGTAATCTTTTATGATAGAAATCTTCTCAGTTGTTTCCTTAACTAAGTCTGGACCAAGAAGCTCACGATCTCCAACTTCTGCCCAACATACCGGCGAGCGATAAGGCCTTCCGTACGAAGCTTCATATGGGGCCATACCAATACTTGCATGATAACTATTGTTATATGCTAATTCGATTAATGGTATGTGAGTTTCCCAGGTGATTTCAAATTCTATTATTCAAGGCCTTAACATATCTTCTACAATCCGGTTCACCCTTTTAGTTTTTCCATCTGTTTGAGGATGAAAGGCTGTACTCAGGTCTAGTGATGTCCCTAATGATTTTTGTAGACTTCTCCAAAACCTTGAAGTGAATCGTGAATCTCTATTTGAAACTATGGTAACTGGCATTCCATGTAGTCGAACAATTTCTTTCAAATAGAGTCTACTCAATTTCTCCATTGAGTCAGTCAGGTTGTGAGGCATGAAATGTGCTGACTTTGTCAAGCGATCCACCACTACCCATATTGCATCATGACCTTGTTTTGTCATTGGTAATCCAGTGATAAAATCCATTGTTATATCTCCCATTTCCATTCAGCAATAGGAAGTGGTTGCAAGAGTCCTGCTGGTAGTTGTTGCTCTGCTTTAATTTGTTGGCACGTAAGACACTTTGCAACAAATTCAGCAATGTCCTTCTTCATTCCGTACCACCAAAATTGATGCTTAAGATCCTTAAACATTTTTGTGCTTCCTTGATGCACTGCTAGCTTTGAACGATGTGCTTCACTAAGAATTTCATTTTACAATTCATTATGATTTGGGACACAAAGTCGATTTTTGAATCTATAACCGCCATCTTTATCAGTGTTCCAATCCACGGATTCCTTATCCTTCATTTTCATAAATAACTCTTTTAGTTCCTCATCTTCTTCTTGGGATTTCAATATTTTACTTATCAGAGTTGGTTGAATAATAAGATTACATAGAAGTGCTACTTCGTTAATCATGGATCCATTAACCATCCTTGTGCTAAAGTTCATCACAGCAAGAGTCTCCAGAGCTCTCCATTCTCTTATCATTAAATGATCTATTACACCATAGCTCTTTCGACTTAATGCATCTGCAACTATATTTGCCTTTCCTGGATGATAATGTAACGTAAAATCATAATCTTTTATGAGTTCCATCCACCTTCTTTGTCTCATATTTAATTCCTTTTGAGAGAACAAATATTTTAAATTCTTATGGTCAGAGTAAACATGGAATTGTTCTCCATAAAGGTAATGTCCTCAAAATTTTAAGGCAAACACAACATTGGCCAATTCTAAGTCATGAGTTGGATAATTAGCTTCATGGGGCTTTAATTGATGAGGGCCATAAGTAGTAACTTTGTCATCTTGCATTAGTACGCATCCTAATCCTTGTCCACATGCATCTGAATATACTCTATATAGGACTCCACTTCTTGGCAAAGACAGAATTGGTGCCTCTGTCAATCTTTTCTTTAAGGTTTCAAATGCTAACTTACATTTTTCATCCCAAATAAACTTGGTTTCCTTACGAGTTAGTTTTGTTAATGGAGATGCAATCTTTGAGAAATCTTGAATAAATCTTCAATAGTAACCAACTAATCCTAGAAAACTTCGAAATTCTGTTGGTGTTGTCGGAGTATTCCATTTCAACACCGCCTCAACCTTTGATGGGTCGACTCCTATTCCATTCTTTGAGACAACATGTCCAATAAATTTTACTTCCTCCAACCAAAATTCACATTTACTAAATTTTGCATATAGCTGATGCTCTTTTAGTGTTTGGAGACATAAACGCAAATGGCATTCATGTTCCTCCTTTGTCTTAGAATAAATAAGGATATCATCAATAAACATAATTACAAAATGATCAAGATATGGACGGAACACACGATTCATTAGATCCACGAATGTTGTTGGTGCGTTGGTAAGGCCAAAAGGCATCACCAAGAATTCGTAGTGTCCATACCGCGTTCGAAAGCTGTCTTTGGAATAACTTCTTCTTTTATTCTTCATTGATGATACCCAGATCTTAAGTCAATTTTTGAAAATATGGTAGCTCCGTGGAGTTGATCAAATAAATCATCGATCTGAGGTAATGGGTTTTGTTCTTAATTATTACCTTATTAAGCTCTCGATAATCTACGCGCAAGCGTAATGTTCCATCATGTTTCTTTACAAACAACACTGGTGCTCCCCAAGGAGATTTACTAGGTCTAATAAATCCTTAATCTTCCATCTCCTTAATTTGTATTTTTAATTCTTGATTTTCCGTAGGAGACATACGATAAGCGGCTTTAGCAATAGGAGTGGTACCAGGGATTAAGTCAATACTAAAATCAATTTCTCCTTTTGGTGGTAATCCTGGTACTTCCTGAAAAACTTATTTAAATTCCTTTACTATGGGGATTTGATCCACCATTTAACCCTTATCCTCAATATCGATATGAGCAATATATCCAGATATAAAATCTTCTTCAACTTTATCACATGAGTAAAGAAAGGTTTTATGTTCTCGAATTGTCAAACATATGGTCTTGTTGTGACAACCCAAGATGGCTTGATATTTTGAGAGCCAATCCATCCCAAGGATGATATCAAAATGTTCCATTGGAAAGATAATTAAATTAATCACCATATCCTTACCGTTAAAGTTAAGGATACAATTCCTACATACTTTCTCAAGTCCAGTTCTCCCTCCTACTACGCTATATATTATCAAAGGATTTGATAGTTGTTCAATAAGTAATCCTATCTTAGTAGAAAATATTTCAGATATAAGAGAATGTGTGGCATCGGTATCGAATAAAATTCTTGCTTGAAAGTCGAAAATAAACACAATATCTTCTACTTGAGCTTGTTCAGAAACAACTGCATACACTCGGGATAATTCTTCAAACTTATTTAGATATTGGGCTACTGACATACCTTCTTGAGTAAGATTTTGAAATTTTGTCTCCGTCTTCTCTCTCTCATTCTCTGGGAAATACTTATCCAAAAACTTCACCTTGAATTCTTCCCATGTCATTTGTTCCATCTCATCTGAACTAGTTGTTGTTCGAACTAGCTCCCACCAATTTCAAGCTTCCTCTAATAATTGAAAGACAGCCAACTTCCTCTTGTCAACTTCATTACATTCCAAAACTTCAAATATATCCTCTAGATGTTGAATCCATTGCTCTACCTTTATTGGATCTGCACCTCCAACAAATTGGTCAGGTTTCAAGATTTTAAAATGGCTTAAAAGGTGGTTTGTTGAACATGTTGAGGAAACTTGCTCCATCTTCTTGATGAAAGATGCAAACAGTTCCATAGCATTTGTTTGTGCGGAGGACTGAGCCTCTTGACTTAAAGTTGTTGAGTTATTTTGATTTTCCATGACCTTCAAAATATCTTGTTATGGTCATAGATGAAATACACCTTTAGTTATAAAGAATATCTAATAACTTACTCAAATCATGAACACACAAACATATTATATTACTTATAACCCTTATTTACAAACAAATTTTGGGTGTTTATCCACAACCTTCCCAAGCTACAGATAGTCATCCACACTACTTGATATATTATCTAATTCTTAACTTCCTATTTCATACTTAATCTATCACTATTATTTCCTTTGATGAAAAAGGACCCGTTTCCTCCTTTACTTCTCGAGAAGGTCCGGTGACTTCTTGAGAGTAATCATTTGAGCCAACTGTCTCAGACTCCTCTTCATCATATTGTTCCACTATTTTATTTGGAAGTCGTTTACGTTTTATATTCCCTCCTTGTGGTGGTAATGCTCCTTCTTGCCTTAGATATTCTAAAGCATCTCCATAATCAGTACGTTCTGCCAGTTTAATTGCCATTGCAAAGGGTTTCATCTTCTGGCGTAGATGATAAAGAACAAAATCTCTTTTTAGACTGTCTTCATAATCATTACCCCTATTATAAACTTCATATATCTCATCAAGGAGAATCTTCATTGCTCTCCTCTTAAGCACATGCTTCTCTGTTGTGCGACTTGCAATAACTAATCGTTCGTTTGGTGTGGTGGTGCACTTAACACCATCTCATGTATTCCCTGTACACCAAGTTCTGTTGCAAGCCATAACTTATAACTTCAAATGGTCATAAAGATGTCAATAATTGTATAAATTTCCTATTCCTACAAGTTAAATTATAATATTAAAGTTTCCAAAAACACCCCTTAAACCTTGGCTCTGATACCAACTTTGTAACACCCCCACACTGATATACTTATTTAGAAGCGGTGATGCTACATATAAGCCATGGTGCTAATAGAACAATATCACAACTTAACATAAACTTATCGGAACATAAAATCATTCTTAGTACATGATTTTAAATGGAAGAGCTATTATACAATCATCCCATCATAGAATATGGTTACAAAGATTCATGAGTCTAATAATTAAACATATGAGTACATAAAAAGCTAATCTACATAATGTAAGTATACACTTCCTCAAGTTCAATTAAAGTTAAGGATACAGTTCCTACATACTTTCTCAAGTTCAGTTCTCCCTCCTACTACGCTTTATATTATCGAAGGATTTTATAGTTGTTCAATAAGTAATCATGTCTTAGTAGAAAATATTTCGGATATAAGAGAATGTGTGGCATCGGTATCGAATAAAATTCTTGCTTGAAAGTCGAAAATAAACACAGTATCTTCTACTTGAGCTAATTCAGATACAACTGCATACACTCGTCCTTGCTGTCCCTTTTTATCCTTCCTTGGCTTCTTGCAATTTTGACTAATGTGCCCAGGTTCGTTGCAATTGTAACACATAATTGGCTTTGTACAATTTGGAGAAATGTGTCCAGTCTCATTGCACCAGAAACATCTCTTCACATTATCAAGCTCCTTTTCCTGTCCCGTTGGTCCTTTGCTTCCTCCATTTGGTTTCTTCTTTTTCTCATCTGGTTTCTTTTGATTGTCAGAACGATTGTTCGGTTTCCTTTTATTTGAAACCTTCCTTTCTTGTCAGAATTGAAGATAGTCTTGTTCCAGATTTAAAGCTTCAGCTACTATTATCTCATAAGTTTTACGTCTATCACCAATAACATGTCTTCTTATAGGAGGAATTAATCCCTTCGCAAATCTTCTAGCACGCTTTTCTGGTGTATCAATTAAGTGATTTCCAAATCGGGATAATGTTTCAAACTTATTTTGATATTGGGCTACTGACATACCTTCTTGAGTAAGATTTTGAAATTTTGTCTCCGTCTTCTCTCTCTCATTCTCTGAGAAATACTTATTCAAAAACTTTACCCTAAATTCTTCCCATGTCATTTGTTCCATCTCATCTGAACTAGATGTTGTTCAAACTAGCTCCCACCAATTTCGAGCTTCCTCTGATAATTGAAAGACAACCAACTTCCTCTTGTCAACTTCATTACATTCCAAAACTTCAAATATATCCTCTAGATGTTGAATCCATTGCTCTGCCTTAATTGGATCTGCACCTCCAACAAATTTGTCAGGTTTCAAGCTTTTAAAACGGCTTAAAAGGTGGTTTGTTGAAGATGTTGAAGAAACTTGCTCCATCTGCTTGATGAAATATGCAAACAGTTCCATAGCATTTGTTTGTGCGGAGGACCGAGCCTCTTGACTTTGAGTTGTTGAGTTATTTTGATTTTCCATGACCTTCAAAATATCTTGTTACGGCCACAGATGAAATACACCTTTAGTTATAAAGAATATCTAACAACATACTCAAGTCATGAACACACAAACATATTATATTACTTATAACCCTTATTTTCAAACAAATTTTGGGTGTTTATCCACAACCTTCCCAAACTACAGATAGTCATCCACACTACTTGATATATTATCTAATTCTTAACTTCCTATTTCATTCTTAATCTATCACTATTATTTCCTTTGATGAAGAAGGGCCCATTTCCTCCTTTACTTCTCAAGAAGGTCCAGTGACTTCTTGAGAGTAATCATTTGAGCCAACTGTCTCAGACTCCTCTTCATCGTATTGTTCCACTATTTTAATTGGAAGTCGTTTACATCTTATATTCCCTCCTTGTGGTGGTAATACTCCTTCTTGCCTTAGATATTCTAAAGCATCTCCAACATAGAATATGCTTGCAAGGATTCACAAGTCTAATAATTAAACATATGAGTACATAAAAAGATAATCTACATAATGTAAGTTTTCACTTCCTCAAGTTCAGTTAAAGTTAAGGATACAGTTCCTACATACTTTATCAAGTTCAGTTCTCCCTCCTACTACACTATATATTATCGAAGAATTTGATAGTTGTTCAATAAGTAATCCTGTCTTAGTAGCAAATATTTCAGATATAAGAGAATGTATGGCATCGCTATCGAATAAAATTCTTGCTTGAAAGTCGAAAATAAACACAGTATCTTCTACTTGAGCTTGTTCAGAAACAACTGCATACACTCATCCTTTTTGTCCCTTTTTATCCTTCCTCGGCTTCTTGCAATTTCGACTAACGTGCCCCGGTTCGTTGCAATTGTAACACACAATTGGCTTTGTACAATTCAGAGAAATGTGTCCAGTCTCATTGCACTGGAAACATCTCTTCACTTTATCAGGCTCCTTTTCCTGTCCCGTTGGTACTTTGCTTCCTCCATTTGGATTCTTCTTTTTCTCATCTGGTTTCCTTTGATTATCAGAAAGATTGTTTGGTTTCCTTTTATTTGAAACCTTCCTTTCTTACTGGAATTGAAGATAGTCTTCTTCCAGATTTAAAGCTTCGGCTACTATTATCTCATAAGTTTTACGTCTATCACCAATAACATGTCTTCTTATAGGAGGTATTAATCCCTTTGAAATTTTCTAGCACACTTTTCTGGTGTATCAATTAAGTGATTTTCAAATCGCGATAATACTTTAAACTTATTTTGATATTGGGCTACTGACATACTTCTTGAGTAAGATTTTGAAATTTTGCCTCCGTCTTCTCTCTCTCATTCTCTGGGAAATACTTATCCAAAAACTTCACCTTGAATTCTTCCCATGTCATTTGTTCCATCTCATCTGAACTAGTTGTTGTTCGAACTAGCTCCCACCAATTTCGAGCTTCCTCTGATAATTGAAAGACAACCAATTTCCTCTTGTCAACTTCATTACATTCCAAAACTTCAAATATATCCGCTAGATGTTGGATCCATTGCTCTGCCTTAACTGGATCAGCACCTCCAACAAATTTGTCAGGTTTCAAGATTTTAAAACGGCTTAAAAGGTGGTTTGTTGAAGATGTTGAAGAAACTTGCTCCATCTGCTTGATGAAAGATGCAAACAGTTCCATAGCATTTGTTTGTGCGGAGGACTGAGCCTCTTGACTTTGAGTTGTTGAGTTATTTTGTTTTTCCATGACCTTCAAAATATCTTGTTATGGTCACAGATGAAATACACCTTTAGTTATAAAGAATATCTAATAACATACTCAAGTCATGAACACACAAACATATTATATTACTTATAACCCTTATTTACAAACAAAATTTGGGTGTTTATCCGCAACCTTCCCAAACTACAGATAGTCATCCACACTACTTGATATATTATCTAATTCTTAACTTCCTATTTCATTCTTAATCTGTCACTATTATTTCCTTTGATGAAGAAGGGCATGTTTCCTCCTTTACTTCTCGAGACGGTCCAGTGAATTCTTGAGAGTAATCATTTGAGCCTACTGTCTCAGACTCCTCTTCATCCTATTGTTCCACTATTTTAATTGGAAGTCGTCTACGTCTTATATTCCCTCCTTGTGGTGGTAATTCTCCTTCTTGCCTTAGATATTCTAAATCATCTCCATAATCAGTACGTTCTGCCAGTTTAATTGCCATTGCAAAGAGTTTCATCTTCTGGCGCAGACGATAAAGAACAAAATCTCTTTTTAGACTGTCTTCATAATCATTAGACCTATTATAAACTTCATATATCTCATCAAGGAGAAATGACATTGCTCTCTTCTTAAGCACATGCTTCTCTGTTGTGCGACTTGCAACAACTAATTGTTCTTTTGGTGTGGTGGTGCACTTAACACCATCTCATGTATTCCCCGTACACCAAGTTCTATTGCTAGCCATTACTTATAATTGCAAATGGTCATAAAGATGTCAATAATTGAATATACTTCCTATTACAGCAAGTTAAATTGTGATATTAAAGTTTATAAAAGCACCCCTTAAACCTTGGCTCTGATTCCAACTTTATAACACCCCCACTCTGATATACTTATTCAAAAGCGGTGATGCTACATATAAGCCATGGTGCTAATAGAACAATATCACAACTTACCAGAAACTTGTTGGAACAAAAAATCATTCTTAGTACATGATTTTAAATGGAAGAGCTATTATACAATCATCCCATTATAGAATATGGTTACAAAGATTCACGAGTCCAATAATTAAACATATGAGTACATAAAAAGCTAATCTGCATAATGTAAATATTCACTTCCTCGAGTTCAGTCAAAGTTAAGGATACAGTTCCTACATACTTTCTCAAGTTCAGTTCTCCCTCCTACTACGCTATATATTATCGAAGGATTTGATAGTTGTTCAATAAGTAATCCTATCTTAGTAGCAAATATTTCGGATATAAGAGAATGTGTGGCATCGGTATCGAATAAAATTCTTGCTTGAAAGTCGAAAATAAACACAGTATCTTCTACTTGAGCTAGTTCAGAAACAACTGCATACACTCATCCTTGTTGTCCCTTATTATCCTTCCTCGGATTCTTGCAATTTCGACTAATGTGCCCAGGTTCGTTGCAATTGTGACACACAATTGGCTTCGTACAATTCGGAGAAATGTGTCCAGTCCTATTGCACCGTAAACATCTCTTCACTTTATCATGCTCCTTTTCCTGTTCCGTTGGTCCTTTGCTTCCTCCATTTGGATTCTTCTTTTTCTCATCTGGTTTCCTTTGATTGTCAGAAAGATTGTTCGGTTTCCTTTTATTTGAAACCTTCCTTTCTTACTGGAATTGAATATAGTCTTCTTCCAGATTTAAAGCTTCGGCTACTATTATCTCATATGTTTTACGTCTATCACCAATAACATGTCTCTTATAGGAGGAATTAATCTCTTCGAAATTTTCTTGCACGCTTTTCTGGTGTATCAATTAAGTGATTTTCAAATCGGGATAACGCTTTAAACTTATTTTGATATTGGGCTACTGACATACTTCTTGAGTAAGATTTTGAAATTTTGCCTCCGTCTTCTCTCTCTCATTCTCTGGGAAATACTTATCCAAAAACATCACCTTGAATTCTTCCCATGTCATTTGTTCCATCTCATCTGAACTAGTTGTTGTTCGAACTAGCTCCCACCAATTTCAAGCTTCCTCTGATGATTGAAAGACAACCAACTTCCTCTTGTCAACTTCATTACATTCCAAAACTTCAAATATATCCTCTAGATGTTGGATCCATTGCTCTGCATTAATTGGATCTGCAACTCCAATGCATTTGTCAGGTTTCAAGATTTTAAAACGGCTTAAAAGGTGGTTTGTTGAAGATGTTGAAGAAACTTGCTCCATCTGCTTGATGAAAGATGCAAAAGCTCCATAGCATTTGTTTGTGCGGAGGACTGAGCCTCTTGACTTTGAGTTGTTGAGTTATTTTGATTTTCCATGACCTTCAAAATATCTTGTTATGGTCACAGATGAAATACACCTTTAGTTATAAAGAATATCTAATAACGTACTCAAGTCATGAACACACAAACATATTATATTACTTATAACCCTTATTTACAAACAAAATTTGGGTGTTTATCCGCAACCTTCCCGAACTACAGATAGTCATCCACACTACTTGATATATTATCTAATTCTTAACTTCCTATTTCATTCTTAATCTATCACTATTATTTCCTTTGATGAAGAAGGGCCTTTTCCAGTGACTTCTTGAGAGTAATCATTTGAGCCAACTGTCTCAGACTCCTCTTCATCATATTGTTCCACTATTTTTTTGGAAGTCGTTTATGTCTTATATTCCCTCCTTGTGGTGGTAATGCTCCTTCTTGCCTTAGATATTCTAAAGCATCTTCATAATTAGTACGTTCTGCCAGTTTAATTACCACTGCCAAGGGTTTCATCTTCTGGCGCAGACGATAAAGAACAAAATCTCCTTCTAAGCTATCTTTATAACCATTAGCCCTATTATAAACCTCATATATCTCATCAAGGAGAATCGCCATTGCTCTCCTCTTAAGCACATGCTTCTCTGTTGTGCGACTTGCAACAACTAATCATTCGTTTGGTGTGGTGGTGCACTTAACACCATCCCATGTTTTCCTCGTACACCAAGTTCTGTTGCTAGCCATAACTTATAACTGCAAATGGTCATAAAGATGTCAATAATTGTATAAACTTCCTATTCCAACAAGTTAAATTGTGATACTATAAAGTTTCCATAAGCACCCCTTAAACCTTGGCTCTGATACTAACTTTGTAACACCCCCATTCTGATATACTTATTCAGAAGCGGTGATGCTACATATAAGCCATGGTGCTAAAAGAACAGTATCACAACTTAACAGAAACTTGTCGGAACATAAAATCATTCTTAGTTCATGATTTTAAATGGAAGAGCTATTATACAATCATCTCATCATAGAATATGGTTACAAAGATTCACGAGTCTAATAATTAAACATATGAGTACATAAAAAGATAATCTACATAATGTAAGTATTCACTTCCTCAAGTTCAGTTAAAGTTAAGGATACAGTTCCTACATACTTTCTCAAGTTCAGTTCTCCCTCCTACTACGCTATATATTATCGAATGATTTAATAGTTGTTCAATAAGTAATCCTTTCTTAGTAGCAAATATTTCGGATATAATAGAATGTGTGGCATCGGTATCGAATAAAATTCTTGTTTGAAAGTCAAAAATAAACAAAGTATCTTCTACTTGAGCTTGTTCAGAAACAACTGCATACACTCGTCCTTGTTATCCCTTTTTATCCTTCCCCGGCTTCTTGCAATTTCGACTAATGTGCCCAGGTTCGTTGCAATTGTAACACACAATTGGCTTTGTACAATTCGGAGAAATGTGTCCAGCCCTATTGCACCGGAAACATCTCTTCACTTTATCAGGCTCCTTTTCCCGTCCCATTGATCCTTTGCTTCCTCCATTTGGTTTCTTCTTTTTCTCATCTGGTTTCTTTTGATTGTCAGAAAGATTGTTCGGTTTCCTTTTACTTGGAACCTTCCTTTCTTGCCGGAATTGAAGATAGTCTTCTTCCAGATTTAAAGCTTCAACTAATATTATCTCATATTTTACGTTTATCACCAATAACAGGTTAATCCCTTCGCAAATCTTCTAGCACATTTTTTTGGTGTATCAATTAAGTGATTTCAAATCAGGATAATGCTTCAAACTTATTTTGATATTGTGCCACTTACATACCTTCTTGAGTAAGATTTTGAAATTTTGTCTCCGTCTTCTCTCTCTCATTCTCTGGGAAATAGTTATCCAAAAACTTCACCTTGAATTCTTCCTATGTCATTTGTTCCATCTCAACTGAACTAGTTGTTGTTCGAACTAGCTCCCACCAATTTCGAGCTTCCTCTGATAATTGAAAGACAACCAACTTCCTCTTGTCAACTTCATTACATTCCAAAACTTCAAATATATCCTCTAGATGTTGAATCCATTGCTCTGCCTTAACTGGATCTGCACCTCCAACAAATTTGTCAGATTTCAAGCTTTTAAAACGTATTAAAAAGTGGTTTGTTGAAGATGTTGAAGAAACTTGCCCCATCTGCTTGATGATAGATGCAAACAGTTCCATAGCATTTGTTTGTGCGGAGGACTGAGCCTCTTAACTTTGAGTTGTTGGGTTATTTTGATTTTCCATGACCTTCAAAATATCTTGTTATGGTCACAGATGAAATACACCTTTAGTTATAAATAATATCTAATAACATACTCAAGTCATGAACACACAAACATATTATATTACTTATAATCCTTATTTACAAAAAAAATTTAGGTGTTTATCCACAACCTTCCCAAACTACAGATAGTCATCCACACTACTTGATATATTATCTAATTCTTAACTTCCTATTTCATTCTTAATCTATCACTATTATTTCCTTTGATGAAGAAGGGCCCGTTTCCTCCTTTACTTCTCGAGACGGTCCAGTGACTTCTTGAGAGTAATCATTTGAGCCTACTGTCTCAGACTCCTCTTCATCCTATTGTTCCACTATCTTATTTGGAAGTCGTCTACATCTTATATTCCCTCCTTGTGGTGGTAATGCTCCTTCTTGCCTTAGATATTCTAAAGCATCTCCATAATCAGTACGTTCTGCCAGTTTAATTGCCATTGCAAAGGGTTTCATCTTCTGGCGCAGACGATAAAGAACAAAATCTCTTTTTAGACTGTCTTCATAATCATTAGCCCTATTATAAACTTCATATATCTCATCAAGGAGAATCGTCATTGCTCTCCTCTTAAGCACATGCTTCTCTGTTGTGCGACTTGCAACAACTAATCGTTCGTTTAGTGTGGTGGTGCACTTAACACCATCCCATGTATTCCCCGTACACCAAGTTCTGTTGCTAGCCATAACTTATAACTGCAAATGGTCATAAAGATGTCAATAATTGTATAAACTTCCTATTCCAAAATGTTAAATTGTGATACAATAAAGTTTCCAAAAGCACCCCTTAAACCTTGGATCTGATACCAACTTTGTAACACCCCCACTCTGATATACTTATTCAGAAGCGGTGATGCTACATATAAGCCACGGTGCTAATAGAACAGTATCAGAACTTAACAAAAACTTGTCGGAACAAAAAATCATTCTTAGTACATGATTTTAAATGGAAGAGCAATTATAGAATCATCCCATTATAGAATATGGTTATAAAGATTCACGAGTCTAATTCAGTGGAAAGATAGCGCTTCAGAAGTGCTATAGAAAACTCTGTTTTGATACATTTCAGCGTTAGAAACATTCAAAAAGCGTTTCAATTTTCCAAAGTGTTTCAAATTTCTAAAAATAAGCTTTTTTCAAGTTTTTGGGTGAAATGTTTGACGTTGTTTCTCTATGATTAATATAGATTATGACTCCAAATTTTTTTACGTATAAAGCTATCTTTGTCTAATCAATTATCGTAAAAAGAAACTATTAAAATTATTTATCTATTTAATAAATAAAATTCAACAATACAAGGCGTTTTTAACATGTCTAATTCAGGCTGATTTTTACCTTACTTTGAATCCAGTTTTTGGGTATGCAAACGGCCGAATTAGAAAAAAAGTTCCTATGTCAAAATTGTAGCCCTTTGAATTAGCTTTATAAATCGATAGAGAAGTTGTAATTTCATTAAGAATTTCAAAAGTTATGCCTAAAATACCGAACGTCATTTTCAGGAGTTCACATCCAAACATTCATTCATAAATTTCATAACATTTTTACCAAATATAAAATGAATACATGAACTTAGGAAGAAGACACATGCCTACTTAGGTGTCTTTGGATGATTCAACACATGGACACCTAATGTGTGTATGTGTCCAAACCTTATTTACTTACAAGACATGTTTTCCTTCCATTTGATGACACGTGTCCCTATCATTTTAAGCAATTTTTCTTATTCTAGAATTTGCAAACATATACCATTTGTAAACAATGTATTATGTATATATTCAAACATACATATATACATATATATGTATATGTATGTATTTATCATACTTAAATATCTATATCGGATTGAACTAATATATTCAAAATTTCTAGAAACTTTTTCATACCCGGATTTTTGAGTTAGGCTGTTACAAAGTCGAACACCTCATAATTAAGAATTGAGCTTGATCCCAGCTCATAGATAGGAGTGCGCTATCTATCCCTTATAACATAGTGATCAACACTGGTTCAACGCTATCGAATTAAGGGCTGCAATCCCTTCGGTAGGTCCCCATTCTTCGTAAGTTGGATTGCCATGCTAATTAGTTGGAGGAGTTGCCTCGATGAAAATCCAAGTGAATGAGTTATTTTTGGTTGAAGTTGATGAGTTTATTTATGTCAAAAGATGTATACCTATATGATGCCCACATAAAGTCCAAATTCATATTTAGGCAAATTATAAATGCCATTTAGCTGAATCCACATGATTACATCTTCATATCCTAATTAGTAATTGAGTTACAAGCCAATCAATAATCTCTTTGGCCTTTCTGCCATGATCAACGAGAAGTTTTTTTAGTCGAATCCATTATGTAATTTCTTTGTAAAAACGCAGGTTAACCCGTATTACTCAAGCATTCTTTACGATACAAATGTTTGCTTTGTATGATCTAATTTCGTATCCATCTGAGTGTAAGTTTACATGAATATATCCGATAGAATCTTGCAGTTGCTTCAACCCATTACCTAAGCTACGCGATCTCATTGCATGATAATCCAAATCCATAATGTTTAGACCTAATATCGTCCAACTCCATGACCTTTTCAGATGGTCATCCATATCTACGACATCTTCGGGTCGTTATTTATATTTGTGACCACTTATTTAAATCTCCAGTATCTTCGGATCAATATCCAAATCTATGTTCATTGGACGTTAGACTGAATCCTGGTTGTTATTTAAATTTGTAGCCTCTTCGAACCCTTATGCAAATACATATATGTCAGTTGTCGGCACTAAATCATAGTTCATAGTCAATTCGCTTAATCGATGGCCTCTCCAGGCACTTGCTAAGCCCAATCTAATTGCTCTTTGATGAATGAGGCTTAACGATGAATAATTTGTCACTCTTCAACGAAGCATATAATACCCTGCTCCGGCACCTTATTCAGAGGCAACAATGCCATATCTAATACATAGTGTTATTGCAATAGTATCATGACTTAACAAAAACATATCGTAATATAGAATTATTTTATTAAGTGGAAGAGATATTATACATTCACTTTGTCATACGACACGATTACATAAGATCCAATAATCTAACCATCACAAAATTATACATATGGACATACAAGGGATAATAAACATAATATAGGTCAATCATTTCTGTATGCATCTTTCTAACTTCTAAGGTTAGACTGTTAACCATCTACACATGAAATGTTGAGTGTAGCATCATGAGCAACATCAACCCGTTAAGATAGACATTAGGCTAGTTTTCAAGTCATGTCATAATGGGTTGTATTAACAAGGTTTTATTTTCAAGTTTCATCAATGATTATTTCTTCAAGTTACTACCAAATTAAAGTTCAAAGTAATATTTATGGGAAACCTTCAATTATTATCCATGTATTAGTCAAACATGTTTGCAACAGTAATTTCAGCATGATTTTTTTAAATCTACAACAAGCATCATACTAAACTAAATACACGATGATGAATTTAAACCACACACTTGATTTGGATTAAATCCTAGGATGTCTTATCCACTTGCGATCACATTACAAGACATAGTGATTTCCAACGGTCAAGGATCGTTGGTGGCCGTTGGAAATCGTTGATAAAGCCGTTGATATACGCGTCAACGGTTTCCAATGACATCCAATGCCTCCAACGACTTCCAAATTTATAACAAAGTCATGTGAATTTCATGTTGGACCAGTAAACCGTTGAAAACCATTGATAGCCGATGAAAAATGTTGTTGCAAACCATTAATTATCATTGAAATATAAGGACTCGTAAGTCATTGGTAACCATTGGACACCGTTGGAAATCTGGGTATTTTTTTATAGATTTCAGATTACTCACTTTCAGCCACCCACAATCTTGTATTCATCAAAATAACTCCAGTTCAAGCTATACATCACAGTCACAATCACGCACACACACACACACACACACACACATATATATATATATATATATATATATTCAAACATTATATTATACTAAAATTAGACACAAAACATGCACAATACATAACATAAATCAATATTTACAAAACACATCAACCCAACATCATTAACACAACATATATGTACATACATCCCAATATCATCAACCCAGCGTCAAAATAAACAGTCATCCAACACCACGTCCAAAACATCATCACCGACACAGCATCAACACATACAAACCATCATAATGTATCAAGCATAATCCTCACCCACTCTCAACCCCGACCTTTTCGTTTATGATTCAAGGCATTCCAAAAGGGCACATCGCTTCTAATAGGGGGATTTGACAAGGAGATCCACTATCTCCATATTTATTTGCAATCGCTATGGAGTACTTCACATACTTAATGAAAGAAGTTACGTGCATTAAACAGTTCTTGCCAGCATCGAAGACTACACAAGCTATCACTCATCTTTTCTACACTGATGATCTAATGGTATTTGGAAAATCTACAATTTCATGTGCTACAACCCTTCAACATATATTTCACAAGTCGAGTTACCATGCAGGCTTATCAGTAAATAATTCTAAGGCTAAGTTATATTTCAGTAAAACTGTGAAAATTTCCCATCAAATTCAAGGTTTATTCGGTTTTCCGATTGGTGATTTTCCTATAAAATATCTAGGTGTTCCATTGTCCTCCTCTTATCTACATCATAATGATTGTCTAATTCTCATTAAAAAGGTACAAGACAAGTTATAGGCGTGGCAAGTAAAACTGCTTAGCTTTGCAGGAAGGACCGAACTACTACTCTCTGTGATAACACCTATCGTCTTGTATTAGCTACTTGTTTATCAATTACCAGACCACACCCTTGATAAATTACAAGCTTTTCTTTAGGCAAGTGGAAGTCATAGGTGGCATGGCATATCTTGTGTAAACCCAAAACAGAAGGAGGAATTGGCTTAAAGCATTTTCGTGACTTAAAAAAGACGGCATGCATTAAATTGGTTTGGAATTTCTTAACTAAGCCTAATTTATGGAAAATATAGATGTATAATAGGTATTGCAATAGGAGACATTCTCGATTTTGATTCAAGGTGTGCCAAAAGGATTCATTAAGTCAAATAGGGGAATAAGATAAGGTTATCCACTCTCCTCTTATTAATTTTTCTATCGCTATGGAATTCTTTTCATTCAGTATGGAAGAAGCTTATCTACAACACAAATTTATACCTGTTCATAGTTTTGATCTTGTGGTTTCTCACCTTTTATATGCTGATGACCTCATGGTATTTGAAAAATGTTTACCTTCATGTGCAAATGTTTTAAAGGATATTTTTGTAAATTAAAACCGTACAGTGGCTTGTTGGGGATTTCGAGGCTTCAACAGATAGGAAGATGGGATGAAATGGTAGATTCTATTGTATGTGATGGTAGGATATAGGGTAATCTCCATACTGCAACTAGAGAGGTACTGCATCTTGTAAACTCTGTTACTTTGAATGTTAATTCTCAGGTTGATTTCTATAAATGGGGCGAAGAAGGGAAATTTCTTTTAATAAAGCATGGAATTATGATAAAAGTCATGAGCCTGTAAAGAAATGCATGAAAGCTATTTAGCACTCAAAAAATTCAAAAAGAATGTCTTTTATATCTTTTTTAGCTGTGCAGGATAGATTAAATACCAAAGATAGGTTATGAAACACCCCACCCTCCATTAAGGTCACTCACAAGGGGAATGCCTTAACTTTGGCGGAGGTTTGTAAGTAAAAGTCACAGATAAAACACAAGACAGATATAAATACATATACATAAGAAGTGGAAAAAACAGACTTTTTATTTCATAAATGTGCGTTAAAACAAAACATTTCCATAACTGTCGCATAATAACTTCCAAAACATTACAACATCATTTCTGTCTTGGTTATTAAATAAAGAAGCATAAACACATAATTAAAACTGCATAAATCCCCATAGAGTATGTCCAACAGCCATAGCCAAAGAGAGTCCAAACCGTACATCTACTATCTTTAGGCTTGCAAAGAGTCTGACCAAGCTGAGTTGTTTCCTCCCTGTGGACCTGGGGGGGGGGGGGACGGAAGAATAGAAGACGAAAGAAAATAGGGTCAGACATAAAGCCTGGTAAGTCTAGTGACTCTTCAGTATGAGAATAAGAAAAAGGACATGATAAGCATAAACTAGAAATAGGAAAGTATCATAAACTAAGGTAAGGCAGGTTAAATCGAATATATTATCGCACCTCACACTATATCTCTGCACTCACTTGCATTGTCTCAACTGGAACCCCATGCAGGAGGTAAAGTGATCCCCTTTTTCTAAAGATCGGCTCCTATTCGCATAATCATCTGTGTCTTACGACCCCCGAAGATTGTACATACCTATGCTGGTCCCACCCTAGGGTGTATCAAGTCCCATGGTGGCGGCCCGACCCAAAACTAGAAATGCATAGGTTATACTACTGGTGCCCCCAATGCCTTGTTTGTCTGCTCCGAAGTGTGTGCACGCCCGAACTCCGTTAGAACCCACACTGTTGCACCCACCGCCGTCGCTTTTGACCGCTTACAATCAGCCCAGTAATCGTGCCCCACCCTGCCTAGTTTTAGGGTACCATGATACCTAATTGGGTTACTGTTGAAATGGGTCCCCGTTACTAGGGTTTTCTAGTCAAACATGTTAAATGGTTAAGTGTCTGTATTTACCTAACCCCACCCATCAATTTCATTAACATGTTGAATTGGTTAAGTGTTTTAGTTAACTTAACCCTACCATCCTGACAGTCTGTCCTTAGCTTTTTAAAGCACCAACCACTCACATTAGACAGGTGTTGTTACGGTTACTGGATGTGCTGGTCGGTTCCGGGCAGATTTACACCGTAACTCTGTCTAACCTCGGGTCCTTATTGGGCTCCATGCTTAACCACCCACATTGGATATGTATTGTTGTGACTACTGGACAGTCGGGCGGGTCCAGGCAGGTTTACATCACAACTCAATCCAACCTCGTGTTAAGCATACTCGTATTTTCTAAATTTACATATTTGTCTTTATTACTTGTTATATGTAAATTTGATAACCATTAAACGTTACGGCCCACTTTCCAAGTTTAACATTATTGGTATAAGAATTTATACCGTTTAAATGCCACCAATTTTGGCATGTGACAAACATGCCAATTCCATATATTTTTATGTCAAGTTTACCAATTTATCCCAACGTTACCCCGCGTAGTATTAGGCTAATAAACTTAGCCTAATTTTACGTTCGCATGATTTTTAACATATAATATTAGGCTAAAAACCTAGCCTAATTTAGCGTACACAAAATTGGCATAAAGCAGTTCACTAACATAAACATGACATAGGTGTAAACTTGACATTTTTGGCATAGTCAATATGAACATCATAGGTGTGAACTTGCAAAACAGTCAACATGAATGTCATAGGTGTGAACTTGCAACATAGACTAATCAAAATACATGTGAATTTACAACATAGCCTAAATCAATTTACATATATGTGAACTTGCATTGAAATAGGGATCTGACCAAATAGATGTCACGTAAATTAGCATATGATTTAGACATCATAAGCCCAAACATGTTTTGGTTCTAGGCATAACATCGAACATAACTAGCATATGACAAGAATATGACGTGTTCATAAAGTATGTATAATTTCATCGCATGTGTGAACTAGATCCAATCATATGTCTAATTACAACATGAAACATATATTAAAGTGGATCTTGACATTGATCCAATTATTGACTTGCAACTTTTGTATAAACATAGGAGCATGTATATGAACATAACCATTTAGGCATAGGGGTTCATAAAATCATCAAACCCAATTAATATTGTAAACATGTACCTTTTTGTCGGGCATATTCCTATCTCTTGTATTTGCTTCCATTCAATATCTACTCAGCATACATATTCATTTCCACTTGGTCTCAAATTAACCCAACTTCCAGTTTTTAACACTCTAATCAACTTCTGATTAGTTCCCTTCCATTCGATCAATACAAATCCGATTTCTATTTAAGTCAATCCACCTATTATGCTTGAATCCAATTCTGTTCCAATCAACAACATCCAAAATATTCACTTGCTTCTTCATAAGTTGAATATTAATAATCGGAATCTCAACATTTCTTTATTTACTTCATTCGGAATTATTTCTAATCTAACCCACTTTTAATTTAACTTGACTTAAGTAAAATTTCAATTTATTTGATTTACTTCCACCATTTTAATTTATTCAACTTATATCCGTTAAATTCAAATTTCAGATTTTGAATTCCTCTCTTGCTTGAAATCATATATATTTATATATATTATAATCAACTCAATTCAAAACATTTGAATTTCTAAAACATCTTGTCCTTTCCAAACAAAATTTCCATTTCCCAATTTACTATGGTAGCAATCCGTCACTCAGAAACTTGAAAATGAATACCGATAATATCGCGATCCATTATCAGAATTATTTTCTCGCCACTGAAGTGATTTCAGTGCTTAATCATTTTCAAAAATCCATTAAAAATCATTCTCATTCAAAAATACCTTCAAGTAATGCTACATTACCTTTAAAATACTTCAGAAAATATTTTCTATCCTCCAGGATTTAAATTCCAAATTCTGGTTTGAATTTAATTTCAGTTCGTCTTATTTACGTATATTTCCCATATACAAGTTATATTTGGTTATATATAACCATTTCAATATTTTATAATTCCATTTGATTGTAATAATAATCAACACATCTATATAGTATAATATTTCAGAAATTATTTCTTTTATATCAAAATAATTTTTTGGCAAAATTATTTCATTTACCCGCTTTAAAATAATACTGTGTCAAATTGTTCTGTTCGAGAGTTTAGAAACACCTATCGATACAGTTGTACTTCCTGTCTCGACCAGAATTCATAAACTACTCAACAAACCAGCCAACACAATATAAAACCATTTTTATATCAAATCTTCAAATACGCTCTCATATATGTACACTCAAACTCAATCTAGGGTATTACTAACCCCATCTTTATTGAGTTACACCACAGAGCCAAGGTTATACTCAACCTGGCTCTGATACCAAATGAAACAACCCGAACTTCCGTACCCTTTGAGTCGACTAATCATACCACACGTCCAACCCAAATTGCACAGAAATACGAATCATTTTTAGAAAGAAGTTAAAGGATGAGAAATAGAAAGAAAGAAATATTAGAATAGAAGAAAACGAATATCACAAACTCACAGCGGAATGAATAAAATATATTAGATAACATAGACTTTGAAGTATAAATCGGTAACTGTATATACATACCATTATCAGAGCACAACGGTTATCCCTGGAACAGTTATAAACACCTGTTTCCAGATACAACATAGTAACAGCGGAAAATATGATAGTCTATAGCTAACTGGTGAAGCCTCCTGCTTCAAGCTCCTCCAAGTGAATCTGAAAAATCCCGACTACTTGACTGCCCGTACAAATTTGGGCACCCAAGAGTTTAGGGAAAAACAAAATAAACTCTGGGTTAGTCATGGGACTGGTGTGAGTAAACTCCAACCATTAGTTTAACTTTCAAAAATTCTTTCGAAAGAAAAGATAATCGTAAGACCGATCCACACATAAACACGGACGGTTTTTACCTTATGATAACCCAAACATTTTGATATCAAAATCTGGTGATAATAATGTCTACATCAAATAAATAGCCATCTAGCGGAACGCTTGCATCTCACGCTCCATATATAATATAAAAACAAAAACCGCAGGGCGCTTATTGAAGATTGGATTTTCAACATGACAAGGTATGGGACCACCTGCCGATAGTGTACCTCTAGAGGCGAATACACTGGGTTCAACAAGAACGTCTTGCAACCCGACCCTCACATGACCGACCACTCATTTCGCTTGAGTGCATCGAATGTATATCACCAACGGTTGGGATCAGCAACCGTTTCCCAAAAGGGACAACATCGATAGATTAAAGAACAAATGGAATTTCTCTAGATAGGTGATTATACATCCTAATGGGTGCAACCACATAGCCATGCTGCCAGCCCGATTTTTGTCAAATTCCGGGTTGTGAGGCTTGAGGTTTGAATTATCTTCCAGAACATCTGGCCACCATTCACTTTGAATGCCACATCGTCAGATCCATCGGAAATCACTAATTGATTCCCACGAAAATACTCAGATTGTTAGGCTAATGAAGTTTCCCTTCTATGCCACCCACTTTGTACGTTTGGAGGAATCAACGTACGTAATCCCTTTGGAAATACTCTGTCAGACACTCGTCCATACAAGTTGTCCTGGGTCTGGACAAACCGAAGGCACTATCCCGTAAACAGGATAGCCCTTGCATAACTTCGTCTTCAATTATCTTTGACATATATGATTTGCAACGCTTATGCCAATACAGAGTGGTTCTTTGGATAATAATCCAATCGGTCTCTCCATATTAACAACGTTAAAATGGTCAAAAACATCGATAGTCGGTGAGCTAACTATCAAAGAAAAACAAGTGTGCAAACAACGATATCATTTCCAAATGGAAATTATATCAATCAATCATCATTTAACATTTATCTTTTTAGTTCATAAATTTACTTATCTCATGTTTCTATATATTCTAAATTCTTATTTCTATTATCAGAAAAACATTTCTGATTTTCGTTTGGAAAACATTTCCAAAACTCCTTCACGATCAAACCTTACCATTCCTTAGTTAAGAAGGAAGTCAATCAAGTTGGGGTATAATTACCTCTCAGACCTTAACTGAATAACGTTTTAACTTTGAAATGGTCAAAGTTTATCTTTTAAATCTTTAACAACTTTTTATGTAACTCTCGGATTCTAATCTAAGAACACACTTCCTTTACCGAAAAATGTTGATTATAACGGTAGCATTATAATCGCTATCTCTAAATATTTGATTTATAAAACATTGCTTTTAACAACAGCGTTACAGCCGCTATCTAAAATTTTAGAACATTTATTATAACAATAGCATTAAGATCGCTGTAACCATTATTATAATGGCAGCGTTAAAATTGCTGTTTAGAATTTACAAAACAATTATTATAACAACAGCGTTAAAATCGCTGTTTCAATATTTGGTTTATAAAATATAACTAGTACTTAATCCTAAGTATCATTACTGCTCTACTTCTCGTTATCGAGTATCTTTTAAAACCACATCTCATTCTGTTTCATTTAAAAACTCTATTTATGGAACCGTTACTCAATTAACACTTCTCGTTTATTAATCCATTGGATTTTATCTCAATTTATTTTATCATCCAAATTTGGAATAAACCCATCGTTTCCCTTTGAAACCGATTTCTTATTCAAATTTCCATTTGAATTATCTTTTCTCAATTCAACTCTCTTTTATCACTACTGCGTTTCAATCCCACTTCGAATATCGGTGTCATTACTGAATTCCTCTTTGCTTATATAAATTCAACTTGAATTTATATTTTACATTACCCACTGATAAATACTTCACTTATTTATAAACATCATATATAGATCCAACTACTTATATATTTAATAAACAAGTTCCTATCTTATATCTTTTGAAATTATCTTTCCAAATTCAATTTTCCTTTATAAAGTTTTCAGTTTAAACCATTATCCACTTCAGTCGTGAATACTCTTCCCTTTGATATAATCAAATTTATTTGATTCCATAATAAATATCTCAAATCCACTTTCCTTTTATTTACTTCTCTCGTTCATAATTCCCTTTATAACTTGCTAAGTTCAATCCCAATTTCGAATATCAGTTTTAAAACACCTTTCCACTTTTCTATATCAATTTGAACTTGAATTTATGTTTCAATTTATCCAAAAATAAAAATATCATTTAATTGATAAACTCATTTATAATTTACTTCCATTTGACCAGGTTTCTCTTTACATCTCTATTTGAGATTTCATTTCTAATTTTGGGAATAAATTCCATTTTTAAAATCTAAATTTCCTTTTTCCACATTTGAAAATGTTTTACGGATCAAAAATACCATGTTTCTAGGGCCAGGGTAAATCAACCACAACATATCCAATCATGGATTTCATAACACATCATATATCACAATCAAATAAAAACAGTAATATAAATGTTGAGGAATCCAGTTGGATCCCTCCAACCTGTTTCCATGCATCCACAGATGTTAATAACATCAATTATTTCACATCAACATGAAATATCAAACTAATGATCGATCAACGATGTAATCCTATCAACCAATTTTATCAACAATTCAACCAAGCAACCATCACACAGTATAAAAATTTATTATAAATAAATTTAAAACTCGTTTATATAAAAATATAACGAGTCAGAGTTAGTGAGTTTACTCACCTTGGATCTCCATCGTTGTCAGAACGATTGGTTTTACACGCTTATAGCTGCGTTTACACCGTCCGTCTCCATCCCAAAATCTTATGCCCGTTGATATGGTTTCAACGCTCCTGGTTTGATTTGATCTGTGTGTGTATGACATAGTTATAAATTAACACGGTATTCGCCTTATAATATAATACAATTCCTACCGCTGAAATGCGTGATACCAGAGTGCTACACCAATTAACTGCTTATGTTAATTAAGCTTTCAATTAGTCATTTCTAAAATATATACGTTTATAATCTCCTTAGGAAATCTTGCATTTAGTTGGGAATATTTCGAAATGGAGGATCAAGAAAACATATAACTTTTCACTATAAACAATATTTAACTTAGTCTCATTCTAAGAGGATCAGGCACTAATAACAAATGTCTTAGGCCACGAAATAACGCAACAGTTCAGTTTGGTACCATACAATTCTTCACTTACGTTATATGCTATATCTTGGATTTGGAAAATTACATACTTCAATTTGGGTTCAGCGAATTTCCAACGCTCAAGTTATATTCTCGTTGTGGCTTAAATGGATTATATACTACGTAACTACCACTTCCCAGGCACTGTTCATTTTTGTTACGCAAGTTGATCCCTTAGTTCATCATTACAGACATATGTACTTAATTACTTTACATAAATGATGACTGGTTTAGACATTATCAAACAAATATTAGGCATGTTAATCCTTAATTTGGCATATTTAATTAGAATTAAGGGTATTAGAAAATTAGACACATTAGAACATTGTTCACCTTTCTTCTTCCATCTTCTGCTTGTTGTACGAAGCCGCAACTCCTTCTATCCACCAGATCTCCTCCAGCACCGCTTCTGGTACTGCACTTCTCCCTTGCATAAACTTGTATCAACATCATCTCCCAGTCCGAGCTCGCCATTTCACTTAACCGTGCTTCTCCCATGGTCTTAACCGCACCCCTTCCCATGCTGTTGTTATTTTTCAATGTTCTAGTCCTCACGTCCAATGATGTTCACACTCCACACTCCACAACGCAACCTCACTTGTCTATTTAAGCCTCTCCCACCATCCACGTTAGAGCTATGCACCACAGCATGCTCTGTCCAATTCTTTTTTTTTTTTAAAAGCTTGCGGCATTTGGTAGTGAGAGTGATGAAGTTCCACATATATATATATATATATATATATATAGGGTAAATCGCCTTGGCAACCAAGGTTCTTAGCTTAGAAGGATTGCAGGTTAGGAGTAAACTCCATTTACATAGGCTGTGTGATTTGAATTTACTTGACATAATGGCATAAGGAAAGAGGTTGGTCCGCATGTATTTTCTTATCATATACTGTAGGGTTAGTCTGTGCAATTTTTCCTTTGATGGAATAGGGTGTGTGCAAAAGTTCGGGTGTCAGATCTGCAGTGCTTTCATTAAATTTTTCCTTCTCGGAACAGTGTTGGTTTAACGATGATTTGAAAGAATAGGGTATATACATGTATTTTTTTTATTCGTAAAGTATTGCCATCTATGTCAGGAGAAATATTTGATTCAGCAAAGCAAATTTTATCCGAGATATTTGCAGACTTGCGGTGTACAAATCTTAGAAGAATTGTCCACATTCAGAAGATTGGATGGATCATGCTAAGATTTTGATCACCTTCTGCAAAGATTTTTTTTTATACGTGCAGGTGTTCCAATAGGAAATTCATGCCGCAATCTTTGACTAACACAAGATATTAAATTAATTGATGGGATAATGTCAGAAGGTAGCGCCATGTTTCAGTGATTTGCAAATATTTTGTTTTGACCTGAAAACTTGTACGTGGTTTAATTTTATTGTTTTATTTATATTCGAAGTAGAGATGTCATCTAGTTGAAGTGTATGCTAGTATGGGTTCTATGTGAGGAAGTTTCGATTTATTTCCTGACATTTCGTTTATATTACCAGATATTGTCGGCCATGTGCCGGGATTTAGAAAATCTTTGTTTTACAGATTTGTGCAGAAGTTCGAATAGGAATGCATGTGAAAAGATTGGGAACATCCAGGTTATAGTATTTTGGATAAGATAAGAAAAATGACTCAAGGTAATTTTATATTTTAAAATATTTGCATTGAACATTTATAGATCGTACAACCCCATATAAACCCTGATCGTGAAAAAAAAATCTGAAACCTTACAATTAATAAATTCCATATAAATTTCCATTTACACTCCTAATATAACATTTAAAACAATTTAAATGTTCGAAATTAAATGGCTAAAAATCTGGGTCGTTACATAGTTTGCTCGACAGTGTTCGTCTTCTTCCACTGGCATAAAGATGGCTAACGGTGCTTAAACGACATGATTTTTTTCTTCCCGGTTACCACCTATTTCACAAATGTAAGCATATGTTCTTTATGTTTATTTTTATTCTTTACTGAATCAGTTTAGGGTTCAGGTAATTTAAAGATCATTTTTGTTGTGCTACACTGAATTTAGATATAATTTGAATGACATTGCTTACTCACATTGTATTTTTTTGAATCAATCTGTACAATTTTGGGTTTAAGTTTTGACAATGTGTGGAGATCTTCCAAGAAAAGTTTTTTTAATTTATTTTCTTGAATTAATTTAATTGGGCTTTGGTGCTTGTAATTTTTCGTGAAACAAGATTAGGCTTTAGGATGAGAAATAAATTTGAAAGCATGGCAAGGTCATACCCATCGATTTACTACCATGAATAGAGCAAACACGTTTAGGAAAAAGGGAGTATGAAACGGTGAATGCTGAAAAAAAAACGAGACTGAACCATAATAGACGGGGTTAGGTATATTCGTTTCTACTACCTTTTACTAATTGCCATTATGAAAATAAACAAAGTTTGGTGATATTTAACCAGCATGATTTATTTTTTGGCATTACAAATCATTATCATAAAAAAAATCTTAGAATCCTATGACTTAAATCTTATTTCGGACTGGGTCTCCCCTGTTTTCGTTCTAAACCCATTTAAACAACAGTTGATAAAGGATCTTTGATACATATGTATTCAATATGTTTATCATCCATGGTTATAGTTCTAGTGTTTTCCGTACAAAAAAAATGAAACATAAAAATATGATTATTAAACTTTATATGTCAAGTTCAAACATCATAATTAATTCTATAGTGTCCACAAAACCTTAAAATATGGACCTTCTAGGTCTACGGTTTATAATTTAAGTTCCATTTTGATTTAGAATTTTAACTTTATGATCTGCGATTTGAATTCCATTTCAATAACATTGATACACTACAAGAAAATATGCCTTTAACAAAAGAGATTTTGCAAAAGTTCTGGAATGCGTTGTAAACGTATGGATCTTTTATAATATGTATCCGAAACAAGAATTGTAAAATGTTCATATAAACTACATTTGAAATCTGATGTTGTAAAAAAAAGTAATATTAAGACATTTTGAAAGTGTACTTTGCAGTTACAATGTTTCTTTCACATTCATTCATCCTCATTTTTCCTAATTTGTTCTGGAAGATTTATTTGAAAATCAATATAATTATGAACCCTTAGATTTTCTTGTGATCCGTGCCAAAATGATATGAGCTGTTGGTTCTAAATCATGATTCGCAATAATAACCTACTCATCTGACGGCCCTACGTGCGTTTGATCACGTGAAACCCTGAACTTTCGCCTGATCTTTTTCCATCCTTCAGAAAAATACCCGCTTCAGCCCCAAATTGGAGGAAACCCCAATTTCACGAGAATAATCCATAGTCGATCTACTACTGCGATTGAATTAACAACTTTCGCAATGATGGATTCGAATTTTAATCTCTCCATAGTGATCCGATCTTGGAAAGATTTAGGGATTTCAGGTTAGATTCAAGTGGCTCTCCTCTCCGGCGTTTTATTGCAGTCTTTCTCTTGAAAACTCCTAGTATTTCACTTCTAAACATACGATCTATTTTTACTTTTTTGCTTTTGCTTTCATTATTCATTATATTTTTCCTTCCTTCAAAACTAGCTAAAAGGTGTATTAAACGTTGTTGTAGGGATTAGACTTTGTAAACAAAGCAGTGAAATTATAATGATGAGTACATATCAATAAAGGGTACATAGTTGGTAATTCTGTATGAATATATAGGTTTTAAGATTGTTTACGTAAATACACACTACTTAGACTGTTTAAGTACTACATATGTAAATTCCTGACAGTGGAAGTACCGTTAATTCAGCTCCATTATATGCTTTTCGTGGTTACTGATTTTGCATGATGATGAATTTTCTCTATGCTCTTTTGCGTACTGTGCATGCATAATGAAGTAAACGTAAGTAAAAATCTAGTTAATCATGTGTACTCCATTGCTTAAAATCTCCAATAACATCGCAGGATGCTAGTATCAGTTAATGCCTTGTCAATTGACAATAGAAATGAAGCTCATAAGTATTGATCGTTTATAAATTCTGACAATAAGGATACACCTTAACTTAGCTTAAGTTGACAATATGAGTTTGATTTTCAAGATTTATGATAGAGTTTCAGGTTGCATGAACATAGTATATTTCTTATAGAAAAGAACAAGAAGATTTATATTCATTTCATTTTCAAGTGTGCTTAGTGCATATGTTTGGCTTATTTAACAATAATCATTTTTTATATTCACTGCAATTTTTTAACTTAGATTATGTTGTAATGCAACATGCATTACCATTTTTTATAATGGAATAATGAATTACTTTCCTTGTCTAATATACTTGCCATTGATTAAAAAAATGGACTTCGCTCTAGTACCCATGTATGCGGTGAGAAGTCTTTGACGAAGTTATACTTAATTTCAAACATAAATGTGGTTATACTTTTGTATCTATTAAAATATAACCACGCCATAGAAGGAAAAAAAACTTTTTAGGTAATGACCGTTCACCCTTGATTCTTAATTCCTTTATAGATTTTACAAGGTAAATATTTTAATATCTTGAGTCGTTTGCCCAAAACCTGTCAGAAATACCTATTTTATCTGAGAAATCGACAAATTAAATCTAAGCTTAAACAAGTTAAAATGTTTTTGAAATTAAACTGGAAGTTCATGGTTCATAAGAAAATATTCGTTGTGTAGAAAACATGTTGCCATTTCCATGATGTATGTCCTTTGCATTGATATTCGAAACATGATAGTATTTGTAATGAACTTAGAAAATTTTCTGTGCATTTAGTAGTAATATCTCTAAAATATTTTATAATTATTTCAGTCTAAACACTTTATTTTGTTAGAAATTTGAATAAATAGTCTTTAGTTATATATACACCAATACAAATATTTTATGTGTGCGCATAGTTTAACAAGTCAAATTGGGTAAGAATGTATTTTCTAATCTATTTGAATATGTTTAGGCCTGAAATGGAAAAAATATTTGCTTCTTAAATGTTTGCATATTAATATTTATAGTGGTGAATGCCTGCATTCACATTACAATACAACTGCTAACTGTTGCTGCTGAAATTACTGATAGTCAAACTTACAATATTGAGAAATAATTCTATTTTTGGAATATTCATACATGACCTGTCCCAACAACTATGATGCATTATGTGTGTTGCTTAATTCCTGTAAATTACACTGATAATCCTCCATTATCATTTAGTGTTTTAATTAGCTTCCTTACATCTTTTTTGCCCTTGCAATAGTCGATATAGGGTTTACTTAATTTATTCCGTAAATTTCTGAACAATTCATGCTTCAGAGTTATTCCTCGGTCCTTTTTAATGGCATATTTCTTATAGAGTTTCAAGATTTATAATAGAGTTTCAGGTTGCATGAACATAGTATATTTCTTATAGAAAAGAACAAGAAGATTTGTATTCATTTCATTGTCAAGTGTGCTAAGTGCTTATGTTTGGCTTAGTGTTAACAATAATCATTTTTTTATATTGCACTGCAATTTTTTACCTTAGATTATGTTGTAATGCAACATGCATTACCATTTTTTATAACAGAATAATGAATAACTTTCCTTGTCTAACATACTTTCCATTGATTGAAATTTTATTTAAACAAAAGTACACTAAAACTGACAGGTGGGAGTTCCATTTAGAAGCTGCTCGACAGGTGATTATATAGAGCTATAGGCTGGATGGAACGGGTAGAAATGTAGGTACATTTAATTATTTGACATTGATGAGGTTCTGCATATTATGTAGTTATTTTTTTCAATTCTTATAAATTAATGTTACCCATTTTCTAGGACTTCGGATGCTATGCTTAGCTGCTTCTGTGCGGATCTCTTCATCCTTGCAGATTGATATTTGGCAGTTGCTATGCAAATGTCTGCTATATTTTGATTGATAACAAGGCAATTTGGTAAATCATTCCTTCCTTTTAGGTAAACATTTCATATTTTCAAAATGATTTTGTGTACCCTATATTTTGCGAATATGTGTGAATGTAGGACTTCGTAACTCATTGTGTTTCCAAGTTAAGTACCTTCGAATCCTCATTTTTCATCTAATTTTCAGATCTCTTGTATTGTTTAAATGTCGCTCTATATAGTAAATAATACATAAATATATGTAGGTAATTTCACCAAAATGTGCAATAGTATACTTACATCTTTTTTTTCTTCTTCTGAAAAAACCGAAGCATGGATTCTAGAGTGGCTGCATGCTCATATTGCTACTCATGTGCAATGGTTTTACTCCATGTTGCATAGTCGGGATGACTGCTGAAAACCAAATTTAGTCTAACTTTCTTTTGGATTCAAATTGTTCTTTTGCAGAAATCTATTTTATATTCAGCTGATTGGTTACCATAAATTTGATGGACAGAATCACTCCCTACTACTTAATTTTCTATATGAGCTAATGGATTTTTTGGCTGATTGGTTACCAGGTGAACTAGAAGGAAACTCGAGATGAAACAACGAAAACTGAAATAGAAAGTGGTAATGAGATCAGGATTCATTGAAGAGTGAAAATAGGGAAGGGGCGATAAGGTTCATTTGGTCAGGGGGGATAATTGTCTTTGAAGGCCAAAGGTATAACACATGTTTACATGCAAATAATACAATTATCTATGCCATGACTCTTTGTGTTTCCAACGTAAGTATCTTCGAATCCACATTTTTCACCTAATTTTACGATCTCTTGTACTGGTTAAATGTCGCTCTATATAGTAAATAATACATAAATATAATCTCCTTTGTTATTAAGATTATTAGATGATCATATCGTGGTTATGATCGTGAAAATATATAGGGGTTACAGTTTTACATGTTCTGTAAAAATTCTTACATTTTTATATGTTGTTATGCACTTAAGTCAATAGCTTAACACATTTCTACCTATTGTTCTGCACTTCATTTAATAGTTTTAAACGTTTTGACTAGTGTTGCTAATTGTATAGTTTCAGTTTTCATTCATTTATGTGAATTTTAACATGTAGTAATAATAAACAATGCACGATTCCTAACCATCGGAACCTCAAACCTTAAGCTGTTGCGGTTTGACGTGCGTTCAGTTTTCCCAACGTTGCCTAGTAGTATATAAAATGGTTCTTAATTTTATTCTCTTGTTATTAAAATTATTAATATTGAATTAGATGCAACTTTCATCGTGTATAAATTAAAACATGTGCATTTAATTGCCACACAAGGTTTCAGGACTGAAGTATTATTTTTAATATTATGTATGTAAACTACTAGTTAGGAAGCTGTAGAGGTATATCAATAAACAGACCAGAAGAAAAGAACAAAAACAAGCAATGTATATTCCATTTTATTTGCAATTTTTTCCCCTGAACTCTAGAGAGAAAATTTTTGTTTCAATTTTTCTTCTTGTCCTAATAGCACTTGGATGTATTTTATGTACCAGGTCACATATCTTTGTCGTTAGGAGTATACCCATTCCAGCAGCAATCGCCTTTGCATTCCAACACGTAAGAGACTGCACAACCAAAAAGTGTCATTTTATGATCTAATGCAACAACTGCCGTTTGTGAAGCAGTATACACACATGCAACAGTTTCAGGACCTTCTATGACTTATCAAGCACCTTGCAGTTTCCAAGAACATCAACATCTTGAGGGTATGGATTGATTAGCATTCCCGCACACTTGTTTGCTTTGTTATGTACATATGTTAGTAGACTTGCTTGCCCTTCTTCCTTTCAAAAGTAACATGTTTAGTGGGCATGTTTGCATTTTTTTTTTTAGAAATTACATGTGTAATGAACATGTCGAATTATATTTCTGTTAATGTAATCTGATTTGACTTATCTTAAATTCCTTATTGAAATTCCATATATGAATATATTTTTGAATGCATATTTTGTTTGAATATGATTGTAAACTGAATGGTAGACATATACGTCGATGTAATGATATGTAATTTTTATACAATACTGATTATATTTTGGCTTGTGTGTAATTGCAATGTCGATCTACTAAATTGGTTATGATGATTTATATTTTATTATCCTTGATATTGTATGTGTCTAAATTACTTTAAGACTGAAAAAAGACCGAAATTCTGTCTTTAAAATTCGGTTTCAAGCCTATTTAAGACTGTAAAATCAGTCTTTATGTTTTGAGACTGAAGTGTCAGTCTTAATATTATTTTGCGACTAGAAATTCAAAGACTGAAATTTCAGTCTTTGTTCTGTCTTTAAGTATAGTTTAAAGACTGAATTACTTGTTTAAAGACTGCAATTTTCAGTCTTTAATTCAATGATTTTTTGTAGTGAACTGAAATGGAAGAAGATCAGGGTACAACCGATAGAAGTAATTGTGCTGATAAGGTTAATATTTCGAATAGCAATAAATCTGCTATGAAAGGTTGTAGAGATAATGGTGAGACATCAAAATTAGTAAGAAATATTGAGAAGGATAACCCTGTTAGCAAAGGTAACCCTCTTAGTGTTCTTGCTAGCTCTTATACATGCATGCAGGATGATGCTGGAAGGAATCTTAATGGAAAGCTTGATAATATTAAGGAAGTTGTTGAGATGATGGATAGAGAAACTCATAATTTATTTCAGATTAATGAAGATATAAGAAGTGATGATTTCTCTATAGATGATTCTGATAGTTCAGTGTGTAGTTTTAGTAGCAGGGGATCAAAACAGAAGAAAGGCAAATTCAGAAGGATAAGTTCAATAATGAGTGGAGAACCTCTCGTGGAAACCAATCCGGAGTGGGTGAAGTTAATGTCCGAAATCCAACCTAGATCCAAATCGAAGAATACTAAACAAATCAAAGAATACTAAAAAGGATGGTAATTCTTGTGGACGGATCTTAAAAGGAGGAATTTCAAAAAAGCAAGCTTCTCTTTTTTTGAGTGTTGGTGCCGCATTGGTTTATTTAGGTTTGAAGTCTTGTGTTGTTGATTGAAGTATATTCGTTGATGCATGCTGGGTTTGTGTGTGCTGCTACAAGTCTTGGAGTCTTTTTTGCTTCTGGCTTTGCGTTTGTTGTTTGGTGTTCTCTCTTAGACTGGCAAGTGGTTTGTGTGATCTCTACAAGTTCAGAATGCGGGTTTCTGTCTACATGGTTTTTGACTGGAGTTTGGAAGATGCTGCTCTGTGTCATCTTCTTTGTTTTTCTGTAGTGTTTGGGCTTATGTGACTTATCTTTTCTTTTTGTTTGCCTAGTAGTGTATTAGGGTCAGAGCTGGAATTGTTGGGTTGTATAGTATTTGTTTGTAGTAGTTTTTTTTTTTTTTTTTGTTTCCAACTTAGACCCATCCTTTGTAACCTTTTTTTTGTGTTATATAAGTACCCTTTCATTCAAAATCAGAAGAAGAAAAAAATGCTGAGAAAATATCTGCTAAGTGACTGACATTCCAGACTTAAACGATATTATGAATATCAAATAGCGACAGTTTGGCTAAGATTTTCGTTAAGTTTTAAAATTCAAAAAATTCTCCGTTTTAAAACTTTATAAATTAGGTCAATATTTCTCAAAAATCATTAAAAAAAAATCAAAGTAAAAAATTTATCGAATTTTGAAATTTAATTCAATGCATAATCATTTTTATATTATATTCATGCAAAAAAAAGCTTTAAAAACAAAACAATAATCACGTTTCGGTGAAATCCTGCAAATTTTTTGAAAAATTGCAGATATCACCGCAATTATATCAAAATGTTGCATATTTTTCTGCAACTTTTGCTGTCTGCTTCAAAATTTCAAATTTAATAACTATATTTATTCAAACATCACATTATTACAAAAAAAACTCATAAAAAGACTGATAAACATTGCATATAAATGAAAAATATATCACTTCCAATAAAATTGCAGAAATATTGCAACTATATGGAAAAATTGCATATATTTTTGAAGTTTTAAGATACGCTGAGACATGTTTGAAATAAAATGCTAGATTTTTGCAGATATATGAGCATTTATTCACAGTAAGTGCAGACATTTCAGCGACTTCTTTTCATATATATAATTCACTATGAAATAATTGTTGATATGTCTACAATTATTCAAAATAATTGCAAATATTTTAGCAACTTATTTTCCCTGTTTCGTATCAATACACTATGCAATTTTGACTAATATATCAGCACTTTTTTACAATAAGTGCACACACTTCGGTATTTTTTTATTTTTCAAAAAACATTTGTTAATATTCACAATATTTTGAATTTTTTTATAGAGTAACAAAAAAATCACAAAAAAATATTGTTACAGTAAACCAAAGACTCGCTTTACAATCAAACTTAGGTGAGGTTCAGCTTACATTATGTTTCAATTTAAGGATGCCTCCTTAATTTCCATTATCAAATAAGTCAATTTATTTTTTTATTATTGGTTTTCCCATTTTGAATTTTTCTATCATGTACTGCATTTTATGTATGTTTTTCCACTACAAGTGAAACAGTAAATACCAACAGGTAGGGGACGTTGGCAGCCGTTGAAAAAGCCGTTGGTCTTTCCATTGCTATACGGATCAACGGTTTCCAACGACTTTCAATTGTAGGCAACAATATTTCCAACTTCCTTACATTGCTACGTGGATTTTTTTCTGGCCAAAGAAACATTGGAAGGCGTAGAAAACTGTTGAAATTTGTCGTGGATAGCCATTGGAAACCATTGAAAATCAATGACCAATAAGTCGTTGCCTTCCGTTGGAAGCCGTTGAAAATCTGGGTAATTTTTGTTTTTTACAGAACAGAAACTGCACACTTCCAGCCACACAAATATATACATCGATCATAATAGCTCCATTTTGAGCATATAAATCTCAGTCACAATCAAATATTCACCAAAATACCATAATATACGAAAATCAAACATAAAACACATACCACAAACCAATATTTACATAGAAAACAACCTAATATATACAATCATGTCTAAACCATGTCATCTCCAACAAAAACCTCCATCGCCATGTCCACAACATTATCAACAACACAACATCCATATACATACAACCATGATCATAAATGTATCGAGCCTCACCAACCCTCATAGCATATATAACAAAAAAAAAAACTAACACCAGCTCTCTCCGCCAGAAGATGATGGTGGCATACCGTACTGAGCAATGAACTCCGCCACCTAACGGTTAAGCCGCTCCATCTGCTCCTCGCGGCCACGATCGCGCTCATGAAGCTCTGCAGTCTCTGCTCGGAGCTGACTGATCTCCTCCTTATCCTGAGCCCTCTGGTAGGTCTGCTGAGATGTCTGAACCTGTATATAATTTTAAATTTTTAGAATAGAAGGATTTATAATCAGATTGATATACCATTAATGCTAGTCTAAAATTAAAATAAAATACGACATATACTTCACAATTGTTTGTTTAAAGTGTGGGCATTGTTATTGGCACTCCAAATATTGTTATGGGGGGACCAATTTGTTTTTCTTTCAAAATTTGTTAAGGGGAGTACCAATGAGGAAAGTAGCCCCTTAACAAATAAAGGTAATTTTACCATATTACCTATTTAGCCCATTAATAAATAAAGGTAATTTAATAACTATATTTATTCAAACATCACATCGTTATAAATAAAATCATAAAAAGACTGATAATTTAATAACTGTGAGATTTTTGCAGATATATGAGCATTTATTCACAGTAAGTGCAGACATTTCAACGACTTCTTTTCATTTATATAATGCAGTATGAAATAATTGCTGATATGTCTGCAATTATTCAAAATAATTGCAGATATTTTAGCAACTTATTTTCCCTTTTCCGTATCTACAATACACTATGCAATTTTGACTAAAATATCAGCACCTTTTTACAATAAGTGCACACATTTTAGTATTTTTTTTATTTTTCAATATTTTGAATTTTTTTATAGAGTAACAAAAAAATCACAAAAAAATATTGTTACAGTAAACCAAAGATTCGCTTTACAATAAAACTTAGGGGAGGTCAGCTTTACATTATGTTTCATTTTAAGGATGCCTCCTTAATTTCCATTATCAAATAAGTCATTTTATTTTTTTATTATTGGCTTTCCCATGACGCATTCTGAATTTTTCTATCATGTACTGCATTTTATGTATGTTCTTTCACTACAAGAGAAACAGTAAATACCAACGGTTAAGGGTCGTTGGCGGCAGTTGGAAAAGCCGTTGGTCTTGCCGTTGCTATACGGATCAACGGTTTCCAATGACTACCAATGGTAGGCAACACATATTTCCAACGGCTTCCAACTTCCTTACATTGCCATATGGATTTTTTTCTAGCTAAAGAAACGTTGAAAACCGTTGAAATTTGCCATGGATAGTCGTTGGAAACCGTTGAAAATCAATGACCAATAACTCGTTGCCTACCGTTGGAAGCCGTTGAAAATCTGGGTAATTTTTTTTATGGAACAGAAACTACACACTTCCAGCCACACAAATATATACATCGATCACAACAGCTCCATTTTGAGTATATAAATCTTAGTCACAATCAAATATTCAACGAAATACCATAATATATGAAAATCAAACACAAAACACATACCATAAACCAGTATTTACATAGAAAACAACCCAATATATACAATCATGTTCAAACCATGTCATCACCAACAAAAACCTCCATCACCATATCCATAACATCATCAACAACACAACATCCATATATATACAACCATGATCATAAATGTATCAAGCCTCACCAACCCTCATAGCATATATAACAAAAAACAAACCAACCTCAGCTCTCTCCACCAGAAGATGATGGTGGCGTACTGTACCGAGCAATGAACTCCACCACCCGACAGTTAAGCTGCTCCATCTGCTCCTCGCCGCGACAACTGCGCTCTTGAAGCTCTGCAATCTCTACTCAGAGCTGACTGATCTCCTCCTTATCCTGAGCCCTCTGGTGGGTCTGTTGAGATGTCTGAACCTGTATATAATTTTAGATTTTCAGAATGGAAGGAGTTATAATCAGATCGATATACCATTAATTCTAGTCTCAAATTAAAATAAAATACAACATATACTTCACAATTGTTTGTCTAAAGTTTTAATAATAGCAATTGAAGTAGATTTCAGTTTTTATTATAAATTTTAGTTTTGATACCTCTAGATTGCCAAAATAATATCGTCAACTCCGGGTACGTGGATCCATGACAACATCAACTATCATATCTTCATCCTCCTTAGTCAACTCAATCCTCCCACTGGAATCCAGAATCAGTGTCCTCTATTCCTGAAATTTGTCCTATTAAATAAAAAACAATTGAATTTAGATTACACTATAATTAAATTATAACTAATTTAAATTAACTTTGTTATACTTACATATGCCTTACGCGCCTTGGCATCGTGGTCCCAAGAGTAGGAAACTGAGCATGTGTCGTCGACCTCAGGCAATGCATGTGTATGCTGAAATACATCCCAGTACGACACAGGAACGTAACACCATGTTGTTTCTCTTGAAAAAAGCTTATACATATATATAAATATATATGCGTTTGTGTGTAAATTAAAACTTAATGCTAAATCAACGATTAATTTTAACAACTTATAAATTAAAATCTTTAACTATGTAATTAATAAATATGCCAGGTCCTCGCGATGGTGCTGAAACGTCTTAGACCCACCCCGATGCATAACTGGATTCTTGCTCCTGTTTGTCGCATTTCTCGCGGACTTGGCCTAAAAAATGTTTTATTCTAAATTATATATTAATTGAATAGAAAATTTTAAATTAAATTTGTAGTAATTTTACCAGAAACTCATCATCATTATTCCAATAAGTAAGTAACTCATCCCACACCTTCTCACCCATTCAGTCAGGTTTTTTTTCCACTTGATTTTATGTTGTTCATCGTCCATCTATAATTTTTTGCCACTCTAGAGTTTCAGTGGCGCTTGACGAGGTCTAAATCGGTCTTCTTAAGATCCACAGCTCCCTACAATTTTTTAAAAATAGCACAAATATGAACTGATCAAATAGGAGCATCATTACTTAATTAACGTAATCAATGATATAGCATACGTACGTAAAAAATCCTGCCATATCATCTCTATGACCATGTCGGGTATCGATGTCCATGTGGGTCAACAATCAGTTATGAGATCCTGGTAAGCGCGTCTTGATATTTTCAATACAGTATTGGAAGACTCCAACTCAAACCCCCTGTTTTGTAAAAATAAAATAAACATTTCATGACTACTAGAACAACAATTTACATAATTTATTGTACAAAAATTAAATTTATACCCTTTGCTGGCTTTTAGATTAAGCCACACCATAGGACGGGCTAGCTCCTGCGATGGACCACTGTCATCGCAACCTACAGGATCTTATGACGTCATACCTGTTACAAACAACAACATAACATTACAAAAAAGTGCTATGTAAAACAAATAGTATGAGAGATAACATAAAGACATAAATAATATGGCATGACATAAATAAATAATATGGCATGACATAACATAAAAATATGACATGATTGAGACGACCCGATTTCCCGTTCTCATGGAAACAAGGTTATCTTTTGGAATATAACACAGAAACATATAATAGCAGAACAGAATTAAATAAATACACCAGAATGAACAACAAAATATACTGGATAAAAGTAATCATCAGAGTTACACAGTATACAGGATCTTACTTAGTACAAATACAGTTCAGCTATACATAAATGTCTACAGCGGAAATAAACAAAATATGTACAATAGGAGCTGAACAGCATAAAAAGAAATAAATGATAGAATCCATCTTCAGCTCCAGCTATCCAGAAAGAACCAGCTAAACCTGAATACAAGGCTGCCCGTGTAGAAAAAGGGGCACCCGAGTTTGAAAGTGAAACAAACTACGAGTCAGTCATGGGACTGGTATGAGAAATCCACTCAACACATATATAATTTGGCTAATCACAGGACCACGCCACTTTCGTGGAACGGGTTTACTCCATTGGATTGCCAGTGCTTTAAAACAAATCTTTCTTTTAAACATCGCTATGCTTTTTATAAAAATGAAGCCGTTATAAAACTCAGTTCCCATCACACAATGCAACGCAAACCGGAGGATAGAGTTTTTACCTTATAACGGCCAAGATATGCTTGATACGAATAAAACAAAGGCATTTGATATTATTGCTAGTGTTTATATGTTTTGAAAACAATTTCAAATCATAACTATCAATCATAGACGGCATGGGTACCATATATCATGTCGCCATATATATATACAATCAAAACCGCACGATCACGTATTTGGAAATTGGATTTCCGTCATGAACCAAGGCAAAAGATAGTCCTTACCGAATTCGAGACGCTCTAGCCCGTGTCTCAGGCAAGCGCGCAGGCAAGCCTTGGATCGTCAGGGCCGGTCCACCGATGTGGATTATTATGCCTGAACAATACGTTTCCCCGCCCTTTGGGGCGTCAACGAGCCAACGAATGACTCCATCGGACCCGGATCGTCCGATCTAACCGAGGCGCCTCGCAACAGCAACAACCACATAGGTGAAAAGTATATAAATGTCAGGGCTGGTAGGTCACTGACACCACCCTAGCTAGAAAGAAACGCATGCCCTCCCTGATGTCATTCTCCCGTTTTAGGTTCATACCGGGGTGTGAGGCTCGCGAATTCAAGTTATACACGAAGCTACGCCACACAGGCGGTGCTTTGATCATTACCACAAGACTTTGCTTTTCAACAGAAGTCCTGATCTCTGCATCTTAGCATGCCACACAGAATAAATCCTATGTCAGACACACAGTCCATTTACAAGTCCGTTCTGGGTCTGAACGAAACCGGAGGCACTAAATACCTCGCAAACCCATCGATCAACACGTACGTCTGGACGATCACCACTCATTATCCATATTTCGGGATGCCTCCCAATCAGGACCTCGGTTACCATCCAAACGAGGTGAAGATCTCCGGTCTTCGACCGTCGTCTTCATCTTCGACTTTCAATCGTCGGTCAATTATTCGAAATGAGAATTAACTCGGCTTTTCAAATAATTCACGTATACTTAGAATTTCAACTCAATTTATTTCAATGGTTAAATTATTTGACAACACCAATTTTTGTCCTTTAATGTAATTTTTCACACCAAACACATTCAACCATCAAACATTGCATAAATCAAGCAAATTCAGTTTATTTCCATTCCATATTGCTTATGATATTTTATAACTATTTATCGCTATTTTTATTTATTTTAAAATAGCCATTTTATTCAAAACGACGCTTCGGGCCATAAGGCGGCCGTGGCGCTGTTTTTCTTCAGATTTGATTTACACATATCCGAAAATCTAACCGTTGGATCATCACAAAATTTACATCATTAGAAAGGTCTTTTCAAAACGAATCCAACGGTTCCAGTTTCGGGAAAATCCGACGGTCGGATCTCCCGGTACAATCGTTTGAAGTTTCGATTTCAAAATACGAACTGCAGCGTCGTTATTCGATTAAATATAATTCTATTTATATTTATATATAAATATAATCGATTCTGGCGCTGTTTTTCTTCAAATTTGAATTAAACATTCCAGACAATCCAACCGTTGGATTTTTACAAGGTTGGTGCCGTTGGAAAGATTATTCCAAGGCGAACCCGACGGTTGAGGTTTCGGGAAAATCCAATGGTCGGATTTCCCGTACTAGTCGTTTGAAATCACGGTTTCAAAATACGAACTGCACGGCTTCGTTTCGTTTTAATTTTATTTATATTTATATATTTATATAAATATAGTTCATTCAGCAATTTCAATATCGTTTTCACTTCAAAAAAAATTTCTAACACCTTAAATTTTGGAAAAATTTCGCCATAACCTCCCCTGCACCGGGAGCGTCGGGAAATCGCAAATAGCGTCCCGGTCCTTCTAATCTCAAAAAGAAAAAGAAAAAGCCAAGCGGCTAGCCAACAGGCTCAAAATCATCACCCAAACAAATCAGTAAATGTGTACCTATTTGTCGGGCACAAAATTTTATTCCTCTTCTCTAGCCCCTTTTGCTATAACCTGTTCAATGAATATTGCATGTACATATATATACAGTTCATATCATTTTTCATTTTCTATTCAACTTCATATTTGATTTCTATTTGGTTTAAAAACACCATTCATTCTAATGTTACATAAATAGGTGCAAATCATTTCATTCGCTAATTAATGAATATTTCAACTTATGTATGTTTATTTTGAACAAGTGGCCATTTTTAACACTTCACACTTCAACGATTTATGCATACAATAAAAATGTGATTTTTATTGTAAAATAATTCATTTCAAAACACTATTTTTCTATATAGTTCATATAGTCTATAAAAGGTGATTTTTATTATCGAACAATTTATTTCAAAATATGAATACCATTCAACACATGAATTTCTAAACAACGAATGAATATCAATTCAACACATGAATGTTTTCTATAGTTTTTATATATAGATAAAAATGTGATTTTTATTATCAAACAGTTTATTTCAAAATATGAATACCATTCAACACATGAATTTCTAATCAACGAATGAATATCAATTCAACACATGAATGTTTTCTATAGTTTTTATATATAGATAAAAATGTGATTTTTATTATCAAACAGTTTATTTCAAAATATGAATACCATTCAACACATGAATTTCTAATCAACGAATGAATATCAATTCAACACATGAATGTTTTCTATACAATGAATAAATATAGTTTAAGCATATGAAAATAATTCAAACACACAAATATTATTCAAAATTTCGGCAGCATAACGGCAGGGTAGTTACACCGGCACCGTCCCTAGTACGGCTCCTCGCTCTACCTTAAAACCTCGCGGTTTTTGACAATGGGGATCATGCATCTAGTTCGCACGCAGGCGGCATGTATATATTTATTTCATTTCCACAAACTAATCCTATGTGGTTTCAACCAAATATTTCTCAACCACAAATGGGTATTTTTCAACCACAATCAACCAATATCAATCACAAACAATCCCAAACAATCAATCGCTATCTATCAATTTTCACAACAATTTCACCAATAAATATCGTCCATGGTTTGTGGACGAGGGGCGTATATATATATATATATATATATATATAGATATTAATATATAGCAATTCACTTTCATTTTCACGCGTATATATATAAATTTTTAAATCAGAAATCTCACCAATAGCTATCCAACTGCACGACACTTCCTTGTATAAAATCTTCGCCTTTTGTCGCTTTCGCCCGTATTCTCTACACATGTAAAAATCGAATTTTTACGATGCTATTCAATATATAAATATATGATTTTTTTTACTTCGACTTTCGATATATAAAAATATGATTTTTACTTCGACTTTCGATATATAAAAATATGATTTTTACTTCGACTTTCGATATATAAAAATATGATTTTTACTTCGACTTTCGATATATAAAAATATGATTTTTACTTCTCTTGAAAGTTCAAACCTTTCTTCCTATTTAAAGCTTTTACCTTTAAAACTAAATCAGTTTTTATTTTAAAAACAAAATCAGTTTTTAACTTTTAAAAATTCAGTTTTGAATACTTTTAAAAATTCAGTTTTTATAACTTTAAAAATCAGGTTTTAAAATTCTTTTAAAAGAAATCAGTTTTAATCTTTATAAATAAATCAGTTTTTAATCTTATAAATAAATCAGTTTTTAATCTTATAAATAAATCAGTTTTAACTTATAAATAAATCAGTTTTTAATCTTATAAATAAATCAGTTTTAACTTATAAATAAATCAGTTTTAATTTATAAATAAATCAGTTTTAATCTATTAAAGAAAATCAGTTTTAACCTTTATAAATAAATTAGTTTTTAATCTATAAATAAATCAGTTTTAATCTATTAAAGAAAATCAGTTTTAACCTTTATAAATAAATCAGTTTTTATTCTCTGTTTAAAAAAATCGAAATTTTTTTGATTAAAAATAAAAATGAAATAAAATAAATAACGTACCTGCGAAGGGGGGGGGGGGGCGACTCGCAGATCGTCGGAGGCTTCGAGGCTCGAACGGGAGGCGATGGCTACGGCGCTCGAACGGGGAGGCGTCGCGATGCTTCAGTGGGAGTTCGGCGGCAGCTTCGAGGTGGGACTCGCGCTTTGATTCGACGGGGGCTCGAGGGCTTCGGCTCTTCGTCGATGGAGGGGGGCGATGGCTTGTCTTCGGCGGCGTTCGCCTGAGGGGGAGGGCGGCTCTTCGTCGGCGTCCAGACGAGGGGGGGCGGGTCTCGATTTATTTAGGTTTTTTTTTTTTTTTTTCGTTTCGTTTTCTGATTTTATTAATCGGGGGGGGGGGGGGCAATGAAGATAAAGGGGGGGGGGGAGAAATTAAAAATTATATATATTTTTTTATTATTTTATTATTTAAATTTGCAAAAGGGTTGACTTTTACATACGACCTCGAAACGAGGCCCACCGCCTGTCGTCCATAGCGTTTTACCCCCATTCCGAACACAATGGGATATGTATCGCAAGCTGATTTGATCGTTACAATCAGTTTCCTTTTGAATTTTCATTTAAATCACTATATTGAATTTTAAACGCACATTTCAAATTACCGGGGTCACATACTAACTAGAAAAATTCTAGAAAAATATTTTCTAGCTTCGTATTGACGATACGGTCCTAACAAAACTAGTTTCGTCGAATTCTGAGACCGTTGGAAAAATGGCCAATTTCCAGTCGATTAAAATCAACAGAAACTGGTCAAACGCGTTTTCCTTTGCCACGCCCACATATTGATTCGAAAAATTATGAAATTTGAAACCTAACAATAACTTGACACTGCGGATCTAACAAAAGTGGTTTCATCCAAATCCGAGGTCGTTTGCAAAATGTCCATTTTTAAGGGCCTGAATTCCATAGCGACTATTCAGAATTTTCAACCGGACATAGCTTTTGATTCTCGCTATCAAATTTCGATTGGTCGGATTCGTTAGAAAGATATCATCAATTAGATCCTAATGTTTTTGGTTTCACTAAAATCCGGATTGTTTTGCACTCGGTATATTCAATCGAAGTTTGAAATCGAATTATCGAACTACCGCGCCATTTTCAATTCTATATATAATTATAATTAATTATATTCGTTTTCAATTGTCGATTCAAACTCAGTTTTCATCGCCATTATTTAAAATATTTATTTTAAATATTTAAAATCCATTATTTTAGCCAATTTAAAAATTTTAAATTGGTTCAGATTTTCTGGGTCGTTACATGATATAACATAAAAAACATGTTACTTCTTAATACAAACATAACATTCCATTTCCATTACACGTTTTAATAGTATGTTACTTTTTAATAATATGACATGATATAACATAACATTACATAAAAAAGCTAAATTTTAATAAAACATGAACTTAAATATTTCCATTTCCACTATACGTTTTCGACAAATTAAATATCATTTTCAATGAATTGGGGCTCAACCAAATAAACAAATACATAGATTAATTACCACCTATATATACATACTACATTATGTATATGCATATATACACATATACAACTTAAACTAATTAAACCTTAGATTAGCAACATAATCAAATAAATCTACAAATACAAACTAATTAACAACCACTAATTAAACCTTAGATTAGCAACTAATTAATCTACATATAAAAACCCTAGATTTGCTACTAAAATAATTAAACCCTACATTAGCAACTAATTAACAGCCCTAAACATACAAACATACGATCTTATTATGCTTAAATTACTAAACCTAGGGCATTAAACAAAATTAGGGTTAATTCATACCTTCGAAATCGGAGAGAATCGGGGATTGGAGAGGAGGAGAGAGTGTCTTGAATGGGTTGGAGAGAATCTAGGCGGCAGATGGAGTGGTGTGGTCGATTTCAGAATTTAGGGGGAAATGGTTTGGAGGAAATCAGTAAATTTTCATGCAAATGAAGAATGGGGAAGAAGGAAGCAGGTTCAACAATTTTCTGCTCGACCGTGTAACGACTTCCAACGGGTTTATAACCAACGGCCTCCAACGGTATATTTTTCCCTCGTAAAAAAATTCCAAAAATTTCGCTTTCGTTGGAAGTTGCTGGTCAACGGCCGTTGGAAGCATTGGTTGTTATACTGTGCGATTCTTGTAGTATTTTATATTTGTATTTTATATATATATTTTACATACATCTTTATTTACATTTATATATAATTTGATGTTTTTTGTTAAATATATACGTATGTTTATTTATACATATATATATATGTGTGTGTGTGTGTGTGTGTGTGTGTGTTTAGTTTGTGGCGAAAATGGTCAGAAACATCCAAATAGGTATAAAAGGATTAATATCCAAATTCAGACAAAAAGTATGCAGTAGAGAAATAAATAAAATAGTAAGAACAAAGACACAAGATTCATAGTGATTGGCAATCTTCGGCATACACCAAATATAAAGGAATTATTTTATTTATATTGTCAAGATATTCAGTTACAAGTTGTTAAAATGAGAAAATAAAATGATAGAGACTCCCCTTCCAGAATTCCTAAAAAAGATCACTTTCCTCGTGCATAATCTGTTGTGTTTATAGGTGAAGAACTCAGAGAATTAGTCTGAAGACCTGTACAAAAGGAAGAGGGACCAAGTCGAACACCTCGTAATTAAGAATTGAGCTTTATCCCGGCTTATAGATAGGAGTGTCGGTATCTATCCCTATATATCCTTATAACATAGGGATCAACATTAATTCAACATTACCGAATTAAGGGATGCAATCCCTCTGGTAGGTCCCCATTCTTCATAAGTCGGATTGCCATGATAATTAGTTGGAGGAGTAGTCTCGATGAAAATCCAAATGAATGAGTTATTTTTGGTTGAAGTTGATGAGTTTATTTATATCAAAGGATGTACATCTATATGATGCTCAAATAAAGTCCAAATCCATATTTAGGCAAATTATGAATGTCATTTAGCTGAATCCACATGATTACATCTTCATATCTTAATTTGTAGTTGAGTTACAAGCCAATCAATCATCTCTTTGACCTTTCTGCCTTGATTATCAAGAAGTTTTTTTAGTTGAATCCATTGTGTAATTGCTTTGTAAAAACGCAGGTTAACCCTTATTACTTTTGCATTCTTTACGATACAAATGTTTGCTTTATATAATCTAATTTCGTATCCTCTGAGTGTAAGTTTCCACGCATATATCCGATAGAATCTCGCATATGCTTCAAGGCATTACCTGAGCTTCGCGATCTCATTGCATGGTAATCCAAATCCATAATGTTTAGAGCTAATATCGTCCAACTCCATGACCTTTTCGGATGGTCACCCATATCTATGACATCTCCAGGTCGTTACTTTTATTTGTGACCACTTATTTAAATCTCCAGTATCTTCGGATCATTATTCAAATCTATATTCATTGGACGTTAGACTGAATCTTGGTTGTTATTTAAATTTGTAGTCTCTTTGGACCCTTATGCAAACACATATATGTCAGTTGTCGGCATTAAATCATAGTTCATAGTCGGTTCCCTCAATCGATGGCCTCTCCAGGCACTTGCTAAGCCCAATCTAATCGCTCAGAGTGAGGCTTAATGATGAATAATCTATCAGTCTTCGACGAAGCATATAATAACGGAATAACCTTCTCCGGCACCCTTATTCAGAGGCGACAATGCCATATCTAATACATGGTGTTATTGCAATAGTATCATGACTTAACAAAAGCATATCGCAATATAGAATTATTTTAGAGCACAATGTTTTCAGCGGAAGAGATATTATACATTCACTTTGTCATACGACACGATTACATAAGATCCAATAATCTAACCATCACAAAATTATACATATGGACATGCAAAAGAGATAATAAACATAATATAGGTCAATCATTTCGGTATGCATCTTTCTAACTTCTAAGATTAAACTATTAACCATCTACACATGAAATGTTAATTGTAGCATCATGAGCAACATCAACCCATTAAGATAGATATTAGGTTAGTTTTCAAGTCATGTCATAATGGGTTGTATTAACAAGGTTTTATTTTCAAGTTTCATCAAAAATTATTTCTTCAAGTTACTACCAAATTAAAGTTCAAAGTAATATTTATGGACAACCTTCAATTATTATCCATGTATTAGTCAAACATGTTTGCAATAGTAATTTCAGCATGATTTTTTAATCTACAACAAGCATTATACTAAAATAAATACACGATGATGAATTTAAACCACACTGCAATAGTAATTTCAGCATGATTTTTTAATCTACAACAAGCATTATACTAAAATAAATACACGATGATGAATTTAAACCACACACTTAATTTGGATTATATCCTGGGATATCTTATCCAGTTGCGACCACACTACTAGAGACATAGTGATTTCCAACGGCCAGGGACTGTTGGCGGCCGTTGGAAACCATTGATAAAGCAGTTGATATATGCATGAACGGTTTCCAATGCCTCCAACGGCTTCCAACTTTATAATCAGGTCACGCGAATTTCATGTTGGACCAGTAAGTCGTTGGAAACCGTGGATAGACGATGAAAAAAGAAGTTGGAAACCATTAATTATCGTTGAAATATATATAAGGACTCATAAACCATTGTTAACCATTGGAAGCCGTTGAAATCTAGGTATTTTTTTTATAGATTTCAGATTACTCACTTTCAGCCCCCCATAATCTCATATTCATCAAAACAACCCCAATTCAAGGATACACATCACAGTCACAATCACATATATATCCAAACATAATACTATAATAAAATTAGACACAAAACATGCAAAATACATAACATAAATCAATATTTATAAAATACATCAACCCAACATCATCAGCACAACATATATGTAAATACATCCCAATATCATCAACCCAACATCAAAATAAACAGTCGTCCAACACCACGTCCAAACCATCATCACCAACATAGCATCAACACGTGCAAACCATCATAATGTATCAAGAATAATCCTCACCCACTCTCAACCCTGACCTTTGCATTTATGATTCAAGGCATTCCAAAAGGGTACATCGCTTCTAATAGGGGGATTTGACAAGGAGATCCACTATCTCCTTATCTGTTTGCAATCGCTATAGAGTACTTCACATACTTAATGAACGAAGCTACGTGTAGTAAACAGTTCTTGCCAGCATCGAAGACAACACCAGCTATCACTCATCTTTTCTACGTTGATGATCTAATGGTATTTGAAAAATCTTCAATTTCATGTGCTACTACCCTTCAACATATATTTCACAAGTTGAGTTACGATGCAGGCTTATCAATAAATAATTCTAAGACTAAGTTATATTTTTGTAAAACTGCGAACAATTCCCATCAAATTCAAGGTTTATTCGGTTTTCAGATTGGTGATTTCCCTATAAAATATCTAGTTGTTCCATGTTCCTCCTCTTATCTACATCATAATTATTGTCTAATTCTCATTAAAAAGGTACAGGACAAGTTATAGGTGTGGCAAGTTAAACTGCTCATCTTTGCAGTATGGACTGAAATGCTACTCTCTGTGATAACACCTATGGTCTTGTATTGGCTACTTGTTTATTAATTACCAGACCACACTCTTGGTAAATGCAAGCTTTATGTGCAGATTTTCTTTTGGCAAGTGGAAGTCATAAGGTGGCATGGCATATCTTGTGTAAACCCAAAACAGAAGGAAGAATTGGCTTAAAGCATTTTCGTGACTTAAAAAAGGCGGCATGCATTAAATTGGTTTGGAATTTCTTAACTAAGTCTAATTTATGGAAAACGTCTATGTATAATAGGTATTGCAGTGGGAGACAATCTCAATTTTGATTCAAGGTGTGTGAAAAAGATTCATTAAGTCAAATAGGGGCATAAGACAAGGCTGATCCACTCTCCCTTTATCGCTTTTCTATTGTTATGGAATTATTTTCATTCAGTATGGAAGAAGCTTATCTACAACACAAATTTATACCTGTTCATAGTTTTGATCCAGTGGTTTCTCACCTTTTATATGCTGATGACCACATGGTATTTGAAAAATGTTTACCTTCATGTGCAAATGCTTTAAAGGATATTTTTGGTAACTTAAAACTTTACAGTGGCTTGTCTGTTAGTACTTTGAAGACTAAGATATATTTTAATGCAGATGCTAGATATTCTAGCGAAGTTTATGAAATTTTATGTTTACAAAGTAGCTTGCTCCCTGTTAAATATTTAGGAGTTCCATTGTCATCTAACTATATACACTACCATGATTGTCAATCTTTACTACGTAGAGTTCAGTCGAAAATCCAAGCTTGGGATGCAAAATTTTCGAGTTTTGCTAGTCGAGCTAAGTTAATTCAATCAGTTATAACTTATACAATATTATATTGGTTGTTTGTTTACCAACTTCCTGAACATGTTATTGATAAGTTGCACATGATGTGTTGTATTTTTTTTTTGGGGAGTTCTTCACACAAAATGAGTTGGGAGTAATTATGTTTGCCAAAATTAGAGGGTGGCGTGGGTTTAAAATCTTTTGTATATCTTAAGAAGGCTACTGGCATAAAATTAATGTGGAAATACTACCTGTCTAATTCTTCGATGTGGAGTGAATGGATGAAAAAGAAGTATTGTTATGGCAAGATGTTTTGGTATATGAGTATTGATAACAACTCATCTAGTACATGGAAGTCATTTTGAGATTAAGAATAAGTGGTAAACAACTTTTTAATAAAGTTATAGCTACAGGTTCGTTATGGCATGACCCTTGGATCAATAACAAGTGTTTGGTGGATTTATTGGGGATTTCGAGGCTTCAGCGAATTGGAAGGCATGATGAAATGGTAGATTCTATTGTATGTGATGGTAGGATACAAGGTAATCTCCATACTGCAACTAGAGAGGTACTGCATCTTATAAACACTATTACTTTGAATGTTAATTCTCAGGTTGAATCTATAAATGGGGTGAAGGAGGGAAAAATTCTTTTAATAAAGTATGGAATTATGTTAAAAGTCATGAGCCAGTGAAGAAATGCATGAAAGCTATTTGGCACTCAAAAAATTCAAAAAGAATGACTTTTATATCTTTTTTAGCAGCGCAGGGTAGATTAAACACCAAAGATAGGTTAGTGAGATTTGGAATTCTTTTTGAAAGTAATTGTATGCTATGTCATAATGGTTTAGAATTTGTAAACCACTTGTTCTTTGAATGTGATTATGTGAAGTTTATATGGAGTTGTCTGTTGATGAAGTTGGGAGTGAATATTCATGCGGTGGGATCAACTGAAGAGGAGGCTTTGAAGTTATTACTCAAATTTCAAGTGAAGAATAAATGCTTAGATGTTGCTTGTGCAGTCTTAACAACAACTATTTACCAGACTTGGCAGGAGAGAAACGCAAGACGTTTTAGCAAGTATAAGTAAAGCAGTGAGATTAAAGATGATAGAGAGGCAGATTTACTGTCTGATTAAAGATAATGGGTCGAAGACTAAATTCACATATGAAAATGCAGATTTTTTTAAGAGATGGGGTATAGAAATATTGGATGCTGGTTAACTTGCATTTGTTATATGATTGTTTTCTGTTTAGCTTATGTAAGAGTCGAGATGAGAGGATGTAAGTGGGATATTGTGTTTGTTTGCACTGGTTTGATCTTTGTACTATTAATATATGGAGTTTGTATGTGCTATTTTCCCTTATGTAGTACCTATTTATGTTAGGGGACATAAGGTTTTGATGAGGCATATAAACAAAGTATATGATTGGTTTTTGAAATAAAGTGAACCAATTTTTAATATATATATGTATATGTATATATATATATATGTATGTGTGTTTGTGTGTATTAGGATTGTCTCGCATATTGTTAAGATAGGAATGACGGTTTGAATAAATAAATAAATAGTCTCACATCACAGAATAAATTAAAGGACTGGAGTACAAATATGAGTTGGTAGACACGTAACGTCAGAGATCCTTTTGTTATAAGGATATGTGTGCGCCCAATGTGGGAGGAGGGGGGTTTGCTCTGATCGTCGTTACATAACAGTGATATCAAAGCTAAAGGTTATGGGTTGGGCCATGCAAGCAAGATTGTGCTCTCAAAAGTTACTCTTAGGATGCGAGTCAAGTGGGATACTGATAGGATTGCTTCGCATGTTGTTAAAATAAGAATAACGGTTTGAATAAATAGTCCCACATCACAGAATAAATTGAAGGAGTGGAGTATAAATATGAGTTGGTAGACACGTAACATCAGAGATTCATTTTGTTATAAGGATGTGTGTGCCAACTCATATGTATGCGCCATATGTGGTAGGAGGACCATATGTGGTAGGAGGAGGAGGGTTTGTTCTAACCGTCATTACACACACACACACACACACACACACACACACACATATATATATATATAGGGAGCGGCTAATGAGATACAAAACTAAAGACACAAAATTTGAACCATAGGATTTGTTTGTCTTTATGTGTGAGGTGGAATTCAGGAGGAGATCTTTTGGTGGAGATTGCTTGTGTCTAAATTTGTGTCAATATTTTATGTCTAAATAGACTTTCCTTTATATGTATATATATATATATATATATATATATATATATATATATATATATATATATATATATATATATATATATATAATGGCTATTTAGACATAAAAATTTAACACAAATTAAAAGCACAAAATCTCCGCCACATGTTTAATTTGTCTTTATATGAGGAGTGAAAATCATAAGACAATCCAATGATTTAGATTCGGTGTCTTTCAGTTTGCGTTAAATTGCTGTGACTACATAGACTTTCCTATATATATATATATATATATATATATATATATATATATATATATATATATATGAAAAAGGATATATGACATCATTAGATTATGAAATATTAGCTAATAATATATTGCATTGAAGCATTTCGTTTATTTATAATATCTCATAAATAAATTACAATCAGAACTGATTGTGAAGCCATAGTAAAATATGTTGATAAAAGAAAAGAAAAATCTATTATAAATAATAGATGGATAAAATTAAGACACACTATATTAAATTGTGGAACCAAAATTATTTGGGAACAGGCGCGACTACAGAGGCACAAAACTATGTACATAAAATCTGGATCACAAAATTTGTTTATCACAAAACTATATATATATGTATGTATGTGTGTGTACACACACATACGTGTGTGCACATATGTCATTGGTTGTGAACCCGAAAGCTTTATACTGGTTTGAGAAGGTATACGCAGCCTTTCATTGTTTCATTAAAACATATGTTTTTTGAGAAGGGTTTTTGTGTATCTAATTTGAAAACAAGGGACAGAACCAAATTTTATACAATGGTGTAAATCTTGGTATGATGGAGGTAGGCTGTGATGCATCAAAATTGCAGGCCGTGGTTTCTTGATTAATGATGGAGGTAGGCAGTTGTATATTTCAGTAATATATATCTCCTTCTCATTGTCTTGTCCGCTAAAGCTTGTTGGTGAAGCTTGGCAAAAGTATGGTTTCTTGATATTTTTAATTGACAACTGATGAAGATTAGCTCAAATTTGGGCAACAGGTTGTACACAAAATGAATATCGGATTTTCAGGACTACTTTGTCATTGTGCACGGTATTTTTAAAAATTTAGATTGAAGGACAAATTAAAATAAACAGATAAATGGGTTTAGCATTCTTATGTGTAACTTAAGATGATATAGAAATAATATAATGATAAATGAATTCATCACGTAAATTAATTCACATCTTCAGACGGAGAGCAGCTTAAACCATATAATTCCTGTTAATAGTTATTTCTTCCTGTCATTTTTACTCTATCAAAATCCATACAATAAGCACTAAATCAGTATCATACAGAAATATACAAGTGCGATCGATCCAAATGAATTTTGTGATCCATCCAGCAAATGTAATGGCCAACTCTAAAAGAAATAGAATTTGAGTTCTTTTCATTTGTGTAGTGAAAAAGCTACCTGTACCCTATACATTCATTCCTCACAATCAAGTAAACAAAGCCTTTCCAGAGCAATAATGAAATTAGCCAGCATATATAGTGATGCTAAGCTGCAAAGGCAAATGAAAGTTTTAGAAGTTCTTCCAATACGACTGAGTCACTGAAGACATGCAAGAATACATTAAAATCTTTCCTTTAAATTGTGTTCTTCTACATGCCGAACTGCCTGTTAAAATATAATAATTTGTACTTGAAACAACTGCTATACTGTAAAAACTATCTGCACACAGTACATAAACAAGGGGTACATGCATATGATATGCACACAGTACAGAAACAAGGGGTTCATCGGTATGTACACACACATATACACTGTTGATTATGTTTCTTTTCCCATAATTAAATCTACTTTTACTTGAAGTGTCAAAATGAAAAACTTATACTATCCAACATATTGAAACTGAAAGCATATGATCCAACTTCATGATGAAAGAGACATCTGCTTGCTTCATTTATTGTGCAACCGAAGTGGAACATCACTTTGCAATTTGGTCAATGCATGGTGTGAACAGGGTGTGCATGTAGAAGGAATGTGGAAAGTAGGGTTATAAGGTTTCTAGAAGATTACTAATATGAAGTCACAGATAGATAATTACGGTATGGAGGTTTTATATATATGTGTTGTGGGCACGTCCATTTTTATTGACATTATTTTGGGGTTATCTATAAATTTACTCTTCCACCAGTTAGATATATTTGCCCTGTTACAATTAATGAATGTATTGAATTATGATTGATATTTCCAACCTTTCCTTTTAAGTTTCCTTCCTTATAGTCACTTAGCAGGCGAAGTCAATATTAACCTGTTAAAAAGCTTTTTTGATTATTTTTGAGTTCTTTATTTCTTAATTTTAGAAGTACTGATGTAGCCATTTTCTCCAGGAAATGTTGCTTATGCATTTACTGTCAAATAGTATAAAGGATGCATTTATTCAAATCGCTTGCCATGTCCCAACAGTAACATGAACATGTTGGGTCGTTAAATGCTACGAAAATATCTATGTACTAAGTCACTTAGTCTAAGTGCAGGCCCGGTTTTAGGTTACACCAGCCTGGCGGCGGACTCGGGCAACACTCGGATGGAGGAATGACCATGATAGATGGTTAACATGATATAGTATTTTAGAGGATATTGTGTAATGTGGATATAAGGAGCTTTGTACTGCACGGCTTGTGTGCAGTGGAAATAAGGAGCTTTGTACCGCATGGGCCGTGCGTTCCAACCATGCTTTTTATTACTTGACCGTGAGTTAAACCGTGAGGACTCAGGGTCCAATATTTGAAAAGTCTAACCGATCGAACCGTCAAGAATCACACAAGATTGTTAATAGTGACATTATTATGGGGTTATCTTTAAATTTACTCTTCCACAAGTTAGATATATTTGCCCTGTTACAATTAATGAATGTATTGAATTATGATTGATATTTTCAACCTTTCCTTTTAAGTTTCCTTCCTTATTGTCACTAACCAGGCGAAGTCAATATTAACCTGTTAAAAAGGTTATTTAATTATTATTTTTGGAATATTTAAGGATTTTAGGAACGGGTGTACCTTCTTAATTATAATCACTGTATTTTCTTTATTTCTTTATTTATTTTAGAAATACTGATGTAGCCATTTTCTCCAATAAATGTTGCATATGCATTTCTGTCAAATATTGCATATTTTTCTGCAACTTTTTCTGTCTGCTTCAAATTTTCAAATTTAATAACTATATTTATTCAAACATTACATTATTACAAAAAATCATAAAAAAGACTAATAAACATTGCATACAAATGAAAAATATATCACTTCCAGTAAAATTGCAGAAATATTGCAACTATATAGAAAAATTGCAAATATTTTTGAACTTTTAAGATATGCTGAGACATGTTTGAAATAAACTGTGAGATTTTTGCAGATATATGAGCATTTATTCACAGTACGTGCAGACATTTCAGCGACTTCTTTTCATTCATAAAATTCATTATGAAATAATTGCTGATATGTCTGCAATTATTCAAAATAATTGCAGATATATTAGCAATTTATTTTCCCTTTTCCGTATAAACAATACATTATGCAATTTTGACTAATATATTAGCACTTTTTTACAATAAGTGCACACACTTCGGTATTTTTTTTATTTTTCAAAACACATTTGTTAATATTTACAATATTTTGAATTTTTTTATAGGGTAACAAAAAAATCACAAAAAAATATTGTTATAGTGAACCAAAGACTCGCTTTACAATCAAACATTGGGGAGGATCAGCTTTACATTATGTTTCATTTTAAGGATGCCTCCTTAATTTCCATTATCAAATAAGTCATTTTTTTTTATTATTATTAGCTTTCCCATGACACTTTTTGAATTTTTCTATCAGGTACTGCATTTTATGCATGTTCATTCACTAAAAGAGAAACAGTAAATACCAACGGTTAGGGGGCCATTGGCAGCCATTGTAAAAGCCGTTGGTCATGCTGTTGCTATACGGATCAACGACTTTCAACGACTATCAACGATAGGCAACGCATATTTCCAACAACTTCCTTACATTGCCACGTGGATATTTTTTCTGGTCAAAGAAACGTTCGAAGGTATTGAAAATCAATGAAATTTACCGTGGACAGCCGATGGAGACCGTTGAAAATCAATGACCAATAAGTCGTTGCCTGCCGTTGTAAGACGTTGAAAATCAAGATAATTTTTTTTACAGAACAGAAACTGCACGCTTCCAGCTACACAAATATATACATCGATGACAACAACTCCATTTTGAGTATATAAATCTCAGTCACAATCAAATATTCACCCAAATATCATAATATACGAAAATCAAACACATACCACAAACTAATATTTACATAGAAAACAACCCAATATATACAATCATGTCCAAACCATGTCATCATCAACAAAAACCTCCATCACCAAGTCCACAACATCATCAACAACACAACATCCATATATATACAACCATGATGATAAATGTATCAAGCCTCACCAACCCTCATAGCATATTGTTAGAGATAATTTCAAATTCATATTCCTATTATTCATTGCATTAATTAGGATTCATATTCCTATTATTCATTGCATTAATTTGGAGTTATTTTGATTTGTATTAATTGTATTAATGTATAGATTCAAATTCAAATATGCTCTAGAAGTTGTCCATCTATAAATATGTAATATTATGTAATTATGTAATCAAGGAAAGGAATACAATTTTATTCCATGTTTTCACATGGTATCAGAGCACCATTAAATAAATTATACTCTTGTATTTCTCAATCTCTTATCATGGCTAATGATAACAATCCTTCTATTGTTTCTATCAGAGTTGATTCTTATGCTATCCATCACTCTGATAGTCCATCTACTGTTCTTGTCACACCTCTCTTAACTGGTGATAATTATGGCTCTTGGAGTCGTGCCATTACAATGGTGTTACGAGCCAAGAACAAATTTGGTTTTGTCGATGGTTCCTTACCGATCCCATCGGTGGAAACCGACATTGTCAATTGGCACCGCTGCAACGATCTTGTTGGCAGCTGTATACTCAATTCCGTATCTCTGGAAATCAGGCCAAGTATTATCTATGCCAATAGCGCTACCCAGATATGGATGGATCTCAAAGAGCGCTTCTCTCAGTCTAATGCGCCGAAGATATATCAGTTAAAACTCTCGGCTAACTTAGCAGCTACAATTCTGTCATGTATGTCTTCTTGTTGGATTATAGATTCAGGTGCGTCAAATCATATATGCACATCACTATCAATTTTTTCTTCATATGTTCCATTGCAGAAACATAAGTCTGTTCAATTACCTGATGGCACTTTTGCATCAGTGACTCACATTGGGATTGTTAAACATTCAAAATCTCTTGTTCTCAAAGATGTATTTTTTATTCCATCATTCAAATTCAATTTATTATCTGTCTCACAATTAACAAAACAACTTAATTGTGAAGTAATTTTTTCTAAATCTCAATGTCGTTTCCAGGACCTGTTGACGAACAGGACGATTGGTCAGGGTAGAATTCATTGTGGTCTTTACTACTTGGAGGATATTCCACATTTGAATTCTGCTTTTTCATTTCAGCAATCAGATAATTTTGATCTTTGGCACTCTCGCCTCGGTCACCCTAGTAGTTCTCGTTTTAAATTTCTCGTTAATAATTTTTAGGATATATCCGCGAATAATAATTTTATTTGTGATGTTTGTCCACAAGCTAAGCAATCTCGTGCTTCATTTCCACAAAGTGTATCTCACTCTTCTGTATGTTTTGAATTATTACATGTTGATGTTTGGGGACCATTTAATGTTCCATCTAAAAATGGTTCACGTTTTTTTCTCACCATTGTTGATGATTATTCAAGATGCACTTGGGTCTATTTAATGAAATTCAAGTCTCAAACTTTTTATATGATAATACATTTTTTTTAATAAGTTAATAGACAATTTGGACTGTCAATCTCCACTATACGATCTGGAGATGGTGGTATTTTTATTCCACAACTTCAAGCTCTTCGATCTGACAATGGAACTAAATTTCTTTCATTAGAGTTTCAAAATTGGTTTCATTCTCACGGTATAATCCATCAACGAAGTTGTGTAGTCACTCCTCAACAAAATGGGATTGTGGAACGTAAACATCGACACTTACTTGGTGTTGCTCGCTCACTACGATTTCAAGCTAATCTTCCCCTCTCTTTTTGGGGCGAATGTGTTCTCACCGCTGCATTTCTCATAAATAAATTACCCACACGTACTCTTAATTTCAAATCTCCTCATGAAGTTTTATTTGGAAAGGCTCTGTCTTACTCATCTTTACGTGTGTTTGGATGTCTATGTTTTGCGAAAAATATGCATATTAAAAATAAACCTGATGCACGAGGTAAGCCACACATTTTTGTTGGTTATCCTTATGGTCAAAAAGGATATCGACTTTATGATCCTTATTCTCATCGCATAATAGTCTCACGTGACGTTATTTTTCATGAATCAGTTTTTCCGTATAAAAACATTTCAGATCATAGATCTAACGACATTTCCATCACTCCACTAGATGATGATTCACCTACAAATTTCACACCATTTCAAAATGATTCATCAGTACCAACTAATATTTCTCCATCTAATACAATTGAAACTGGTGAAAATTCACTTCAAAATCATTCTCCAAATCTGATTCCAATAGAAATCGCTGATTCAAATCAGTCTCAGCAAACTAATAATAATTCTTCAATTATAATTCCCACGAATACTGCTGATTTAATCGTCTTCAGCGAATTCGACGAAGGCCATTACATCTCAATGATTATGCATGCAACGTCTCTCCTTCATCTACTTCTTTTCCTTTATCCAAATATTTCTCTTTGGAAAAGTTTAGTCATTCTCATCATGTTTTTTTTGTCCAAAATTATTAATCATGATGAACCTCAAACTTATTCTCAAGCAGTTCAATCTTCTGCTTGGCGTGATGCAATGTCTGTGGAAATTCGTGCTCTCGAAGCAAACAAAACATGGTCTGTTTGCTCATTACCACAAAATAAAACACCAATTGGTTGCAAATGGGTATATAAAATTAAATATTGCTCTGATGGTTCTATTGAACGATATAAAGCACGTTTAGTAGCCAAAGGTTACACCCAATTTGAAGGAATTGATTACCATGATATTTTTGCTCCGGTAGCAAAATTGGTCACCGTTCGTCTACTTCTTTCTATCGCTACAATTAAAAATTGGTCTCTTCATCAATTAGACGAAAATAATGCTTTCCTCCAAGGTGATCTAAATGAGGAAGTTTATATGAAACTTCCTCCTGGTTTTCCTTGTCATGGTGACAATCAAGTTTGTAAGCTCCATAAATCTATTTATGGACTTAAACAAGCTTCGCGTTAATGGTTCTCTAAGTTTTCTTCTACTTTAATTCCACGTGGTTTTCGTCAATCTAATTCCGATTGCAGTCTCTTCACGTATATTCGTGATCATATTTCAGTATTTGTTCTTGTTTATGTAGATGATATTATCATTACAGGAAATAATGAATCTTTTATTTCCATGATAAAACAATTTCTCGCCAAATCTTTCTCCATTAAAGATCTTGGGCATCTAAGTTATTTTCTTGGTATTGAAGTTTCTCGTTCCAAAAAGGAATTATTTTTGTGTCAATGTAAATACACACTTGACATATTAAAGGATTCAGGTATGCTTGGTTCTCGTACAACTCCAATTCCTATCGAACAACATTGTAGACTTCTTCCAGATGACGGCAATCCCTTGCCTGATCCGCCTCTGTATCGACGACTCATCGGTCATCTCTTATATCTTACAGTTACTCGTCCTGACATTCAATATGCTGTCAACAAACTTAGCCAATTTATGCAAAGCCCTCGTTCCACACATCTTGATGCTGCAAATAAAGTCCTTCGATATCTCAAAGGTTCTATTGGTAAAGGTTTATTCCTATCGGCAACGAGTTCTCCTTCTCTGGTCGGTTTTGCTGATTCTGACTGGTCAGGTTGCCCTGTCACTCGTCGTTCTACTACCAGTTATTTTACAGTGCTTGGTTCTAGTCCCATCTCCTGGAAATCAAAGAAACAACCGACTGTTTCTCGATCATCTACTGAAGCTGAGTATCGGTCTCTTGCTGCTATTACTGCTGAAGTCCAATGGTTACATTCAATCTTATCAGAACTTGGTTTTCCACCATCTGGTCTTATATCAATACATTGCGATAGCCAAGCTGCAATTCATATTGCATCAAATCCCGTCTTCCATGAACGAACTAAGCACATCGAAATAGATTGTCATTTCGTTCGTGAAAAGATTCTCTCCGGTATTATTACTCCTTCCTATATTCGTTCTTGTGACCAACTAGCGGATATTTTCACAAAACCACTAGGTGCTGATAATTTCAAACGATTTCTTAGCAAGTTGGGCGTGATCGACATTTCTCTCCCAGCTCCAACTTGAGGGGGGGTGTTAGAGATAATTTCAAATTCATATTCCTATTATTCATTGCATTAATTAGGATTCATATTCCTATTATTCATTGCATTAATTAGGAGTTATTTTGATTTGTATTAATTGTACTAATAATTGTATTAATGTATAGATTCAAATTCAAATATGCTCTAAAAGTTGTCCATCTATAAATATGTAATATTATGTAATTATGTAATCAAGGAAAGGAATACAATTTTATTCCCTGTTTTCACACATATATAATGAAAAACAAACTAACCTCAGCTCTCTCCACCAGAAGATGATGGTGACGTATCGTACCGAGCAATGAACTCCGCTACCAAACGGTTAAGCTACTTCATCTGCTCCTCGCGGCGACGATCGCGCTCATGAAGCTCTGCAATCTCTGCTCGGAGCTGACTGATCTCCTCCTTATCCTGAGCCCTCTGGCAGGTCTACTGAGATGTCTGAACCTGTATATAATTTTAGATTTTCATAATAGAAGGAGTTATAATTAGATTAATCAACTATTAATTTTAACAACTTATAAATTAATATCTTTAACTATGTAATTAATAATATACCATGTCCTCGCGATGGTGCTGAAACATGTTAGACCCATCCAGATGTGTAACTGGATTCTTGCTCCTGTTTGCCACATTTCTCATGGAGTTGGCCTATACATTTAAATTAAAAAAATGTTTTATTCTAAATTATATATTAATTGAATAGAAAATTTTAAATTAAATTTGTAGTAACTTTACCAGAAACTCGTCATCATTATTCCAATAAGTAACTCATCCCACACCTTCTCGTCCATCCAGTCAAGATTTTTTTTTCCACTTGATTTTATGACATTCATCGTCTCCCTATAATTTTCTATCACTCTAGAGTTCCAGTGGCGCTTGAGGAGGTCTAAATCGGTCTCCCTGAGATCCACAACTCTCAACAATTTTTTAAAAATAGCACAAATATGAACTGATCAAATAGGAGCATCATTACTTAATTAATGTAATAAATGATATAGCACACATACATACCAAAAAATCCTGTCGTATCTTCTCTATTACCATGTCGGGTATCGGCGTCCATGTGGGCAACCAATCAGTCATGCGAGCCTGATAAGCACGTCTTGATATTTTCAAGACCGTGTTGGAAGGCTCCAACTCAAAAAACTATGTTTAAAAAAACATTACATGGCAACTGAAACAACAATTTACATAATTTATTGTACAGAAATTAAATTGAGGATTTTCTTTCAAAGGACAAACTTTGCAAAAATATTGGTGAAAAGTATGTAAAGTTTCAAAATTAGGAAGAATGACACATTTACACTAAATGTGGAATTTAGGGGGGCCACTATCCTTTTTCCATTTACACTAACATTTGTCATTCTCACTAAATTCTAAACTTTCCATACTTTTTAACAATTTTTTTGTTAAGTTTTTTTATTCTCCCTATTTTCCACAATTAAATTTATACCCTTTGCTGGCTTTTAGCTTAAGCCACACCACATGAGGGGCTAGCTTCTGCGATAGACCACTGCCATCGCCACCTACAGGATCTTGTGATGTCATACCTGTTACAAACAACAACATAACATTACATAAAAGATCTATGTAAAACAATTAGTATGAGAGATAACATAAATAGCATAAATAATATGGCATGACGTAACATAAATAATGTGGCATGACATAACACAAAAATATGACATGATATAACATAAAAATTATGTTACTTCTTAATACAAACATAACATTACATTTCCATTTCCACTACACGTTTTAATAATATGTTACTTTTTAATAATATGACATGATATAACTTAACATTGCATAAAAGAGCCAAATTTTTATAAAACATAAACTTAAATATTTCCATTTCCACTACACGTTTTCGACAAATTAAAAATAATTTTCAATGAATTGGGGCTCAACCAAATAAACAAATACATAGATTAATTACCAACTATATATACATACAACACTATATATATGCATATATACACATATACAACTTAAACTAATTAAACCCTAGAATATCAACTTAAATAATTAAACCCTACATTAGCAACTAATTAACAACAGTAGACATACAAACATACAATCTAATTATGCTTAAATTGCTAAATCTAGGGTATTAAACAAAATTAGGGTTAATTCATATCTTCAAAATCGGAGAGAATCGGAGATTAGAGAGGAGGAGAGAGTACCTTGAATGAGTTGGAGAGACTTTAGGCAGTTGACAGAGTGTGTGGTCGATTTCAGAATTTAGGGGGAAATGATTTGGGGGAAATCAATAAATTTTCGTGCAAATGAAGAATGGGGAAGGAGGAAGTAGGTTCGTAAATTTTCTGCTCGACTGTGTAACGGCTTCCAATGGGTTTATAATCAACGACCGCCAACGGCTTCCAACGATTTATTTTTGCCCCGCAATTTTTTTTCCAAAATTTAGCTTCCATTGGAAGCCATTGGTCGACGACCATTGGAGGCCGTTGGAAGCATTCGTTGCTATACTGTGCGATTCTTGTGGTGTTTTGTATTTTTTTGTTTTTATATGTTTTACATACATCTTTATTTACATTTATATATGCTTTGAAGTTTTTTATTAAATATGTATATATGTTTATATATATATATGTGTATATATGTTCAGTTTGTGACGAAAATGGTCAGAAACATCCAAATAGGTATGGAAGGATTAATATCTAAATTCAAACAAAAAGTATACAGTAGAGAATAAATAAAGAAGGATAAATAAAATAGTAAGAACAAAGACGCAAGATTTATAGTGATACGGCAATCTTCGACATACACCCACTATAAAGGAATTATTTAACTTATATTGTCAAGATATTCAGATACAAGTTGTTAAAATGAGAAAATAAAATGACAGAGACTCCCTTCTAGAATTCCTAAAAAAGAACACTTTCCTTGTGCATAATCAGTTGTGTTTATAGGTGGAGAACTCAGGGAATCAGTCTGAAACTTGTAGAAAGGGAAGAGGGACCAAGTCTGTAACACCCCCACTCTGATATACTTATTCAGAAGCAGTGATGCTACATATAAGTCATGGTGCTAATAGAACAGTATCACAACTTAACAAAAACTTATCGGAATATAAAATCATTCTTAGTACATGATTTTAAACGAAAGAGATATTATACAATCATCCCATCATAGAATATGGTTACAAAGATTCACGAGTCTAATAATTAAACATATGAGTACATGAAAAGATAATCTACGTAATGTAATTCTTCACTTCAAAGCATCAAACTAACCATCTAAACCTAAAAAGTTTTAAGTGTAGCATTATGAGCAACATAGACCCAGCGAGATAGTTATTTAAGCTTAGTTTTCACATCATTTCTTAGTGGTTCGTATTATAGTTTCATCATGTGTGAAAACCCGTAACTTCCCCGTAAAGGAAAGCGCGGATAGTTCGAGAACAAGCCACAAATGAACGCAGACGGAAGAACATTTCATTGTATATTACAACAATGCATCAGATTACAAGAATATACAGAGTACAAATGAATATTACACAGAAATACCAGAGATTACAATAAATTACATAGCAGCGGAATATAATACAATACACAACTAGAAGAGATATACGGATACAAAGCTTTCCGAATATCATTCCAGCTGTAAACCAGGATCCTGTGAATATAAATCTGCAAAACCAAAACTACTAGCTGCCCGTGTCAAAATAGGGGCACCTAGAGTTTAGGTCAAAACAATAAACTACAGGTCAGTCATGTGACTGGTGTGAGAACTAAAACAGTTAATCTTTATTTTTAAAGTTAGGTAAATCAAGGGACCACGCCGTATAACACGGAACGGGTTTCCTCCCAAGGATACCAGTGCATAAAACGAACAGCGCAATGCTAAATAGAGAAAAATGAAGCTGTTATAAGACCCAGGTCCTATCACACAATGCAACGCAAGCCGGGGGATAGGGTTTTCCCTTATAACAGCCAAAGAATGCTTGATACGTTTAAAACAAATCATTTGATACTATTATAAGTGCATAGTGTATAAAACAACTTCAAATCATAAGTATCAATCATAGGCGGCATGAGCATCCCATGCCACTATGTCGCCATATATAGGTTTACAAATAAAACCGCAAAGTTACGTATTTGGAAATTGGATTTCTGTCTATGAACCGAGGCAAAAGATAGTCCTCAACCGATTCGAGACTGCCTAGCCCGAGTCTCAGGATCAGAGCTCGAGTGACCCTTGGATCGTCAGGGCCGGTCCACCGATGTGGATTAAACTTAAACCCTGAACATGCGTTTCCCCGCCCTATGGGGCGTAGGTGAGCCAACTAAATGACTCCATCGGACCCGGATCATCCGATCAAACCGAGGCGCCTCGCAACAGCAACAACCACATAAGTCAAACTCGTCAGGGCGTGTAAAACCACTGACGCCACTTCTAACTAGGAAGAAACGCATGCCCTCCCTGAGGTCCGTCTCCCGTTTTTGGTTCATACCGGGTGTGAAACTCGCGAAGTAAACGTTACACAAAGCTACGCCACAAAGGCCGTGCTTTGATCGTCAACCACAAGATTTTGCTTTTCAACAGAAGCCTTGATCATTTGCCACTTAGGCATGCCACACAGGAAATTCACTCTATGCGTTTGATATCCATCAGTATATAACCCCTGAGCTCGTACGTCTCAGAGAAGGGCGTTAAGCAAGAGAATAAATTCTCCGCCGCCAAACTGATATATATTTAATAGAGATCAATCACACAGACTAAAATCCAATGTCAGACACATAGTACATTTACAAGTCCGTTCTGGGTCTGAACGAAGCCGGAGGCACCTAGTACCCCGCATATCCATCGATCTCCAAGTACGTCTGGACGATCACCAACTGTTTCCATCTTCTTGGGTGTACAGCCTAATCAAGATCATCAGTAATCACCCAAACGACGTGGAGACTTCCGGTCTTCGACCACCGTCTTCATCTTCGACTTATCGTCGTATCAGTTATTCAGAATGGGATAAACCCGGTCTTTCCGAATAACTCGCGTATATTTTAAATAAGTGTTACACAAATACAACATACGCCTCATTCCAATTCATCAGTCACTAACCGTAAATTAATCAAGAGAATAATTTCCCTAATATTAACCCCGAAGGCCGAAACCAACATCAGATCAATATCCAGAAAACCATTCTGCTTGGCTAACCGACAGTTAGTTTCTAAATTTCACATTCATAGGGAAACGTTCCCATTAATTTTATCCAAGATAAATTCCTTGAATTTATTCTTTAATCTATTTTTGAATATCAATTCAAACTAGTCGGGATTAGCGAACCTTACCGAAGTAATCATTTATTTTAATTTTCCCAATCCCAACCTATTCATCCCATGAAGTAAAACGGGTAATACTTCATATCTAACACCACAGTGTTATCGGTAAATTCAATTACCATTTCACGTTCAAATCTAATTAAAGATTTAACTATCGCCTGGAGTAAAACTGGTGATACTCCATTCTCGATCTTTTTCAATCTAATTAAAGATTCATTAAAACTCCACTTAGTTTTAATCGTTAACTGGGTTAAAGAATCAGTGTCATTTAAAACATGGTTCACGATAAACCCAAATCACATCACATTAATTATCGGGTTAAAGAACGAGTGTTATTTAAAACACTGTCCACGATAAACCCAAAAATCAATATCAATTCAATTCCAATTAAATATTATTTAATTGGCACACTTCATTAAATCTAAATAAAAAGATTTAATCTTTTCTCAACTGGGTTCAAGAATAGTGTTAGTAAAGACACCATTCACGACAAACCCAAATCACATTTTGATATTCAATACAAGGCTCTGAATAGAAAATATATCGGCTTATATTCAATATCAAATTCTACGATTAACAAATGTCGTATTGGAAATAACGATATAAATATATATCTTTCAAATTTCCATAACAACATCTGTATAATCACGAAATCCAACATCGAAATATTCCGAAGACAATTTCGATTCAAATCCACTCCAATGCAATCATTGGAAATTATGGTTATTTTTAAAACCCTTTTCAAATTCAATTTATTTATTTAAAAATAAATAGAATTATAATTCTAGTTCAAAACTAGTTCATTTCGATAAAAACTATTTTTATCTTTTCAAATATGGAGTTTTTCATCCCAATCCTTCTCAAATCATTTCTTATGATTTTACACAAATTATTACTATTTTTAATAATTTTATCAAGGCCCGTACAGTCGATTTCCATCAACGGCCATCGAACTGCACTTACAGCGACCTTTTTCAAATTTGATTTGGATACATTTCCAAATCCAACCGTTAGATTTCAAATTTCTAATATTCGTTAGAAAGCTCTTTTCGATACGAACCCAACGGTTCCGGTTTTAGGAGAATCCGACGGTCGGATCTCCCGTAATGTCCGTTTGAAATAAATGGTCGAAATTTACGAACTGCCGCGGCGCGGCGCGTTCTATTCAGGCCATTATATTATATATATAATATATATTTCGTCGATTTCTATTTAAAACGAATTATATAAATAGTTTTAAATTCGTTTCAAAAGCAATTTCAACTTCCATTTCAATTCAAATCAAAATTGAATTCTTCTTTATAAATTCGTTTTAAAATTCATTTCTATTCAATTCAAATTTCAATTCAATTTGAATTCATTTCAATTTGTTTCCAATTCGAATTCGTTTTCAATTCAATTCATTTCAATTTGAATTCATTTCTATTCCATTTCAATTCGAATTCATTTATATTCAATTCATTTCGAAATCGTTTTATATTCAATTCAAATCGAAATCGTTTTATATTCAATTCAAATCGAAATCGTTTTCAATTCAATTCATTTCAATTTGAATTCATTTCTATTTCATTTCAATTCGAATTCATTTCTATTCCATTTCAATTCGAATTTATTTATATTCAATTCTTTTCAAAATATCAGATTTTGAAATCACTTTCGATATTCATTATAAAATGAATAAAATCGATATAAATATCGTTCACGTCAAAATGGCGTCAATCTAATCAATACGGCTTCATATATTCCTATTTTCAAACATTCTATTTCAAATATTTCTTTTTCAAATATTTCTATTTTTAAAACTGGAATGAGGCCCAATCAATTACCATATAATGTTAATTATATGGATTTTCTACAACACGTGTATATATCAACAACAATGAATAATCAACCATCATCCAAAGTGCATTCTACACTGTATAAGCATCAAATATAAATATTCAACGCTTATAACAGCCTGTCAATCAATCGATCGACATACAACTAAACAATCGAGATTAGTGTACGTCAAATATCATCCCAACACCCGTGTGGGGTTTCAAGCAATCAAACACAGATTTTAGTTGTGCAGTTGGGCGATGTGTAAAATTTATCGTCCCAATCAATGTCCTTCAAATAGGTGTACATAAACAAACCGTCTGGTTTGTAAATGAATATTTTATTTTATTCACTTCCACGTTAAAAATTATATTTCTAACGATAAAATATTTTATTTTAACACATGAATTTTTATTCAGTTCTTTTATACAATAAAAATGATATTTTTATTTTTCTAACATATTTTAGAAAATTTCGGCGGCATAACGGGACGAGGCCTAGCCTTTTCCCCGGTCTAGTGAAGGCCCACGCCATTCACACATCAATCAATCCAATTTCATTTCACCAAACAATTCAATTTCAAACCAAATAATCTAACCAACTACACAACCAAACAATTAAACAAACAAGCCATCCATGGTCTGTGGATGACGGGTGTCGGGTGCTACTAAACACCGTCTGCATCCTAGTATATATATATATAACTAGAAAATTTAAATTGAAAGGTGAGAAGTTCTCACCGATAGCTATCCAACTTCACGACACTTCTTTTATAGAAATCTTCGTCGTTATCGCATCTTTGTCATCTTCGTTGCCCGTATTCTCTACATATGTAAAAATCGAATTTTTACTTCGTTATTCGATATATAAAAATGGAATTTTTACACCACTCCTATATAGATAAAAATTATATTTTTACGTCGCTACTATCTATATAAAGATCTCGCCTTTTCTAAAATAAATATTTCGCCTTTTCTAATACAAATACTTCGCCTTTTCTATTACAACACTATAAAAAAATCAATTCTTTTCCTAATTAAAAATCAATTCTTTTCATTCTTTATTTACCTCTAAAAATCGAATTTTTATTGCGATGTCATATAGATAAAAAATTCCATTTTAAAAATATAGATTTCGCCTTTTCAAAAATATAGATTTCGCCTTTTCAAAAATATCGATTTATAAAAATCATATTTTCATTACTTTAAAAATATAAAAATCATATTTTTCCCCAACCAAAAATCAAAGCTTTACCGTGTTAAAAATTCTACCTTTACAGTTTTAAAGATTCTATCTTTAAAGTTTTAAAATCTTTTTATTTATGTAAACTAAAATCATAACTTTACCAAAAAAAAAACTAACATTTTATTTATAAAAATACTAACTGTTTATTTCTACAAAATTATAAAAACTAAAAAGAAAATTGAATAACAAAATAAAGCAAAATAAAGCTTACAGCGCTCCGTTCAGAGGGAGGGGTTTTCGCTGCGTCTCAGGTGGTCAGGAGGGGGAGCGGCGCGTCGGGGTGGTGCTGCGGTCTAGCCTGAGGCGGCGGAATGGGGTGCGGTGGGAGGCTTTGATGCGGCAGCGGGTCTGGGGCTCGTCGATCGAAGGGGGAGGCTGAGGGAGAAGAGGAGTTCGTCGCGAGGTAGGGTGAAGCAGTGGGGGGGGGGGGGGCGACTGACGAGGGTGGTGGCAGCGTGTCGACGATGGAGCGGAGGAGGAGGAAGCGGTCGTGGGGAAACGAGATCCGGCGTCTCTTTTTTTTTCTTTTTTTCTCTTTTTTTTTTCTTCTGAACGATTGAGTGAATAAGGGGGGCCAACGTATAAGGGAAGAGGGAGGGGAGAGAAAGAAATTTAATTATTTTATTTAATTATTTTAATTCCTAAAAAGTTGACTTTTACATACGACCTCTAAACGAGGTCCACCGCCTGTCGTCCATAGCGTTTTACCCCCATTCCGAACACAATGGGATATGTATCGCAAGCTGATTCGATCGTTTCGATCTGTTTCCGTTGAATTAAAAATATAAATCTTTATATATTCAATTTAAACGCACATTTCAATTTACCGGGGCCACATACTAACTCTACAATTTCCAGAAAAATATTTTCTAGCTTCGTATTGACGATACGGTCCTAACAAAACTAGTTTCTTCGAATACTGAGATTGTTTGAAAAATGGCCAATTTCCAGTCGATTAAAATCAACTGAAACTGGTCAAACGCGTTTTCCTTCGCCACGCTCACATATTGATTCGAAAAATTATGAAATTTGAAACCTAGCAATAATTTGACATCACGGACCAAACAAAACTGGTTTCGTCAAAATCCGAGGTCGTTTGCAAAATTTCCATTTTTAAGGGCCTGAATTCCATAGCGACTATTCAGAATTTTCAACTGGACATATCTTTTGATTCCCGCTATGAAAATTTGATTTTTCGGATTCGTTGGAAAGATAATCACAATTAGATTCCATTATTTTTTGTTTCACTAAAATCCGGATTGTTTTACACCCGGTACATTCAATTGAAGTTTGAAATCGAATTATCGAACTACCACGCCATTTTCAATTCTATTTAAAATTTTATATAATTATATATATTCTAACGACGACGTATATAAATATATACGTTCGAATTCTATTCAAATAATTTTCTCGTCGATATTATTTAAAATAATCTATTTTAAATGTTCAAAACTCGCCAAAATTGCCAAAATAAAAATTTTAAACTGGCCCAGATTTTCGGGTTGTTACATCATGACTCTTTACTTTGAAGGTTTCATCAATCCAAAGTTTAAAACAAAAATCAAGGAAGACTTCGAAACACTAAATCAAACAAATTTATGAAAACTTCCTTTCATCAAAACTCATATTTTATCCAATTTATAGTTATAAATCTAAACCACACCCTCAACTTGGTTAGATGTTAGAATATGTTATCCCATTGCGGTCGGCATCCCGTCATCAAATAGGATGTACTCTACTCGGCTCGATACCAATATAGAGTAATAGTGCACTACCCAAGATCTATTGTCTTATACCGCACCCCATCGAAGAAATATAATCACGAAAATGATTCTCAAAAGTAATCTTAAATTACTTCTCTTTAGTATTGAATAAAGTTCTAAATTATTTCTAAATTCAAATAATTTCAAATTAAATTGAATTAACCTTCCCGTCTGTAGGATCAGTTAGGGATAGCCAGGAAGAGCAGGAAACCATATTTTCCAAACTCAAGCCTAGACACTATCCTCTCTATCACCCTAGAACGTGCAGTCATTCATTTTGAAAGATACTTTATAAATATATGTGTATTCGCGCAACAATTAGGGTATTATATTGGTAATAGGTAAATCTTCTACTTTTAAATTCATTGCTTTTTAAGGGTTTAAGACAAAACCAAACTATATCAAATTATTCCAATATATGTTAAGAAGAACCTCGAAACTACTTGAAACAAAGAAAAGGTAGCATTTAAAAAGTACTATAAAAAGTTTCAGCATTATAAAATAAAAACTGCAGCGTTTTAAAAGTGTTACGACAAGTTTTAGATGGTTTTAGGCTCAAAACAGCTATCAACAGCGTTTCAGGCATGCTACGAAAAATTCTGGGTGATTTATAATGGTTTTAGACTAAATTCAGCTACTACAGCGTTTCTGGCCACTATAAAAAAGTTCTGGTCCTGTTCAAGGCTTTATAATCAATTCAGTGGAAAGATAGCGCTTCAGAAGTGGTATAGAAAACTCTGTTTTGATACACTTCATCGTCAGAAACATTCATAAAGCGTTTGAATTTTCCAAAGTGTTTCAAATTTCTGAAAATCAGTTTTTTTCACGTTTTTGGGTGAAATGTTTGACGCCGGTTCTCTATGATAAATATAGATTTTGACTCCAAATTTTTTACAGTATAAAGCTATCTTTGTCTACTCAATTATCATAAAAAGAAACTGTTAAAATTATTTATCTATTCAATAAATAAAATTCAACAATACAAGGCGTTTTTAACATATCTAATTCGGGCTGATTTTTACCTTACTTTGAATCCATTTTTTGGGTATGCAAACGGCCGAATTAGAAAAATAAGTGCTTCGGTCAAAATTGTAGCCCTTTGAATTAGCTTTCCAAATTGATAGAGAAGTCGTAATTTCATTAATAATTTCAAAAGTTATGCCTAAAATACAGATCGTCATTTTCAGGGGTTCAGATCCAAACGCCCATTCATAAATTTCTCAACTTTTCTTCAAAATATGAAATGAATACACGAACTTAAACAGGTTTTCTCACCTTAGACTTGTATCTTGATCTTGTACTTATCCTCTTGCCTTCTCCTAAACTTCTCCTCTTTATCTTATTTTATTTTTGTTTTCAAAATGTATGAATTGAAGTGAACCTTTCCACCCTTTATATAGTAGTCTTCAAGGCTAATTTGGTAATTTAGTTTTGGACACTTGTCCTCCTTATCTTCGTGCAAGCTTTAGGATGAAGACACATTCCTACTTAGGTGTCTTTGGATGATTCTACACATGGACACCTAATGTGTGTATGTATCCTAACCTTATTTACTTACAAGACATGTTTTCCTTCCAATTGATGACACATGTCCCTATCATTTTAAGCCATTTTTCTTATTCTAGAATTTGTACACATATACCATTTGTAAACTATATATTATGTATATGTTCATACATACATATATCATACATATATATATGTATGTATTTATCATTCTTAAATATTTGTATCGGATTGAACTAATATATTCAAAATTTCTAGAAACTTTTTCATTCCCGGATTTTTGAGTTGGGCTGTTACACTCTACCACCCTTAGAAAAAGATATCGTCCTCGAAATCTAAGCTTCAAACAATTGTGGATAATCTTTATGAATTTCTGACTCCACTTCCCATGATGCTTCATCTTCATTATGATGATTCCATTGAACTTTTACTAAGGGGATTTCTTTCGTTCCTAGTTTCTTAACTTTTCTATCAAGAATTCGAACAGATCTTTCAATGTACTTGGTCCCCTTTTTAACTTCAATGCCGCTTAAATCAATCACATGAGATGGGTCAGAAATATACTTTCGTAGCATTGATATGTGAAACACATTATGTATATCTGATAATTTTTTAGGTAAATCAAGTTTGTATGCAACTTTCCCAATTTTCCTTGTAATACAATGGTCCGATAAATCTTGGTGATAGTTTTGCCTTCTTCTTTCCAAATCGCATTACCCTCGTACCGGAGAAACCTTAAGAACGACTTGATCACCTACTTCGAATTCAAAATCTTTTCTTCTATGATCTGCATAAATCTTTTGCCTACATTGAGCCGCTTGTAATTTTTCCTTTATGATAGAAATCTTCTCAGTTGTTTCCTTTACTAGGTCTGGACCAAGAAGCTCACGATCTCCAACTTCTGCCCAACATACCGGCGAGCGACAAAGCCTTCCGTACGAAGCTTCATATGGGGTCATACCAATACTTGCATGATAACTATTGTTATATGCGAATTCGATTAATGGTATGTGAGTTTCCCAGGTGATTTCAAATTCTATTATACAAGGCCTTAACATATCTTCTATAATCCGGTTCACCCTTTTAGTTTGTCCATCTGTTTGAGGATGAAAGGCTGTACTCAGGTTTAGTGATGTCCCTAATGCTTTTTGTAGACTTCTCCAAAACCTTGAAGTGAATCGTGAAAATCTATTTGAAACTATGGTAACTGGTATACCATGTAGTCGAACAATTTCTTTCAAATAGAGTCTACTCAATTTCTCCATTGAGTAAGTCAGGTTGTGAGGCATGAAATGTGTTGACTTTGTCAAGCGATCCACCACTACCCATATTGCATCATGACCTTGTTTTGTAATTGGTAATCCAGTGATAAAATCCATTGTTATATCTCCTATTTCCATTCAGCAATAGGAAGTGGTTGCAAGAGTCCTGCTAGTAGTTGTTGCTCTGCTTTAATTTGTTGGCACGTAAGAAACTTTGCAACAAATTCAGCAATGTCCTTCTTCATTCCGTTCCACCAAAATTGATGCTTAAGATCCTTAAACATTTTTGTGCTTCCTTGATTCACTGCAAGCCTTGAACGATGTGCTTCACTAAGAATTTCATTTTTCAATTCAGTATGATTTGGGACACAAAGTCGATTTTTGAATCTATAATCTCCATCTTTATTAGTGTTCCAATCCACGGATTCCTTGTCCTTCATTTTCATAAATAACTCTTTTAGTTCCTCGTCTTCTTCTTGGGATTTCAATATTTTACTTATCGGAGTTGGTTGAATAATAAGATTACATAGAAGTGCTACTTCGTTAATCATGGATCCATTAACCATCCTTGTGCTAACGTTCATCACAGCAAGAGTCTCCAGAGCTCTCCATTCTCTTATCATTAAATGAGCTATTACACCATAGCTCTTTCGACTTAATGCATCTGCCACTATATTTGCCTTTCCTGGATGATAATGTAACGTAAAATCATAATCTTTTATGAGTTCCATCCACCTTCTTTTTCTCATATTTAATTCCTTTTAAGAGAACAAATATTTTAAATTCTTATGGTCAGAGTAAACAAGGAATTGTTCTCCATAAAGGTAATGTCTTCAAATTTTTAAGGCAAACACAACTGCGGCCAATTCTAAGTCATGAGTTGGATAATTATCTTCATAGCGCTTTAATTGACGAGAGCCATAAGCAATAACTTTGTCATCTTGCATTAGTATGCATCCTAATCCTTGTCCGCATGCATCTGAATATACTCTATATGGGACTCCACTACTTGGCAAAGACAGAATTGGTGCCTCTGTCAATCTTTTCTTTAAGGTTTCAAATGCTAACTTACATTTTTCATCCCAAATAAACTTGGTTTCCTAACGAGTTAGTTTTGTTAATGGAGATGCAATCTTTGAGAAATCTTGAGTAAATCTTCGATGGTAACCAACTAATCCTAGAAAACTTCAAACTTCTGTTGGTGTTGTCGGAGGATTCCATTTCAACACCGCCTCAACCTTTGATGGGTCGACCCCTATTCCATTCTTTGAGACAACTTGTCCAAGAAATTTTACTTCCTCCAACCAAAATTCACATTTACTAAATTTTGCATATAACTGATGCTCTTTTAGTGTTCGGAGACATAAACGCAAATGGCATTCATGTTCCTCCTTTGTCTTAGAATAGATAAGGATATCATCAATAAACACAATAACAAAATGATCAAGATATGGACGGAACACACGATTCATTAGATCCATGAATATTGTTGGTGCATTGGTAAGGCCAAAAGGCATCACCAAGAATTCGTAGTGTCCGTACCGTGTTCGGAAAGTTGTCTTTGGAATATCTTCTTCTTTTATTCTTAATTGATGATACCCAGATCTTAAGTCAATTTTTGAAAATACGGTAGCTCCGTGGAGTTGATCAAATAAATCATTGATCCGAGGTAGTGGGTTTTGTTCTTAATTATTACCTTATTAAGCTCTCGATAATCTACACGCAAGCGTAATGTTCCATCATGTTTCTTTACGAACAACACTGGTGCTCCACAAGGAGATTTACTAGGTCTAATAAACCCTTGATCTTCCATCTCCTTAATTTGTCTCTTTAATTCCTGATTTTCCGTAGGAGACATACGATAAGCGACTTTAGCAATAGGAGTGGTACTAGGGACTAAGTCAATACTAAAATCAATTTCTCCTTTTGGTGGTAATCCTGATACTTCCTGAAAAACATCTTTAAATTCCTTTGCTATGGGGATTTGATCCACCATTTAACCCTTATCGTCAATATTGATATGAGCAATATATCCAGATATAAAATCGTCTTCACCTTTATCACATGAGTAAACAAAGGTTTTATGTTCTCGAATTGTCAAACAAATGGTCTTGTTGTGACAATCCAAGATGGCTTGATATTTTGAGAGCCAATCTATCCCAAGGATGATATCAAAATGTTCCATTGGAAAGATAATTAAATTAGCCAACATATCCTTACCGTTAAAGTTAAGGATACAATTCCTACATACTTTCTCAAGTTCAGTTCTCCCTCCTACTACGCTATATATTATCGAAGGATTTGATAGTTGTTCAATAAGTAATCCTATCTTAGTAGCAAATATTTCGGATATAAGAGAATGTGTGGCATCGGTATCGAATAAAATTCTTGCTTGAAAGTCGAAAATAAACACAATATCTTCTACTTGAGCTTTTTCAGAAACAACTGCATACACTCGTCCTTGTTGTCCCTTTTTATCCTTCCTCGGCTTCTTACAATTTCGACTAATTTGCCCAGGTTCGTTGCAATTGTAACACACAATTGGCTTTGTACAATTCGGAGAAATGTGTCCAGTCTCATTGCAACGGAAACATCTCTTCACTTTATCAGCCTCCTTTTCCTGTCCCGTTGGTCCTTTGCTTCCTCCATTTAGTTTAATCTTTTTCTCATCTGGTTTCTTTTGATTGTCAGAAAGATTGTTCGGTTTCCTTTTATTTGAAACCTTCCTTTCTTGCTGGAATTGAAGATAGTCTTCTTCCAGATTTAAAGCTTCAGCTACTATTATCTCATAAGTTTTACGTCTATCACCAATAACATGTCTTCTTATAGGAGGAATTAATCCCTTCGCAAATCTTCTAGCACGCTTCTGGTGTAGCAATTAAGTGATTTCCAACTCGGGATAATGCTTCAAACTAATTTTGATATTCGGCTACAAACATACCTTCTTGAGTAAGATTTTGAAATTTTGTCTCCGTCTTCTCTCTCTCATTCTCTGGGAAATACTTATCCAAAAACTTCACCTTGAATTTTTCCCATGTCATTTGTTCCATCTCATCTGAACTAGTTGTTGTTCGAACTATCTCCCACCAATTTCGAGCTTCCTCTAATAATTGAAAGACAGCCAACTTCCTCTTGTCAACTTCATTACATTCCAAAACTTCAAATATATCCTCTAGATGTTGAATCCATTTCTATGCCTTAACTGGATCAGCACCTCCAACAAATTTGTCAGGTTTCAAGCTTTTAAAACAGCTTAAAAGGTGGTTTGTTGAAGACGTTGAAGAAACTTGCTTCATCTGCTTGATGAAAGATGCAAACAGTTCCATAGCATTTGTTTGTGCGGAGTACTGAGCCTCTTGACTTTGAGTTGTTGAGTTATTTTGATTTTCCATGACCTTCAAAATATCTTGTTACGGTCACAGATGAAATACACCTTTAGTTATAAAGAATAGCTAATAAAATACTCAAGACATGAACACACAAACATATTATATTACTTATAACCCTTATTTACAAACAAAACTTGGGTGTTTATCCAAAACCTTCCCAAACTACAGATAGTCATCCACGCTACTTGATATATTATCTAATTCTTAACTTCCTATTTCAATCTTAATCTATCACTATTATTTCCTTTGATGAAGAAGGGCCTGTTTCCTCCTTTACTTCTCGAGAAGGTCCAGTGACTTCTTGAGAGTAATCATTTGAGCCAACTGTATCAAACTCCTCTTCATCATATTGTTCCACTATTTTATTTGGAAGTCATTTACGTCTTATATTCCCTTCTTGTGGTGGTAATGCTCCTTCTTGCCTTAGATATTCTAAAGCATCTCCGTAATCAGTACATTCTGCCAGTTTAATTGCCATTGCAAAGGGTTTCATCTTCTGGCACAGACGATAAAGAACAAAATTTCTTTTTAGACTGTCTTCATAATCATTAGCCCTATTATAAACTTCATATATCTCATCAAGGAGAATCGTCATTGCTCTCATCTTAAGCACATGCTTCTCTGTTGTGCGACTTGCAACAACTAATCGTTCGTTTGGTGTAGTGGTGCACTTAACACCATCCCATGTATTCCCCGTACACGAAGTTCTATTGCTAGCCATAACTTATAACTGCAAACGTCATAAAGATGTCAATAATTGTATAAACTTCCTATTCCAACAAGTTAAATTGTGATATTAAAGTTTCCAAAAGCACCCCTTAAACCTTGGCTCTGATACCAACTTTGAAACACCCCCACTCTGATATCCTTATTCAGAAGCGGTGATGCTACATATAAGCCATGGTGCTAATAGAAAAATATCACAACTTAAGAGAAACTTGTCGGAACATAAAATCATTCTTAGTACATGGTTTTAAATGGAACAGCTATTAAACAATCGTCCCATCATAGAATATGGTTACAAAGATTCACGATTCTAATAATTAAACATATGAGTACATAAAAAGCTAATCTACATAATGTAAGTATTCACTTCATCAAGTTCAGTTAAAGTTAAGGATACAGTTCCTACATACTTTCTCAAGTTCAGTTCTCCCTCCTACTACGCTATATATTATCGAAGGATTTGATAGTTGTTCAATAAGTAATCCTATATAAGTAGCAAATATTTTGGATATAAGAGAATGTGTGGCATCGGTATCGAATAATTTTTTTTCTTGAAAGTCGAAAATAAACACAGTATCTTCTACTTGAGCTTGTTCAGAAACAACTGCATACACTCGTCCTTGTTGTCCCTCTATATCCTTCCTCGGCTTCTTGCAATTTCGACTAATGTTCCCAGGTTCGTTGCAATTGTAACAGACAATTGGCTTTGTACAATTGGAGAAATGTGTCCAGTCTCATTGCACCGCAAATATCTCTTCACTTTATCAGGCTCCTTTTCCTGTCCCGTTGGTCTTTTGCTTCCTCCATTTGGTTTCTTCTTTTTCTCATCTGGTTTCTTTTGATTGTCAGAAAGATTGTTCGGTTTCCTTTTATTTGAAACCTTCCTTTCTTGCTGGAATTGAAGATAGTCTTCTTCCAGATTTAAAGCAGTCTTCTTCCAGATTTAAAGCTTTAGCTACTATTATCTCATAAGTTTTACGTCTATCACCAATAACATGTCTTCTTATATGAGGAATTAATCCATTCGCAAATCTTCCAGCATGCTTTTCTAGTGTATCAATTAAGTGATTTCCAAATCGGGATAATGCTTCCAACTTATTTTGATATTAGGCAACTGACATACCTTCTTTTGTAAGATTTTGAAATTTTGTCTCCATCTTCTCTCTCTCATTCTCTGGGAAATACTTATCCAAAAACTTCACCTTGAATTCTTCCCATGTCGTTTGTTCCATCTCATCTGAACTAGTTGTTGTTCGAACTAGCTCCCACCAATTTCGAGCTACCTCTGATAATTGAAAGACAACCAACTTCCTCTTGTCAACTTCATTACATTCCAAAACTTTAAATATATCCTCTAGATGTTGAATCCATTACTCTGCCTTAACTGGATCTGCACCTCCGACAAATTTGTCAGGTTTCAAGCTTTTAAAACGGCTTAAAAAGTGGTTTGTTGAAGATGTTGAAGAAACTAGCTCCATCTGCTTGATGAAAGATGCAAACAGTTCCATAGCATTTGTTTGCGTGGAGGACTGAGCCTCTTGACTTTGTGTTGTTGAGTTATTTTGATTTTCCATGACCTTCAAAATATCTTTTTATGGTGACAGATGAAATACACCTTTAGTTATAAAGAATCTCTAATAACATACTCAAGTCATGAACACACAAACATATTATATTACTTATAACCCTTATTTACAAACAAAATTTGGGTGTTTATCCACAACCTTCCAAAACTACAGATTGTCATCCACACTACTTGATATATTATTTAATTCTTAACTTCCTATTTCATTCTTAATCTATCACAATTATTTCCTTTGATGAAGAAGGGCCTGTTTCCTCCTTTACTTCTCGAGAAGGTCCAGTTACTTCTTGACAGTAATCATTTGAGCCAACTGTCTCCGACTCCTCTTCATCATATTGTTCCACTATTTTATTTGGTAGTCGTTTACGTCTTATATTCCCTCCTTGTGGTGGTAATGCTCCTTCTTGCCTTAGATATTCTAAAGCATCTCCATAATCAGAACGTTCTGCCAGTTTAATTGCCATTGCAAAGGGTTTCATCTTCAGGCGCAGATGATAAAGAACAAAATCTCCTTTTAGACTGTCTTCATAATCATTAGCCCTATTATAAACTTAATATATCTCATCAAGGAGAATCTCCATTTCTCTCCTCTTAAGCACATGCTTCTCTGTTGTGCGACTTGCAACAACTAATCGTTCGTTTGGTGTGGTGGTGCACTTAACACCATCCCATGTATTCTCCGTACACCAAGTTCTGTTGCTAGCCATAACTTATAACTGCAAATGGTCATAAAGATGTCAATAATTGTATAAACTTCCTATTCCAACAAGTTAAATTGTGATATTAAAGTTTCCAAAAGCACCCCTTAAACCTTGGCTCTGATACAAACTTTGTAACACCCCCCATCTGATATACTTATTCAGAAGCGGTGATGCTACATATAAGCCATTGTGCTAATAGAACAATATCACAACTTAATAGAAACTTGTCGGAACATAAAATCATTCTTAGTACATGATTTTAATTGGAAGAGCTATTATACAATCATCCCATCATAGAATATGGTTACAAAGATTCACGAGTCTAATAATTAAATATATGAGTACATAAAAAACTAATCTACATAATGTAAGTTTCACTTCTTCAAGTTCAGTTAAAGTTAAGGATACAGTTCCTATATACTTTCTCAAGTTCAGTTCTCCCTCCTACTACGCTATATATTATCGAAGGATTTGATAGTTGTTCTATAAGTAATCATGTCTTAGTAGCAAATAATTTCGGATATAAGAGAATGTGAGGCATCGGTATCGAATAAAATTCTTGCTTGAAAGTCGAAAATAAACACAGTATCTTCTACTTGATCTGGTTTAGAAACAACTGCAAACCCTTGTCCTTGTTGTCGCTTTTTATCCTTCCTCGGCTTCTTGCAATTTCGACTAATGTGCCCAGGTTCGTTGCAATTGTAACACACAATTGGCTTTGTACAATTCGGAGAAATGTGTCCAGTCTCATTGCACCGGAAACAACTCTTCACTTTATCAGGCTTCTTTTCCTGTCCCGTTGGTCCTTTGCTTCCTCCATTTGGTTTCTTCTTTTTCTCATCTGGTTTCTTTTGATTGTCAGAAAGATTGTTCGGTTTCCTTTTATTTGAAACCTTCCTTTCTTACTGGAATGGAAGATAGTCTTCTTCCATATTTAAAGCTTCAGCTACTATTATCTCATAAGTTTTACGTCTATCACCAATAACATGTCTTCTTATAGGAGGAATTAATCCCTTCACAAATCTTCTAGCACGCTTTTCTGGTGTATCAATTAAGTGATTTCCAAATCGGGATAATGCTTCAAACTTATTTTGATATTGGGCTACTGACATACCTTCTTGAGTAAGATTTTTAAATTTTGTCTCTGTCTTCTCTCTCTCATTCTCTGGGAAATACTTATCCATAAACTTCACCTTGAATTCTTCCCATGTCATTTGTTCCATCACATCTAAACTAATTGTTGTTCGAACTAGCTCCCACCAATTTCGAGCTTCCTCCGATAATTGAAAGACAACTAACTTCCTCTTGTCAACTTCGTTACATTCCAAAACTTCGAATATATCCTCAAGATGTTGAATCCATTGCTCTGCCTTAACAGGAACTGCACCTCCAACAATTTTGTCAGGTTTCAAGCTTTTAAAATGGCTTAAAAGGTGGTTGGTTGAAGATGTTGAAGAAACTTGCTCCATCTGTTTGATGAAAGATGCAAACAGTTCCATAGCATTTGTTTGTGCGGAGGACTGACCCTCTTGACTTTGAGTTGCTGAGTTATTTTGATTTTCCATGACCTTCAAAATATCTTGGTAAGGCCACAGATGAAATACACCTTTAGTTATAAAGAATATCTAATAACATACTCAAGTCATGAACACACAAACATATTATATTACTTATAACCCTTATTTACAAACAAAATTTGGGTGTTTATCCACAACCTTCCCATACTGCAGATAGTCGTCCACACTACTTGATATATTATCTAATTCTTAACTGCCTATTTCATTCTTAATCTATCACTATTATTTCCTTTGATGAAGAAGGGCCCGTTTCCTCCTTTACTTCTCGAGAAGGTCTAGTGACTTGTTGAGACTAATCATTTGAGCCAACTGTCTCAGACTCCTCTTCATCATATTGTTCCACTATTTTATTTGGAAGTCGTTTACGTCCTATATTCCCTCCTTGTGGTGGTAATGCTTCTTCTTGCCTTAGATGTTCTAAAGCATCCCCATAATCAGTACGTCCTGCCAGTTTAATTGCCATTGTAAAGGGTTTCATCTTCTGGTGCAGACGATAAAGAACAAAATCTCTTTTTAGACTGTCTTCATAATCATTATCCCTATTATAAACTTCATATATCTCATTAAGGAGAATCGTCATTGCTCTCCTCTTAAGCACATGCTTCTCTATTGTGCGACTTGCAACAACTAATCGTTCGTTTGGTGTGGTGGTGCACTTAACACCATCCCATGTCTTCCCCGTACACCAAGTTCTGTTGCTAGCCATAACTTATAACTACAAATGGTCATAAAAATGTCAACAAATGTATAAAATTCCAATTCCAACAAGTTAAATTGTGATATTAAAGTTTCCAAAAGCACCCCTTAAACCTTGGCTCTGATACCAACTTTGTAACACCCCCACTCTGATATACTTATTCAGAAGCGGTGATGCTACATATAAGCCATGGTGCTAATAGAGCAGTATAACAACTTAACAGAAACTTGTCGGGACATAAAATCTTTCTTAGTACATGATTTTAAATGTAAGTGCTATTATACAATCGTCCCAACATAGAATATGGTTACAAAGATTCACAAGTCTAATAATTAAACATATGAGTACATAAAATGCTAATCTACATAACGTAAGTATTCACTTCCTCAAGTTCAGTTAAAGTTAAGGATACAGTTTCTACATACTTTCTCAAGTTCAGTTCTCCCTCCTACTACGCTATATATTATCGAAGGATTTGATAGTTGTTCAATGAGTAATCCTATCTTAGTAGCAAATATTTCGGATATAAGAGAATGTGTTGCATCGGTATCGAATAAAATTCTTGTTTGAATGTCAAAAATGAACACAACATCTTCTACTTGAGCTTGTTCAGAAACAACTGCATACACTCGTCCTTGTTGTCCCTTTTTATCCTTCCTGGTCTTCTTGCAATTTCGACTAATGTGCCCAGGTTCGTTGCAATTGTAACACACAATTGGCTTTGTACAATTCGGAGAAATGTGTCCAGTCCCATTGCACCGGAAACATCTCTTCACTTTATCAGGCTCCTTTTCCTGTCCCGCTGGTCCTTTGCTTCCTCCATTTGCTTTCTTCTTTTTCTCATCTGGTTTCTTTTGATTGTCAGAAAGAATGTTCGGTTTCCTTTTATTTGAAACCTTCCTTTCTTTCTGGAATTGAAGATAGTCTTCTTCCAGATTTAAAGCTTCAGCTACTATTATCTCATAAGTTTTACGTCTATCACCAATAACATGTCTTCTTATAGGAGGAATTAATCACTTCGCAAATCTTCTAGCTTGCTTTTCTGGTGTACCAATTAAGTGATTTCCAAATCGGGATAATGCTTCAAACTTATTTTGATATTGGGCTATTGACATACCTTATTTAGTAAGATTTTGAAATTTTGCCTCCGTCTTCTCTCTCTTATTCTCTGGGAAACACTTATCCAAAAACTTCAACTTGAATTCTTCCCATGTCATTTGTTCCGTCTCATCTGAACTAGTTGTTTTTCGAACTAGCTCCCACCAATTTCGAGCTTCCTCTGAAAATTGAAAGACAACTAACTTCCTCTTGTCAACTTCATTACATTCCAAAACATCAAATATAACCTCTAGATGTTGAATCCATTGCTCTGGCTTAACTGGATCTGCACCTCCAACAAATTTGTCAGGTTTCAAGCTTTTAAAACGGCTTAAAAGGTGGTTTGTTGAAGATGTTGAAGAAACTTGCTGCATCTTCTTGATGAAAGATGCAAACAGTTCCACAGCATTTGTTTGTGTGGAGGACTGAGCCTCTTGACTTTGAGTTGTTGAGTTATTTTGATTTTCCATGACCTTCAAAATATCTTGTTATGGTCACAGATGAAATACACCTTTTGTTATAAAGAATATCTAATAACATACTCAAGTCATGAACACACAAACATATTATATTAAACAATATTTGGGTGTTTATCTACAACCTTCCCAAACTACAGATAGTCATCCACACTACTTGATATATTATCTAATTCTTAACTTCCTATTTCATTCTTAATCTGTCACTATTATTTCCTTTGATGAAGAAGGGCCCGTTTCCTCCTTTACTTCTCGAGAAGGTCCAGTTACTTCTTGACAGTAATCATTTGAGCCAACTGTCTCCGACTCCTCTTCATCATATTGTTCCACTATTTTATTTGGTAGTCGTTTATGTCCTATATTCCCTCCTTGTGGTGGTAACGCTCCTTCTTGCCTTAGATATTCTAAAGCATCTCCATAATCAGTACGTTCTGCCAGTTTAATTGCCATTGCAAAGGGTTTCATCTTCTGGCGCAGACGATAAAGAATAAAATCTCTTTTTAGACTGTCTTCATAATCATTTGCCCTATTATAAACTTCATATATCTCATCAAGGAGAATCGTCATTGCTCTCCTCTTAAGCACATGCTTCTCTGTTGTGCGACTTGCAACGACTAATCGTTCGTTTCGTGTGGTGGTGCACTTAACACCATCCCATGTATTCCCCGTACACCAAGTTCTGTTGCTAGCTATAACTTATAACTGCAAATGGTCATAAAGATGTCAATATTTGTATAAACTTCCTATTCCAACAAGTTAAATTGTGATATTAACGTTTCCAAAAGCACCCCTTAAACCTTGGCTCTGATACCGACTTTGTACCACCCCCACTCTGATATACTTATTCAGAAGCGGTGATGCTATATATAAGCCATGGTGCTAATAGAACAATATCACAACTTAACAGAAACTTTTCGGAACATAAAATCATTCTTAGTACATGATTTTAAATGGAAGAGCTATTATACAATCATCCCATCATAGAATATGGTTACAAAGATTCACGGGTCTAATAATTAAACATATGAGTACATTAAAAGCGAATCTACATAATGTAAGTATTCACTTCCTCAAGTTCAGTAAAAGTTAAGGATACAGTTCCTACATACTTTCTCAAGTTCAGTTCTCCCTCCTACTACGTTATATATTATCGAAGGATTTGATAGTTATTCAATAAGTAATCCTATCTTAGTAGCAAATATTTCGGATATAAGAGAATGGGTGCATCAGTATCGAATAAAATTCTTGCTTGAAAGTGGAAAATAAACACAGTATCTTCTACTTGAGCTTGTTCAGAAACTACTGCATACACTCCTCCTTGTGGTCCCTTTTTATCCTTCCTCGCCTTCTTGTAATTTCGACTAATGTGCCCAGGTTCATTGCAATTGTAACACACAATTGGCTTTGTACAATTCGGAGAAATGTGTCCAGTCTCATTGCACTGGAAACATCTCTTCACTTTATCATGCTCCTTTTCCTGTCCCGTTGGTCCTTTGCTTCCTCCATTTGGTTTCTTCTTTTTCTCATCTGGTTTCTTTTGATTGTCAGAAAGATTGTTCGGTTTCCTTTTATTTGAAACCTTCTTTTCTTGCTGGAATTGAAGATAGTCTTCTTCCAGATTTAAAGCTTCGGCTACTATTATCTCATAAGTTTAACGTCTATCACCAATAACATGTCTTCTTATAGGAGGAATTAATCCCTTCGCAAATCTTCTAGCACGCTTTTCTGGTGTATCGATTAAGTAATTTCCAAATCGGGATAATGCTTCAAACTTATTTTGATATTGGGCTACTAACATACCTTCTTTAGTAAGATTTTGAAATTTTGTCTCCGTCTTCTCTCTCTCATTCTCTGGGAAATACTTATCCAAAAACTTCACCTTGAATTCTTCCCATGTCATTTGTTCCATCTCATCTGAACTAGTTGTTGTTCGAACTAGCTCCCACCAGTTCGAGCTTCCTCTGATAATTGAAAGACAACCAACTTCCTCTTCTCAACTTCATTACATTCCAAAACTTCAAATATATCCTCTAGACGTTGAATCCATTTCTCTGCCTTAACTGGATCAGCACCTCCAACAAATTTGTTAGGTTTCAAGCTTTTAAATTGGCTTAAAAGGTGGTTTGTTGAAGATGTTGAAGAAACTTGCTCCATCTGCTTGATGTAAGATGCAAACAGTTCCATAGCATTTGTTTGTGCGGAGGACTGAGCCTCTCGACTTTGTGTTGTTGAGTTATTTTGATTTTCTGTGACCCTCAAAATATCTTGTTATGGTCACAGATGAAATACACCTTTAGTTATAAAGATTATCTAATAACATACTCAAGTCATGAACACACAAACATATTATATTACTTATAACCCTTATTTTCAAACAAAATTTGGGTGTTTATCCACAACCTTCCCAAACTACAGATAGTCATCCACACTACTTGATATATTATCTAATTCTTAACTTCCTATTTCATTCTTAATCTATCACTATTATTTCCTTTGATGAAGAAGGGCCCGTTTCCTCCTTTACTTCTCGAGAAGGTCCAATGACTTCTTGAGAGTAATCATTTGAGCTAACTATCTCAGACTCCTCTTCATCATATGGTTCCACTATTTTATTTGGAAGTCATTTACATCCTATATTCCCTCCTTGTGGTGGTGATGCTCCTTCTTGCCTTAGATATTCTAAAGCATCTCCATAATCAGTACGTTCTGCCAGTTTAATTGCCTTTGCAAAGGGTTCATCTTCTAGCATAGACGATAAAGAACAAAATCTCTTTTTAGTACTGTCTTCGTAATCATTAGCCCTAATATAAACTTCATACATCTCATCAAGGAGAATCGTCATTGCTCTCCTATTAAGCACGTGCTTCTCTGTTGTGCGACTTGCAACAACTAATCGTTCGTTTGGTATGGTGGAGCACTTAACACCATCCCATGTATTCCCCGTACACCAAGTTCTGTTGCTAGCCATAACATATAACTGCAAATGGTCATAAAGATGTCAATAATTGTATAAACATCCTATTCCAACAAGTTAAATTGTGATATTAAAGTTTCCAAAAGCACCCCTTAAACCCTGGCTCTGATACCAACTTTGTAACACCCCCACTCTGATATACTTATTCAGAAGCGGTGATGCTACATATAAGCCATAGTGCTAATAGAGCAGTGTCACAACTTAATAGAAACTTGTCGGAACATAAAATCATCCTTAGTACATGATTTTAAATGGAAGTGCTATTATACAATCATCCCATAATAGAATATGGTTACAAAGATTCACAAGTCTAATAATTAAACATATGAGTACATAAAAAGCTAATCTACATAATGAAAGTATTCACTTCCTCAAGTTCAGTTAAAGTTAAGGATACAGTTCCTACACACTTTCTCAAGTTCAGTTGCCCCTACTACTACGCTATATATTATCGAAGGATTTGATAGTTTTTCAATTAGTAATCCTATCTTAGTAGCAAATATTTCGGATATAAGAGAATGGGTGGCATCGGTATCGAATAAAATTCTTGCTTGAAAGTCGAAAATAAACACAGTATCTTCTACTTGAGTTTGTTCAGAAACAACTGCATACACTCGTCCTTGTTGTCCCTTTTTATCCTTCCTCGGCTTCTTGCAATTTCGATTAATGTGCCCAGGTTCGTTGTAATTGTAACACACAATTGGCTTTGTACAATTCGGAGAAATGTGTCCAGTCTCATTGCACCGGAAACAACTCTTCACTTTATCAGGCGCCTTTTCCTGTCACGTTGGTCCTTTGCTTCCTCCATTTGGTTTCATCTTTTTCTCATCTGGTATCTTTTGATTTTCAGAAAGATTGTTCGGTTTCCTTTTATTTGAAACCTTCTTTTCTTGCTGGAATTGAAGATAGTCTTCTTCCAGATTTAAAGCTTCAGCTGCAATTATCTCATTAGTTTTACATCTATCACCAATAACATATCTTCTTATAGGAGGAATTAATCCCTTTGCAAATCTTCTAGCACGCTTTTCTGGTGTATCAATTCAGTGATTTCCAAATCGAGATAATGCTTCAAACTTATTTTGATATTAGGCTACTGACATACCTTCTTTAGTAAGATTTTGAAATTTTGTCTCCGTCTTCTCTCTCTCATTCTTTGGGAAATACTTTCCCAAAAAATTCACCTTGAATTCTTCCCATGTCATTTGTTCCATCTCATCTGAACAAGTTGTTGTTCGAACTAGCTCCCACCAATTTCGAGCTTCCTCTGATAATTGAAAGACAGCTAACATCCTCTTGTCAACTTCATTACATTCCAAGACTTCAAATATATCCTCTAGATGTTGAATCCATTGCTCTGCATTAACTGGATCTGCACCTCAAACAAATTTGTTAGGTTTCAAGATTTTAAAACGGCTTAAAAGGTGGTTTGTTGGAGATGTTAAAGAAACTTGCTCCATCTGCTTGATGAAAGATGCAAACAGTTCCATAGCATTTATTTGTGCGGAGGACTGAGCCTCTTGACTTTGAGTTGTTGATTTATTTTGATTTTCCATGACCTTCAAAATATCTTGCTATGGTCACAGATAAAATACACCTTTAGTTATAAAGAATATCTAATAACATACTCAAGCCATGAACACACAAACAAATTATATTACTTATAACCCTTATTTTCAAACAAAATTTGGGCGTTTATACATAACCTTCCCAAACTACAAATAGTCATCCACACAACTTTATATATTATCTAATTATTAACTTCCTATTTCATTCTTAATCTATCACTATTATTTCCTTTGATGAAGAAGGGCCTGTTTCCTCATTTACTTCTCGAGAAGGTCCAGTGACTTCTTGAGAGTAATCATTTGATCCAACTGTCTCAGACTCCTCTTCATCATATTGTTCCACTATTTTATTTGGAAGTCTTTTACATCCTATATTCCCTCCTTGTGGTGGTAATGCTCCTTCTTGCCTTAGATATTCTAAAGCATCTTCATAATCAGTACGTTCTACCAGTTTAATTTCCATTGCAAAGGTTTTCATCTTCTGGCGCAGACGATAAAGAACAAAATCTATTTTTAGACTATCTTCATAATTATTAGCCCTATTATAAACTTCATATATCTCATCAAGGAGAATCGTCATTGCTCTCCTCTTAAGCACATGCTTCTCTGTTGTGCGACTTGCAACAACTAATCGTTCGTTTGGTGTGGTGGTGCACTTAACACCATCCCATGTATTCCCCGTACACCATGTTCTGTAGCTAGCAATAACTTATAACTGCAAATGGTCATAAAGAGGGCAATAATTGTATAAACTTCCTATTCCATCAAGTTAAATTGTGATACTATAAAGTTTCCAAAAGCACCCCTTAAACCTTGGCGCTGATACTAACTTTGTAACATCCCTACTCTGATATACTTATTCAGGATCGGTGATGCCACATATAAGCCATGGTGCTAATAGAACAGTATCACAACTTAACAGAAATTTGTCGGAACATAAATTCATTCTTAGTACATGATTTTAAATGGAAGAGCTATTATACAATCATCCCATCATAGAATATGGTTACAAAGATTCACGAGTCTAATAATTAAACATATGAGTACATAAAAAGATAATCTACATAATGTAAGTATTCACTTCCTCAAGTTCAGTTAAAGTTAAGAATACAGTTCCTACATACTTTCTCAAGTTCAGTTCTCCCTACTACAACGCTATATATTATTGAAAGATTTGATAGTTGTTCAATAAGTAATCCTATCTTAGTAGCAAATATTTCGGATATAAGAGAATGGGTGGCATCGGTATCGAATAAAATTCTTGCTTGAAAGTCGAAAATAAACACAGTATCTTCTACTAGAGCTTGTTCAGAAACAACTGCATACTCTCGTCCTTGTTGTCCCTTTTTATCCTTCCTTGGCTTCTTGCAATTTCGACTAATGTGCCCAGGTCCGTTGCAATTGTAACACACAATTGGCTTTGTACAATTCGGAGAAATGTGTCCAGTCTCATTGCACCGGAAACAACTCTTCACTTTATCAGGCTCCTTTTCCTGTCCCGTTGGTCCTTTGGTTCCTCCATTTGGTTTCTTCTTTTTCTCATCTGGTTTCTTTTGATTTTCAGAAAGATTGTTCGGTTTCCTTTTATTTGAAACCTTCCTTTCTTGCTGGAATTGAAGATATTCTTCTTCCAGATAAAGCTTCAACTTCTATTATCTCATAACTTTTACGTCTATCACCAATAACATGCCTTCTTATAGGAGGAATTAATACCTTCGCAAATCTTCTAGCACGCTTTTCCGGTGTATCAATTAAGTGATTTCCAAATCAGGATAATGCTTCAAACTTATTTTGATACTGGGCTACTGACATACCATCTTGGGTAAGATTTAGAAATTTTGTTTTCGTCTTCTCTCTCATTCTCTGAGAAATACTTAACCAAAAACTTCACCTTGAATTATTCCCATATCATTTTTTCCATCTCATCTGAACTAGTTGTTGTTCGAACTAGCTCCCACCAATTTTGAGCTTCCTCTGATAATTGAAAGACTGCCAACTTCCTCTTGTTAACTTCATTACATTCCAAAACTTCAAATATATCCTCTAGATGTTGAATCCATTGCTCTGCCTTAACTGGATCTGCACCTCCAACAAATTTGTCATGTTTCAAGCTTTTAAAACGGCTTAAAAGATGGTTGGTTGAAGATGTTGAAGAAACTTGCTCCATCTGCTTGATGAAAGTTGCAAACAGTTCCATAGCATTTGTTTGTGCGGAGGACTGAGCCTCTTGTCTTTGAGTTGTTGAGTTATTTTGATTTTCCATGACCTTCAAAATATCTTGTTATGGTCACAGATGAAATACACCTTTAGTTATAAAGAATATCTGATAACATACTCAAGTCATGAACACACAAACATATTATATTACTTATATCCCTTATTTACAAACAAAATTTGGGTGTTTATCCACAACCTTCCCAAACTACAGATAGTCATCCACACTACTTGATATAATATCTAATTCTTAACTTCCTATTTCATTCTTAATCTATCACTATTATTTCCTTTAATGAATATGGGCCCGTTTCCTCCTTTACTTCTCGAGAAGGTCCAGTGACTTCTTGAGACTAATCATTTGAGCCAAATGTCTAAGACTCCTCTTCATCATATTGTTCCACTATTTTATTTGGAAGTCGTTTATGTCTTATATTCCCTCCTTGCGATGGTAATGCTCCTTCTTGCCTTAGATATTCTAAATCATCTCCATAATTGGTACGTGCTGCCAGTTTAATTGCCACTGCAAAGGGTTTCATCTTCTGGCGCAGACGATAAAGAACAAAATCTCTTTTTAGACTAGCTTCATAATCATTAGCCCTAATATAAACTTCATATATCTCATCAAGGAGAATCGTCATTGCTCTCCTCTTAAGCACACGCTTCTCTGTTGTGTGACTTGCAACAACTAATAGTTCGTTTGGTGTGGTGGTGCACTTAAAACAATCCCATGTATTCCCTGTACACCAAGTTCTGTTGCTAGTCATAACTTATAACTGCAAATAGTCATAAAGATGTCAATAATTGTATAAACTTCCTATTCCAACAAGTTAAATTGTGATATTAAAGTTTCAAAAAGCACCCCTTAGACTTGGCTCTGATACAATTTTGTAACACCCCCACTCTGATATACTTATTCAGAAGCGGTGTTGCTACGTATAAGCCATGGTGCTAATAGAACAGTATCACAATTTAACAGAAACTTGTCGGAACATAAAATCATTTTAGTACATAATTTTAAATGGAAGAGCTATTATACAATCATTCCATCATAGAATATAGTTACAAAGATTCACGTGTCTAATAATAAAACATATGAGTGCATAAAAAGATAATCTACATAATGTAGGTATTCACTTCCTCAGGTTCAGTTAAAGTTAAGGATACAGTTCCTACATACTTTCTCAAGTTCAGTTCTCCCTCCTACTACGCTATATATTATCGAAGGATTTGATAGTTGTTCAATAAGTAATGCTATCTTAGCAGCAAATATTACGGATATAAGAGAATGTGTGGCATTGGTATCGAATAAAATTCTAGCTTGAAAGTCGAAAATAAACACAGTATCTTCTACTTGAGCTTGTTCAGAAACAACTGCATACACTCGTCCTTGTTGTCCCTTTTTATCCTTCCTCGGCTTTTTGCAATTTCGACTAATGTGCCCAGGTTCGTTGCAATTGTAACACACAATTGGCTTTGTATAATTCGGAGAAATGTGTCCAGTCTCATTGCCGTAATCCACATTACTTGATATATTATCTAATTCTTAACTTCCTCTTTCATTCTTAATCTATAACTATTATTTCCTTTGATGAAGAAGGGCCCGTTTCCTCCTTTACTTCTCGAGAAGGTCCAGTGACTTCTTGAGAGTAATCATTTGAGCCAACTGTCTCAGACTCCTCCTCATCATATTGTTCCACTATTTTATTTGGAAGTCGTTTACGTCTTATATTCTCTCCTTGTGGTGGTAATGCTCCTTCTTGCCTTTGGTATTCTAAAGCATCTCCATAATCAGTACGTTCTGCCAGTTTAATTGCCATTGCAAAGGGTTTCATCTTCTGGTGCAGACGATAAAGAACAAAATCTCTTTTTAGAATGTCTTCATAATCATTAGCCCTATTATAAACTTCATATATCTCATCAATGAGAATCATCATTGCTCTCCTCTTAAGCACATGCTTCTCTGTTGTGCAACTTGCAACAACTAATCGTTCGTTTGGTGTGGTGGTGCACTTAACAACTTTCCATGTTTTCCCCGTACACCAAGTTTTGTTGCTATCCATAACTTATAACAGTAAATGATCATAAAGATGTCAATAATTGTATAAACTTCCTATTTGATACTATAAAGTTTCCAAAAGCACACCTTAAACCTTGGCTCTGATACCAACTTTGTTACACCCCCACTCTGATTTAGTTATTCAGAAGCGGTGATGCTACATATAAGCCGTGGTGCTAATAGAATAGTATCACAACTTAACAGAAACTTGTCGAAACATAAAATCATTCTTAGTACATGATTTTAAATGGAAGAGCTTTTATACAATCATCCCATTATAGAATATGGTTACAAAGATTCACGAGTCTGATAATTAAATATATGAGTACATAAAAAGATAATCTACATAATGTAAGTATCCACTTCAAAGCATCCAACTAACCATATAAACCTGAAAAGTTTTAAGTGTAGCATCATGAGCAAAACAGACCTAGTGAGATAGTTATTTAAGCTTAGTTTTCACATCATTTCTTAGTGGTTTGTATTATAGTTTCATTATGACTCTTTACTTTTAAGGTTTCATCAATCCAAAGTTTAAAACAAAAATCAATGAAGACTTCGAAATACTAAATCAAACAAATTTATGATAACTTCCTTTCATCAAAACTCCATTTTATCCAATTTATAGTTATAAATCTAAACCACACCCTCAACTTGGTTAGACGTTAGAATATGTTATCCCATTTCGGTTGGCATCCCGTCAACAAATAGGATGTACTCTACTCATCTTGATTCCAACATAGAGTAATAGTGCACTACCCAAGATCTATTGTCTTATACCGCACCCCATCAAAGAAATATAATCAAGAAAATGATTCTCAGTATTGATTAAAGTATTAAATTATTTCTAAATTCAAATAATTTCAAATTAAATTTGGATTAACCTTCCCGTCCGTTGGATCAGTTAGGGATAGCCAGGGAGAGCAGGAAACTATATTTTCCAAACTCAAGCCTAGACACTATCCTCTCTGTCACCCTAGAATGTTCCAATCATTCATTTTGAAAGATACTTTATAAATAAATGTGTATTCGCGCAACAATTAGGGTATTATATTGGTAATAGATAAATCTCCTACTTTCAAATTCATGCTTTTTAAGGGTTTAAGACTAAACCAAACTATCTCAAATTATTCCAATCTATGTTAAGAAGAACCTCGAAACTACTTGAAACAAAGAAAAGGTAGCATTTAAAAAGTACTATAAAAAGTTTCAGCATCATAAAATAAAAATTGTAGCGTTTTCAAAGTGCTACGACAAGTTTCAAGTGGTTTTGGGCTCAAAACAGCTATCTACAGCGTTTCAGGCATTAATGAAAAGTTCTGGGTGGTTTATAATGGTTTTAGACTAAATTCAGCTACCACAACGTTTCTAGCCGCCATAAAAAAGTTCTGGTCATGTTCAAGGCTTTATAACCAATTCAGTGAAAAGATAGCGCTTCAGAAGTACTATAGAAAACTCTGTTTTGATACACTTCAGCGTTAGAAACATTCAAAAAGCGTTTCAATTTTCCAAAGTGTTTCAAATTGCTAAAAATCAGCTTTTTTTCAAGTGTTTGGGTGAAATGTTTGATGCTGTTTCTCTATGATAAATATAGATTTTGACTCCAAATTTTTTACAGTGTAAAGTTATCTTTGTCTAATCGATTATCGTAAAAAGAGACAATTAAAATTATGTATCTATTCAATAAATAAAATTCAACAATACAAGGCGTTTTTAACATGTCTAATTCGGGTTGATTTTTACCTTACTTTGAATCCAGTTTTTGGGTATGCAAACGGCCGAACTAGAAAAAAAGTGCCTACGTCAAAAATTGTAGCCCTTTGAATTAGCTTTCCAAATTGATAGAGAAGACGTAATTTCATTAAGAATTTCAAAAGTTATTCCTAAAATACCGAACGTCATTTTCAGGAATTCACATCCAAACATTCATTCATAAATTTCATAACTTTTCTACAAAATATGTAATGAATACATGAACTTAGGATGAAGACACATGCCTACTTAGGTGTCTTTGGATGATTCTACACATGGACACCTAATGTGTGTATGTGTCCAAACCTTATTTACTTACAAGACATGTTTTCCTTTCATTTGATGACACGTGTCCCTATCATTATTAGCCATTTTTCTTATTCTAGAATTTGCACACATATACCATTTGTAAACTATGTATTATGTATATATTCATACATACATATATACATATATATGTATATGTATGTATTTATCATACTTAAATATTTGTATCGGATTGAACTAATATATTCAAAATTTCTAGAAACTTTTTCATACCCGGATTTTTGAGTTAGGCGGTTACAAAGTCGAACACCTCATAATTAAGAATTGAGTTCAATCCCATCTCATAGATAGGAGTGCGGTATCTATCCCTATAAATCCTTATAACATAGGGATCAACATTGGTTCAACACTATCTAATTAAGTGCTACAATCCGTTTGGTAGGTCCCCATTCTTCGTAAGTCGGATTGCCATGCTAATTAGTTGGAGGAGTTGTCTCAATAAAAATCCAAGTGAATGAGTTATTTTTGGTTGAAGTTGATGAGTTTATTTATGTCAAAGGATGTATACCTATATGATGCCCACATAAAGTCCAAATCCATATTTAGGCAAATTATGAATGCCATTTAGCTGAATCCACATGATTACATCTTCATATACTAATTTGTAATTGAGTTACAAGCCAATCAATCATCTCTTTGGCCTTTCTGCCATGATCATCGAGAAGTTTTTTTAGTTGAATCCGTTATGTAATTGCTTTGTAAAAACGCAGGTTAACCCTTATTACTCAAGTATTCTTTACGACACAAATGTTTGCTTTGTATAATCTAATTTCGTATCCATATGAGTGTAAGTTTCCATGAAAATATCCGATTGAATCTCGCAGTTGCTTCAAGCCATTACCTAAGCTACGCGATCTCATTACATGATAATCCAAATCCATAATGTTTAGACATAATATTGTCCAACTCCATGAGCTTTTCAGATGGTCATCCATATCTACGACATATTCGGGTCGTTATTTATATTTGTGACCACTTATTTAAATCTCCAGTATCTTCGGATCATTATCCAAATCTATATTCATTGGGCGTTAGACTGAATCCTAGTTGTTATTTAAATTTGTAGCCTCTTCGGACCCTTATGCAAATACATATATGTCAGTTGTCGGCACTAAATCATAGTTCATAGTCAGTTCGCTCAATCGATCGCCTCTCCAGGCACTTGCTAAGCCCACTCTAATTGCTCTTTGATGAATGAGGCTTAACGACGAATAATCGGTCACTCTTCAACGAAGCATATAATACCCTGCTCCGGCACCCTTATTCAGAGGCAACGATGCCATATCTAATACATAGTGTTATTGCAATAGTATCATGATTTAACAAAATCATATCGTAATATAGAATTATTTTATTAAGTGGAAGAGATATTATACATTCACTTCGTCATACGACACGATTACATGAGATCCAATAATCTAACCATCACCAAATTATACATATGGACATACAAAAGGGATAATAAACATAATACAGGTCAATCATTTTGGTATGCATCTTTCTAACTTCTAAGGTTAAACTGTTAACCATCTACACATGAAATGTTGAGTGTAGCATCATGAGCAACATCAACCCGTTAAGATAGACATTAAGCTAGTTTTCAAGTCATGTCATAATGGGTTGTATTAACAAGGTTTTATTTTCAAGTTTCATCAAAGATTATTTCTTTATGTTACTACCAAATTAAAGTTCAAAGTAATATTTATGGGAAACCTTCAATTATTATCCATGTATTAGTCAAACATGTTTGCAACAGTAATTTCAGCACGGTTTTTTTAATCTACAACAAGCATCATACTAAACTAAATACACGGTGATGAATTTAAACCACACACTTGATTTGGATTAAATCCAATTGCGATCACACTACAAGAGACATAGTGATTTCCAACGGTCAAGGACCGTTGGCGGCCATTGGAAACCGTTGATAAAGCCATTGATATACGCGTCAACGGTTTCCAATGACATCCAATGCCTCCAACGACTTCCAAATTTATAACAAAGTCACGTGAATTTCATGTTGGACTAGTAAACTGTTGGAAACCGTTGATAGCCGATGAAAAATGTTGTTGCAAACCATTAATTATCGTTGAAATATAAGGACTCGTAAGTCATTGGTAACCATTGGACGCCATTGGAAATCTGGGTATTTTTTTTTATAGATTTCAGATTACTCACTTTCAGCCACCCACAATCTCATATTCATCAAAACAACTCCAATTCAAGCTATACATCACAGTCACAATCACATATATATATATATCCAAACATAATATTATACTGAAATTAGACACAAAACATGCACAATACATAGCATAAATCAATATTTACAAAACACATTAACCCAACATCATCAACACAGCATATATGTACATACATCCCAATATCATCAACCCAGCGTCAAAATAAACAGTCATCCAACACCACGTCCAAAACATCTTCACTGACACTGCATCAACACATACAAACCATCATAATGTATCAAGCCTAATCCTCACCCACTCTCAACCCCGACCTTTTCACTTATGATTCAAGGCATTCCAAAAGGGCACATCGCTTCTAATAGGGGGATTTGACAAGGAGATCCACTATCTCCTTATTTATTTGCAATCGCCATGGAGTACTTCACATACTTAATGAACGAAGTTACGTGCATTAAACACTTCTTGCCAGCATCGAAGACTACACCGGCTATCACTCATCTTTTCTACACTGATGATCTAATGGTATTTGGAAAATCTACAATTTCATGTGCTACAACCCTTCAACATATATTTCACAAGCCGAGTTACCATGCAGGCTTATCAGTGAATAATTATAAGACTAAATTATATTTCAGTAAAACTGTGAACAATTCCCATCAAATTCATGGTTTATTCGGTTTTCCAATTGGTGATTTTCCTTTAAAATATCTAGGTGTTCCATTGTCCTCCTCTTATCTACGTCATAATGATTGTCTGATTCTCATTAAAAAGGTACAGGACAAGTTATAGGCGTGGCAAGTAAAACTGCTTAGCTTTGTAGGAAGGACTGAACTACTACTCTCTGTGATAACACCTATGGTCTTGTATTAGCTACTTGTTTATCAATTACCAGACCACACCCTTGATAAATTACAAGCTTTTCTTTAGGTAAGTGGAAGTCATAAGGTGGCATGGCATATCTTGTGTAAACCCAAAACAGAAGGAGGAATTGGCTTAAAGCATTTTCGTGACTTAAAAAAGACGACATGCATTTAATTGGTTTGGAATTTCTCAACTAAGCCTAATTTATGGAAAATATAGATGTATAATCGGTATTGCAATGGGAGACATTCTCGATTTTGATTCAAGGTGCGCCAAAAGGATTCATTAAGTCAAATAGGGGAATAAGACAAGGTTATCCACTCTCCTGTGCTATGGAATTTTTTTCATTCAATATGGAAGAAGCTTATCTACAACACAAATTTATACCTGTTCATAGTTTTGATCTTGTGGTTTCTCACCTTTTATATGCTGATGACCTCATGGTATTTGAAAAATGTTTACCTTCATGTGCAAATGTTTTAAAGGATATTTTTTGTAAATTAAAACCATACAGTGGCTTATTTGTTAGTACTTTGAAGACTAAGATATATTTCAGTGCGGATGCAAGATATTCTAGCGAAGTTTCTGAAATTTTGGGTTTACAAAGTAGCTTGCTCCCTGTTAAATATTTAGGAGTTCCATTGTCATCCAACTATGTACACTACCATGATTGTCAATCTGTACTACATAGAGTTCAGTAGAAAATTCTAGCATGGGATGTTTTTTTTTTTTTTTTTTGAGTTTTGCTGGTTGAGCTTAGTTAATTTAATCAGTTATAACTTCTATAGTATTATACTAATTGTTTGTTTACCAACTTCCTGAACACATTATTGATATGCTACACATGATGCGTTCTAATTTTTTTGGGGGGAGTTCTTTACACAAAATTAGTCGGGAGAAATTATGTTTGACAAAATTAGAGGGTGGCGTGGGTTTAAAATCTTTTGTAGATCTTAAGAAGGTTGCTGGCATAAAATTATTGTGGAAATACTTGTCAAATTCTTCGATGTGGAGTGAATGGATGAAAAAGGAATATTGTTGTGGCAAGATGTTTTGGTATATGAGTATTGATAAAAACTCATCTAGTACATGGAAGTCAATTTTGAGATTAAGAACAAGTGGTAAACATCTTTTTAATAAAGTTATAGCTACAGGTTCGTTATGGTATGACCCTTGGATAAATAGCAAGTATTTGGTGGATTTATTGGGGATTTCGAGGCTTCAGCAGATAGGAAGATGGGATGAAATGGTAGATTCTATTGTATGTGATGGTAGGATATAGGGTAATCTCCATACTGCAACTAGAGAGGTACTGCATCTTGTAAACTCTGTTACTTTGAATGTTAATTCTCAGGTTGATTTCTATAAATGGGGCGAAGAAGGGAAATTTCTTTTAATAAAGCATGGAATTATGATAAAAGTCATGAGCCTGTGAAGAAATGCATGAAAGCTATTTAGCACTCAAAAAATTCAATAAGAATGTCTTTTATATCTTTTTTAGCAGTGCAGGATAGATTTAATACCAAAGATAGGTTAGTGAGATTTGGAATTCTTTCTTAAAGCACTTGTGTGCTATTTCATAACGGTTTAGAATTTGTAAACCACTTGTTCTTTGAATGTGATTATGTGATGTTTATATGGAGTTGTTTGTTGATGAAGTTGGGAGTGAATATTCATGCGATGGGATCAATTAAAGAGGAGGGTTTGAAGTTATTACTCAAATTTCAAGTGAAGGATCAGCGCTTAGATGTTCTTGTGCAGTCTTAACAACAACTATTTACCAGACTTGGAAGAAGGGAAACGTAAGATGTTTTAGCAGTCGAAGTATAAGTAAAGGGGTGAGATTAAAGATGATAGAGAGGAAGATTTATTATCTGATTAAAGACAGTTGGTCGAAGACTAAATTCACATATGAAAATGCAGATTTTTTGAAGAGATGGGGTATAGAAATATTGGATGTTGGTTAATTTGTATTTGCTATATGATTGTTTTCTGTTTAGCTTACGTGTGAGTCAAGATGAGAGGATGTAAATGCGATATTGTGTTTGTTTGCAGTGGTTTGATCTTTGTACTATTAATATATGGAGTTTATATGTGCTCTTTTCCCTTATGTCGCACCCATTTAGCTTAGGGGGGCATAAGGTTTTGATGAGGCATATAAACAGAGTATATGATTTGTTTTTAAAATAAAGTGAACCAATTTTCTATATATATATATGTATATACATATATGGATTGCCTTGCATATGGTTAAGATAGGAATGACGGTTTGAATAAATAAGTAGTCCTACATCACAGAATAAATTAAAGGACTGGAGTACAAATATGAGTTGGTAGACATGTAACGTCAGAGACTCCTTTTGTTATAAGGATATGTATGTCAACTCATATGTATACGCCCAATATGGGAGGAGGGGGACTTTGCTCTGATCGTCGTTACATAACAGTGGTGTCAGAGCTAAAGGTTATGGACTGGGCCATGCAAGCAAGACTGTACTCCCAAAAGTTACTCGTAGGATGCGAGTCAAGTGGGATACTGTTAGGATTGCTTCGCATGTTGTTAAAATAAGAATAACGGTTTGAATAAATAGTCCCACATCACGGAATAAATTGAAGAAGTGGAGTATAAATATGAATTGGTAGACACATAACGTCAAAGATTCATTTTGTTATAAGAATGTGTGTGTCAACTCATATGTGTGCGCCATATGTGGTAGAAGGAGGGTTTGTTCCAACCGTCGTTATATATATATATATATATATATATATGTGTGTGTGTGTGTGTGTGTGTGTATATATATATATGATAAAGAGCACTCCAAATAGTGCAGCACCCCTTTAGCGCCATAATTTCCACCATGCAATCCCCTTTCCCTCTCTTCCCATTAACTCTCTCTCCCTCCACTAACTTGTTTAATAATAAATGAGTGGCTCATGTTGAGGGGCTTTAGGGGTGCTACAAAATTGGGGTGCCATGGAAACCTTCCCATATATATATATATATATATATATATATATATATATATATATATATATACATATACATATATATATAGCGGCTATTTAGACATAAAAATTTAACACAAATTAAAAACACAAAATTTCTACCACAAATTTAATTTGTCTTTATATGAGGAGTGAAAATCATAGGACAATCCAATGATTTATATTTTGTGTCTCTCGGTTTGCGTTAAATTTCTATATCTATATATACTTTCCTATATATATATATGTATATATATATAGGGAGCGGCTACAGAGACACAAAATTGGACACAAAACTACGTACATAAAATCTAGACCACAAGATTTGTTTGTCTTTATGTGTGAGCTGTAATTCAGAGGAAGATCTAATGGCTCAGATTTTGTGTGTTTAATTTTGTATCATTTTTTTGTGTTCATTTTGACTTTTCCATATACATATATACATACATACATACATATATATATATACATGTTGGAAATGAATTAGCAAGAGGAATTTTGGAAGAAGATGGGAAAGCAATCTAAGTCCCACATTATGAAATATGAGTACTTACTTCTCTATAGGCTTATATAAATAAAGGAGAAGAGGGATTGTGAATCACAATGTGGCTAAGCCAAGACAAAATATTATATTGATGTCAAATTGGTCCTAATGCCTTGGGACTTTTGAAGTCCATGACACAATATCATATTGATGTCTAATTGGGCTTAGTGCCTTGGGACTCTTGGAGTCCATGACACAATATCATATTGATGTCAAATTGGGCCTGGTGCCTTGGGACTTTTGGAGCCTATGACACGGTATTATATTGATGTCAAATTGGGCTTAGTGCTTTGGGAATTTTGGGGTCTATGACACGATATTAGTGTCAAAAATTGGGCATTGTGCCTTGGGACTCATGGGGTCTCATGGTTAAATAGGCTGCTGATTACAGTTTGAGCCTATTGAGCTGAAACGAGTTATTTTGATCAATTTTTGATCTGGCATATCCGTTCTATTGAAGGGATACAACCGTTTCATCATAAATGCGCACATACATTTATGCACCGCTTGGTTAAAGGGTCGCAACCTTTTCAAGGGTCATTAATGTTCAGATAGGTACCTCCTCCAACATATAAATTTTTGGCCCAAAACAAGACAGAATACAAATTAGTTATTCTTCTCAATTTGCTACTTCTTCTTTAAAAGTAATTCTATGTTCAAGTTTCTATAGTCTGCTTCAGTTCGTCGAAGCTCCGTTTGCTGGCACTGCACTACGGGGTTGGTCCGTTTTATCCTGGAAAACAAATTATGTGACATCAATCAACGGCAATATTGTTTTAAGGAAACAAAATCATTTCTGGACTCGAACATTACTGAAATATCCTTCTTCTAATATGTTGGTGATGGTTCTTTACCGCTCCAATCTAGTGCACAATCGGTCTCGTTTACTGCCATTGCTATAATCACAGTTTGACTTGACAATTGTGGCATTAATGAGTAACATTCATAGTTGTTACAGTTTATTTGCAATATAATCATGTATTGACAAAAAGATCTAATTTTGTAATACAATCATGTATTGATAAAAAGTTCTAACAATCTTAAAACAATATTGATTATTGCAGACGACAATAAGCTATGTCACGAAATAGCAACAATAATTTTACACCGACACAGATAGTGACCAACGCTCTGATTGCGCCAATGGTTCCAACAATGGCTCTGTCTCATGGAGAAAGTCCGGAGAAGTTCGACATCTTTAATTTTAAGCGTTGACAGCAGAAAAATGTTGCTTTATCTAACAACATTGGGACTTGCCAAATTTTGAATAAATATGTTCCTAAAAGATCAAAAGAAAATTTGGCTGAAATCTTCAAAAGGGCATTGCTGATATGAATTTATGTGCAGTAATATCAGAATGCAACCTGGAAAGGAACTAACTTTAAATGACGTTCTCTATGTTTCGTAAATTCATAAGAACCTGATTTCAGGATCATTGCTCTGCAAACATGGTTTAAATTAATCCTTGAAGCTGAGAATGGAGTGTATGTAGTAAGAGGATGTGTGTGTGATGGTCCATTTAAAGAAAATGTCACCACTATTGTACCACACACTAATATGAATAAAAGTGAATCTTTTGTTTATATTGTTGACTCTTCCAACATGTGACATTCTAGATTAGTGCATGTAAACTTTGATACATTGCACAAATTGATTAATCTAGACACCAATTATAAATGTCAAATTTGTGCAGAAGCAAAATTGACAAGAAACTCGTTTCATAATGTTGAACGAGAAAAAGAACCGTTAGATATAATACATACAGATGTATGTGATTTGATGTGTTTAAATAATACAAAGAGGAAGTTGAGAATTAACTCAACAAGAAAACTGAAGCTTTAAGAAGTGATAGAGGAGGAGAATATGTATTCCCTTTTGAAGAATTTTGCATTGAACATGGTGTTTTACACCAAATTACGGCACCATATTCAACTCAATCCAAAGGTATAGCCGAATGGAAAATAAAACTCTTAAAGAAATGATAAATGCTTTATTATGGCTTGCCATATAACTTTTGGGGAGAAGCTATTCTTTTAGGAAATCATCTTTTAAATAAAACACCCCGAAAGAAAACATCTAAATCTTCTCATGAACTTTGGAAGAATAGACCACCATCCTACAAATACTTAAAAGTGTGGGGGTGTCTTGCCAAGGTAGAGGTTACAAAACCAAAGAATGTCAAAAATAGTTGATTGTGTATTCAATGGGTATGCGCAAAACAGTGTTGCAAATTGATTTTTTGTACACAAATATGAAATTGATGATATTCATGAAAATACCATTATTGAGTCGATAAACACTAGATTTTTCAAACATATATTCCCCTTGAAACAGGGTATTGAAAATCGTACACCTAAGAGACCAAGGGAAGATGAAGTTCCTAATTCTCTTGACGATGTTGAACAAAATAATACTCAGCAACGTAGTGCTGAGCATCAAGTGGAAGAACCAAGAAAAAGTAAGAGGTCAAGGACCTTAAAAACATTTGGATCAGACTTCTATACCTTTATGTTATAAGATGATCCATTGACATACAAACAAGCTATGTCTTCCAGCGATGCCCCTAAAAGAGGCGATTAACAATAAGGTTGAATCCATTATGTCCAATCATACATGGGAATTGATTGATTTACCTTAAGGATGTAAGACCTTGTGTAATAAATGGATATTTAAAAAAGAAATTGAAACCTAATGGTTCAATAGACAAGTACAAAGCTCGTAGTCCAAGGATGTAAATAAAAGGAAGGCCTGGACTGTCTTGATACATATTCACCAGTAAGATGGATAAGATAGTTTATTGCATCCATACGTGATTTAAAAATACATCAAATGGATGTTAATACTGCATTACTGAATAGTGAACTAGAGGAAGAAATCTATATGATACAATCTGAAGGATTTCTAAGCTCAGAAAATGAGAATAAAGTTTGCAAACTGGTAAAATCACTTTATGACCTTAAATAAGCTCCAAAACAGTGGCATGAGAAGTTTGATAATACTATGTTATCATATGGATTCACTATAAATGAATCAGATAATTGTGTATACATAAAACATACACATATTGGATATGTCATTGTTTGTCTTTATGTTGATGACCTATTGATCCTAGGCAATAACAAGGCCATAAGAACATCTATAAAGGATACGTTATCCTCTAGATTCAATATGAAAGACCTAGGTTTAGCTGATGTGATATTGGGTGAAAATTTGTGAAAACACCATAGGGTTATGCATTATCCCAATCGCATTACATCACCAAAATACTTGAAAAATTCAAGCAATATAATGTAACTATTGAAAAATCACCAGTAGATATGAACTAAAATTGGGTAAAGAACACTAGTTATGGTATCTACCAATTGGATTAATCTCGTATACTGGGAAGTATCATGTACTGTATTAGGCCTAAAATTGTATATGCTATAAGCAAACTAAGTAGATTTACCAGCAATCCTGGTAAGCATCATTGGAAAGCGATAATCAAAGTTCTAGGATATCTAAAGTATACGCAGAGTTATGGTCTATACTATACAAACTATCCTTCAATAGTGGAAGGACACAGATATGGAAATTGGATCAATGGATCACATGATACAAAGTCTACAAGTAGATATGTGTTCACATTAGGGAATGGAGCAATTTCATGCAAATCATCCATATAGACTTGTATCGCTAGGTCTACGATGGAATCAGAGTTTATTGCACTAGATAAAGCTTCTTAAGAAGCAAAATAGATTCGAAGCTTCTGGGAAGACATTCCTAATTGGAGCAAACTTATGCCTCCGAAATGTGTGCATTATGATAGTCAATCAACTATTAGAAGGGCTAATAGTACTTTATACAATGGTAAATCTAGGCATGTTGTCGTAGACATATAACGATAAGACAACTTCTCTCTAACGGGGTTATCTCAATAGATTACATTTAATCTAAAGATAACTTAGCGGATCCACTTACAAAAGGCTTGCCAAGGGAGAAAGTTCAAATCTTGTCGATGGGAATGGGGCTAAGGCTTATAGAATAAAGGTTTTTCTAAAATGGAAACCCCACCTAATTGACTGGAGATCCCAAGATCTAGGTTCAAAGGGACAATGAAGTTTAAGAGAAACTTAATGGCAATGTTACACACAAACCATTTCTATGATAAGTCCGTGCATTACGTGTTGAAAAAGGATAAGTATTAATACTTTTAATGATGTCTGTATTTGAGGATTTAGATAATAACATTTATAGAATCACCTATGTAAGTGCGAAGGCACTGCTTCAAAGAGAATTATGAAGCCAAATTCTCTAAGCACTTATGAGACCAGGCAGGTGTTCAAGGAAAAAATGAACACATACAGAGAGCGAAGGATTATAAGAAACATTTATCGTGTGTTATATACTTTGGAATTACACAAAAGGCTTACAGTTCAAGGACATTCTATGTCTACCGATTCGTCTGTGATTCAACTAGGTAATCACTAGGAAAGTTCAAGGCCCCATGTGCTACTTTAACCGATGCGATGAATGATTCGTGAAATTAAGAACGACTGCTCATTCATGTGGGGGGTTGTTGGAAATGAATGATCAAGAGGAATTTTGGAAGAAGAGGAATTTTGGAAGAAGAGGGGAAAGCAATCTAAGTCTCACATTATGGAATATGAGTACCTACTTCGCTATAGGCTTATATAAATAAAGGAGAAGAGGGCTTGTGAATCACAGTGTGGCTAAGCCAAGAGACAATATTATATTGATGTCCAATTGGGCCTAATGCCATGGGACTTTTGGAGTCCATGACACAATATCATATTGACGTCAAATTGGGCTTAGCGCCTTGGGACTCTTGGAGTCCATGACACAATATCATATTGATGTCAAATTGGGCTTAGTGCCTTGGGACTTTTGGAGTCCATGACACAGTATTATATTGATGTCAAATTGGGCTTAGTGCTTTGGGACTTTTGGGGTCCATGACACGATATTAGTGTCAAAAATTGGGTATTGTGCCTTGGAACTCATGGGGTCTCATGGTTAAATAGGGGTGCTGATTACAGTTTGAGCCTACTGTGCTGAAACGAGTTATTTTGATCAATTTTTGATCTGGCATATCCATTGTATTGAAGGGATACAACCGTTTCATCATAAATGTGCACGTACATTTATGTACTGCTTGGTTAAAGGGTCGCAACCTTTTCAACGGTCATTAATGTTCGGATAGGAACCTCCTCCAACCTATAAAAATTTGGCCCAAAATGAGACAGAATACAAATTAGTTATTCTTCTTAATTTGCTACTACTTTTTCAAAGTAATCCTCTGTTCAAGTTTATATAATCTTCTTCAGTTCATCGGAGCTCCGTTTGCTGGCACTGCACTACGGGGTTGGTCCATTTTATCCTGAGAAACAAATTGAATCACGTCAATCAGTGCATACGACGACAATATTGTTTTAAGGAAACAGAATCATTTCTGAACTCGTACATTACTGAAATATTCTTCTTCTAATATGTTGGTGATGGTTCTTTACCGCTCCAATCTAGTGCACAATCGGTCTCGCTTACTGTCTTTGCTATAATCAGAGTTTGACTTGACAATTGTGGCATTATTGAGTAACATTGATAGTTGTTATAGTCTATTTGCAATACAATCGTGTATTGACAAAAAAAAATCTAATTTTGTAATACAATCGTGTATTGATAAAAACTTCTAACAATACATAGATACGTATACATACACATGCGTGCGCGCACATATATTTATAAATGGGCTTTCTCTTGCTTTATTGGCTTTGCGGTCCATATTTCATTGGTTCTGAACCCGAAAACTTTATACTGGTATGAGAAGGTGTATGCAGCTTTTGATTATTTCATTAAAACATAGGGATTTTAACCCATTTAGGCCTCTTTATGCAAACAATTACACGTATTCCATGTTTCATAATTTATTACGCATATAGACTTGTTTTAGTTTACATTGGCGAGTTTTGAAAGCTCACCAATGCATTTTAACATTTTTCTACACAAAATGCATTGGCTAACTTTCAAAACTCGCCATTGCAAAAATGCATTGGCGAGTTTTGAAAGTTAGCCAATGCATTTTGTGCATAAAATGTAGTATTATTAAATATTTTATACTATATTTAATAATATTTGTCAATAATTGATATTTTTTTGGTATAACATCATAATTTATATTTAAATACTAATATCACGATAACATTACAATAATTAAATACTTACAGTATTAAGAAATAATTGAATAATATTACAATCTAATATGTATATTCTTATACAATAATTATTTAAGTTAAATAATATATAATCTATATAACTAAATTTTCATAAATGTTTAAAATATATATTTTATCTAATGTATATGCCATAATTAATATATATTTTATTTAATGTATATGCCATTGCAACATATATATTCATTATTTAAAAATATATATTAAGAAATATATTTAATTATTGATAATTTATAAATAAAAAGCAAAATTTAATAATTTATTATTTAATAGTTATTATTAACTGGGAACTATTTATTATTGACTAGTAATTATTTAAAATTAATTATTTAATAGTTGTTATTTATTAAATACTACTTGTAATATTACTTATAGTTAATAATTAAATACTATATTATTATTTTTTATAATATTATATATTTGATTTGATTTGGACATAACTTACAATCTATTCGACGAAATATTATATATATTTTTATAATATATTTGGATTCTATTTGGATGTATGGTGTTGACATTCATATTAATTAAACAATGTTTGAAAGTATAATGTTAAAAACGAACTCGTAACATCGCGCTAGTTTGTGGTTTTAAGTTTTGAACTTCAACAAAATGTATATAATTCGTTATAAGTCAGATTTCTTTGAAAAAAGAAACATTCGAATATATTAAGCTATATTTTTCTAACGAAAGAGAAAAATAAAGATTATATATTATAGATTTTGAGTTATATCCAAATCAAATTTTCAAAAAGTCGCTATGGAACCGTTTATTAAATAATATATATTATAATATAATCTATAATAATACAAAAATATAATATTATAATATCATTATAATTTTTTATTTAATATGTTAAATAATATAATATATTTTTATAATATTGGTTTTGCTTTACTGTTATATTAATATAAATATAATATATATTTGTGTATAGTAATTTTGGTGTAAGATAGAAAATAAATTGTAATTAATTATAATTATAATTATAATTTTAATATATATATTCATAAATTATATTTATTATAAACTTTAGATTTTGTAATTAATTTAAATATATGGACTTAAAAATACCATGTTAGGAGCTAATAGTTAACAAAATTTATTTTTACTATTAAGCACACTATTTATTATAATTATAAACTATAAATATATATGTTGCATTTAATTATTTTAAACATTTATAAAATTTAATTATATAAATTATATATATAACTTTAATAATCATCGTATAAGAATATACATATTTGACAATATAATTATTCACAAATCTATATTTAATTTTAGTTTAGTATAATTTTAATTTAGTAAATTTATACTGACATACAAAAATTATATAATAAATTATTTTAATTATATTTATTTATTTTAATATAAATTACAATTTATTAAATTAATATGAATTATAATAATATATAATATAATTATATGTTATATGTTTATACATTATAATATATATATTATTAAATAAGAGTAAAACTATGAAAATTATATTATTTAATAATTACAAAATTATATAATATATAAATTATTTTAATATATTATATAACTTATAATATATTTATATCTATTTAACAACTTTAATTTGTAATTAATATTTACAATTATATTAGTAAATATATTACAGAATTATAATATAATTTTATATTAAATGCTATTATATTATTTACTATAATAAAATCGTTATTCACTATTGGGTTTTTTTATATAACAAATAATATTATAATATATATTATTATAATAATTTTAACATTTAATTATTGTAATATTATTTAATTATTTATTAATATTGTAAGTACTTAATTATTGTAATGTTATTGTGATATTAGTATTTAAATATTAATTATGATCTTATACAAAAAATATCAATTATTGACAAAGATTATTAAACATAGTATCAAATATTTAATAATACTACATTTTCTGCACAAAATGCATTGGCTAACTTTCAAAACTCGCCAATGCATTTTTGCATTGGTGAGTTTTGAAAGTAAGCCAATGCATTTTGTGCAGAAAAATGTTAAAATGCATCGGCGAGCTTTCAAAACTCGACAATGTAAACTAAAACAGGTCTATATGCGTAATAAATTCTGAAACATGGCTATACATGTAATTGTTTGTATAAAGAGGCCTATGTATGTGAATTTTCCTAAAACATATGTTTTTTGAGAAGGGTTTTTGTGTATCTAATTTGTAAACAAGGGATAGATCCATGTTTTATATAATGGTGTAAATCTTGGTATGATGGAGGTGGGCTGTGATGCATCAAAATTGTCGGTCGTGGTTTCTTGATTAATGATGGAGGTAGGTAGTTATATATTTCACTAATATATATCTCCTTCTCATTGTCTTGTCCGCTAAGGCTTCTTGGTGAAGCTTGCCAAAAGTATGATTTCTTGATATTTTTAATTGACAACTTCTCAAAATTGGGCAACAGGTTGTACACAAAATGATTATTGGATTTTCAGGACTACTTTGTCATTGTGCACAGTATTTTTAAAAATTTTGATTGAAGGACAAATTAAAATAATTAAATAAATGGGTTTATCATTCTAATGTATAACTTAAGATGATACAGAAATAATATAATAATAAATGAATTCATCCTGTACATTAGTTCACATCTTTAGATGGAAAGCAGCTTAAATCATATACTGCCTATTAATAGTTATTTCTACCTGTCATTTTAATCGATCAAAATCCATATCATATGCACCAAATCAGTATCATACAGAATACAAGTGCGACCAAAATGAATTTTGTGATCCATCCAGCAAATGTAATAGCCAACTCAAAAAGAAATAGAATTTGAGTTCTTTTCAATTGTGCAGTGAAAAGCTGCTTGTATCCTATTGTTGGAAAAATGATTCATTTTTTATAAAGATGAATTATTTAAAAAATTGGATAAGTGTGAAGTGACTCGTATATGAATAGTCCCACATCATGAGACTATATGAAAAAAAAATATTTTTTTTTCTTTGACTTGGTAAAAAATTGAGATCCATTTTTTTAGATCTGAACTGACTTCCTCTACAAGTATTACCACGTTTATTTTTTGCCGAACTACTCAGAAAATAACAACTTTTTTCTTATCTCTCTCTTCTTCTTCCTCCACCATTAAAAGTTCTTCAAAAAAAAAAAATCTGAACGAGCAGTTAAATTTAAATCGAAAGTGCAAATCTGAATTCGTTTGTACAGCAAGCAAATCAATTATTTTTCTCAGAAGGCTATTTTATCCCAGAGGCGGTGGCAACAAGTACGAACTGGTTTGCACCACCGACCAGATCGTCAAATCATCTTCAAGAAAGCGACCTAGTCCACGACTTAGCCATTGTTTCCCAACAATTTGAAGACGCTTTCAAAACAATGGCTGCAAACATAACTTGCTTGAATGTGCCACCATCTTCCTCTGTCTACTCAATGCTTTGAAATACTCAACGCCTTGAAATCTTACTCAATTTGTAACTGCGACTCCTTCTACTATCTTCTCTGGCAACGAGATATCAAAAGAAAAAGTAGAAAGATTTGATGTGAAATCCGGATTTGTCGTCATCTACATGAAATCAGGATTAAAAGGTAGACAATTTGGTAGGCATGGATGGTGGCTTCGCGCTGCAGTTACAAAGTAGCATCATGAAATCAAAGTTTGTGAGAAATGGATCGATGGGCTGCAGTATTCTTTATTGTTGTGGCCCCCACCAGGATGAGCATCAGAGATAGGTAATATAATTTTTTAAACCCTTTCTAATGCATGCTTAAATTGATAGCTGATTGTGCCTGGTATTATGGAAAATTCACTAGAAAGGTATCAGGTATTAGGTAATTAACATATTCTATTTTGGCTTGTTAAGTACCATCATAGAGGTTTCTTGGCTATACCTTCTTTTTTCAACGAGCTTAAGTCACCTTCTGACTTGCATTTTAATCAGAACCCTTTAGAAAAAGAAAAATAGAAGCAAAAAAGGAAGCTTAAATGTATGAATTTCATTGGACATAGAATGATACAAACTATAAGTTACTGTGAGTTGTCGTTGATCCCATAGCCTTAAAGAACTATAAGCATGTCATCTTTGTAGTTGTAAAATGGTAGCATGGTGGAAATTGGTTTATAAAACTTCGAAATTTGATAACTAATCATGAACCCTGCTCATTATCTTGTACTGTAGTTTTGGGTCATACTAATCACTTTGCTTGAGTCCTAAGAGTGTGCATTATTTGATTGGAACAATGTTAACTGACTGAACCTAAGTATTTTTTGAACCCAAGTGTTTTGATACCTTGTTTATGTAGTCTCTATATGTGATGATTAAATTTACCATGTAAGTTGTTTACCATTAATATAGTCCACAAGTGTGGTGGAATGGTACAAATGCAGAAAATAATATTTTATGTGAATAACTTATGTTAGTCTATGAGTTTACATATATTTTTCTATAAGAAAAAAAATAAATTTTCAAACATATTAACATCTCAAGCAATAGTAAGCCTCCACAGCCGGTCAGTTGAGAATAGAATGGGAATCCACAAGGAAACCATAAAGGACAGCAGCAACCGACCAAAAAGAACGATTTTGGATAGTTGCTTCTATATTACAACTGTGGAAAACCAGGTCATATAGCACGACAATGTCGGAACAGGATAAGCCCTGCACTGTAGGCAAACCTGACTGAGAATCCTTTAACGGCTACGACTACTGAGATTCACTTTGATGATGGATCAGAGAGTTGGTGGGTAGACACTGGTGTTTCTCGCCATGTCTGCTATGATCGTGATATATTCACAATATACAAGGCTGTTGATGATCAAAAAGTGGGTGGGAGATCCTCACACCACTAAAACTGTAGAGATTGGTAATGTGAAAATAAAGCTTACAGTTAGAAAGATAGTGTTTCTTAAAGTTGTGATGCATTTGACATGTTTGAAACATTAAAAACTGAAATTAAGTAATAAGAAAATTAAGAGAATTCATAGTGATAGAGAAACAGAATATGAATCTAGTTTATTCTGATTTTTTACATGGTATTGTACATGAGAGAACTGCACCCTATTCACCTGAAATGAACGGTAAAGCTGAAAGAAAAAAAGGACCTTTACCGAATTAGTAATTGCCATTTTATTAAATTTTGGTGCAGCAAAAGATTGGTGGGGGGATATTTTAATTGACTGCATGCTATGTTCTGAATATAATCCCCTAATCTAAGAATAAAATTTCACCTTATGAAATTTTAAAGAATTATAAATACAATGTGTCATACTTTAGAACTTGGGGTTGTTTAGCATATGTTCGCATTCCAGACCCTAAGAGAATAAAATCGGCAAGTGGAGCATATGAATGTGTATTTATGGGCTATGCTATTAATAGCAAAGCATACCGATTTTATGACCTAAATGCACATAATATAATTGAGTCAAATAATGCCGATTTTTATGAAACAAAATTTCCTTTTAAATTAAGGAATAGTGGGGGCACATTAAGTATGCCTATTAGAACAGAACTTAATAAAAGTTCTGAAACTGAACCTAGAAGAAGTAAAAGAGCAAGAACCGTAAATATTTTGGTTCGGATTTTTGTGCTTTTACTATAGAGGAGGATCCATTAAACCTCTAAGAGGCCTTATCTTCTTTAGATGCCGATTTTTGGCAAGAGGCTATAAATGACGAGATGGATTCTCTGGAATCCAATTAGACTTGGCATTCAGTAGATTTATTCTCTGGTTGTAAATCTATAGGTTGTAAATGGGTGCTTAAAAAGAAATTAAAACCTGATGGAATTATTGATAAATATAAAGCACAATTAGTAGCTAAAGGTTTTAAGCACAGAGAAAATATAGATTTCTTCAACATTTTTTCTACCTTTAACTAGAATTACATTCATTCGGGTATTAATCTCACTTGCTTCTATTTGTTATTTATTAATACACTAAATGGATGTTAAAACCACATTCTTTAAACGGTTAATTAGAATAAGAAATTTATATGGGCCAGCCTGAAGGATTTTTAGTACATGGTCAAGAACATAAAGTATACAAATTAGATAAATCATTATATGGTTTAAAATAAGCACCTAAACAATGGCATGAAAAAATTTGATAACTTAATCATTTCTTATGGTTTAAAGTTAATGAAAGTGACAAATGCATTTATTACAAATCTGAGAATGACGTTTGCATTATTATATGTCTTTATGTAGATGACCTTCTCATCGTTGGGTCAAATATTCATGCCATAAACTCAGTCAAATCTTTATTAAATGCCAATTTTGATATGAAAGATCTAGGTAAGGCGAGTGTAATCCCTGATATTAAGATTACTAGGTAAAAAGTGGGATTTTCTTTGGATCAATCTCATTAAATTGAGAAGACTCTAAAGAAATATGATTACTTTTACTGTAAACTTGCATGTACATCATATGATCCCGGTGTAAAGTTATTTAAGAACACTAGTGAATGTATAAGATAGTCCGTTTAAGCGAGCATCATTGGCAGCCTTCGAATGCCATTGATTGTATTGGACCCGACATTACCTATGCCGTGGGATTATTATGCATGTTTTCCAGTAGACCTAGTATAGAGCATTAACATGCTAACGAGAGGGTTACGAGATACCTATAATAAACTATGAACCTTGGATTACATTATGAAAAGTTTTAAGTTGTACTTGAAGGATATTCCGATACAGGCTAAAATACTTTACCTGATGATTCTAAAGGACCAATGGCTATATATTTAGCATCGCTGAGGAACCTATATATTAGAAAACCAAGAAACAGACTATTTTTACTCAGTATACTATAGAGACTAAGATAATAGCACTAGCCACAGCTAGTTAAGAAGCAGAGAACTGAAGAAATCTTCTATTTGAGATCCCCATAAGGGAAAAACCGACACCAGTGGTGTAATCGATTGCGATAGTACCGCGGCTATTGCAAAAAGTATAGAACTGTTATTACAACGGTAAAAGACGACGTCGTAAGTACAATGTTGTAAGAGAACATCACATACATATTAATGAAAATTTGACGACTATTGAAAAAAGGACAGAACCGATATTATAACGGTAAGAAATGACAGTCGTATGCACAGTATTGTTAGAGAACATCACATATGAAGTGATGACAATTCGGCAGATCCTTTGACGAAAGGCCTGACCAAAAAGAAAATACTTAATGATTCTAAAAGAATGAGACTATTGCCCAGAGATTGTGGAATCACGCACGATGGTAACCCGACCTAAATGACTGGAGATCCCAAGAACTAGGGTCAATGGATAAAAACAAGTTGTGTAGTGATAGTAGATGAATATGCTAAATTTTTGTATTAAGAAGCATGTATTCCTGAAGTAATTAGAGGATGAGTTGATAGAAACTTTTAATGAGATCTATACTCTAATTGGAGTGGAGTACCTACCTTCAGGAGTACTCTTGATAGACTCACCTATGTGAATGTGGAAATGTGGCTGTTTCCTATGGAGTTTTGGGCAAGATTCCTAGAGCGTTCACTAAACTGGGATAGACGTGCATGACCATTAATGCACGGGCTTATTTGATTGCACTAAAGAAAAGGTTGTGTGTGGTCTAATGTCAGTAATAGAGTCCAAGGCTACGTATCACTCTAGTAAAACTGAATCTTATTCACTATGCAAAGGTTCAAGTCGGATGACACCTTTGTTTATGCACAATCTTATGTTTCTAGAAATTTCTCAAAAATTTTAAAAAAAATTCAAGTGGGGGATTGTTGGAAAAATGATTCATTTTTTATAAAGATGAATTATTTAAAAAATTGGATAAGTGTGAGGTGACTCATATATGAATATTCTCACATCATGAGACTATATGAAAAGAAAAATACATTTTTTTTATTTGACTTGATAAAAAATTGAGATCCATTTTTTTAGATCTGAACTGACTTCCTCTACAAGTATTACCACGTTTATTTTTTGCCCAACTACTCAGAAAAAACAACTTTTTTCTTATCTCTCTCTTCTTCTTCCTCCACCATTAAAAGTTCTTCAAAAACAAAATCAGAACGAGCAGTTAAATTTAAATCGAAAGTGCAAATCTGAATTGGTTTGTTGTGCAAGCAAATCAATTATTTTTCTCAGAAGGCTGTTTTATCCCAGAGGCGGCAGTGACAAGTACGAACTGGTTTGCATCACCGACCAGATCGCCGAATCGTCTTCAAGAAAGCGACCTAGTCCGCGACTCAGCCATTGTTTCCCAACACCTATTTGCATTACATTCATTCCTCACAATCAGATAAACAAAGCCTTCCTAGAACAATGAAACTAGCCAGCATAGTGATGCTAAGTTGCAAAGGCAAATGAGAGTTTTAGAGGTTCTTCCAAAACAACCGAAGAGATGCAAAAATACATTAAAATCTTTGCTTGGTTTTCTTTCCTTTAAATTGTATTCTTCTACATGCCGAACTGGCTGTTAAAATGTAATAACTTGTTGAAACAACTGTTATATTGTAAAATCTATCTGCAACCTTCCATGCATCAATGCGGCAATCACTAGGTTGGTTTAATAGTAAAATGGACTTGCTCTAATTAAGGGTCCAGTCAAAATGAAAAAGGGTACATACATGATATGCGCACACACACAGAGATGGCCCTGGGCAAGGCCACCAAGGCTACCACGTATACCCTCCGACCTTATATTATGCAAATTTGAACATGTTCCGACAACTAAGGGTCTCCGATATCTCGATTATTTTGGGGATTTCAGGGCCGACCCTACACACACATAAACAAGGGGTACATACATGATACACACTATTGATTATGTTCCTTTCCATTAAATCTACGTGAAGTGTCAAAATGAAAAGCTATACCATCCAACATAATGAAACTGAAAGTATATGATCCAACTTGATGATGAAAGAGACATCTGCTTGCTTCATTTATTGTGCAACCGAAGCGGAGCATCACTTTGCAATTTGGTCAATCCATGGTCTGAACAAGGTGTGCATGTAGAAGAAATGTGGAAAGTAGCCTTATAAGGTTTCTAGAAGATTACTAATATGAAGTCACGGGTAGATAATTACGGTATGGTGGTTATATATATATATATATATATATATATATATATATGTATGTATTGTGGGCACGTCCATTTTTATTGACAATATTATAGGGTTATCTTTAAATTTACTCTTCCACAAGTTAGATATATTTTCCCTATTACAATTAATGAACATATTGAATTATGATTGATATTTTCAACCTTTCCTTTTAAATTTCCTTCCTTATTGTCACTTACCAGGCGAAGTCAATATTAACCTGTTAAAAAAGTTATTTATGTTATAAAACGAATACAAAACAGAAGAAATAAGGGAGAGAGGACATTTATTGTAACACCCCACCTCCGCTAGGGTCACTCACAAGGGAATGCACTAGGTTTGGTGAAGCATTATCGAGGTAAACATGCACAGAAATATTACAAGACAGAACATATATATATAAAACAGCGGAAGTAGAACAAATTTCATTACCTTATAAAATAAGATCTAAAGACTTTTACATCAGAATACATCAAAACCTGTCTTGCAATAGTAAAGAAGCATAAAACCATTTCATAAATTATTCCCCAAGTAAAACAGTAAAGTAGCCATAGCCAAGAAAAGTCCAAGCCATGCGTGATGACCTTCAAGTAGAAGAAGTCCGAACTAGATAACAGTGTTTCCTCCCTGAAAACCTGGGGGGGGGGGAAACGGAAGACAAGAGGCGAAAGAAAACGGGGTCAGTCATAAAGACTGGTAAATCCTATCTACTTCCAGTATAAAAACAGGTAAAGGTAACATGACATGCATAAACTGAAAGTAAACATAAGGATGACTACAAGATAGATAAACTAAAACAGGCTGAACTACTGTAGCAAGGTAAACTAAGATATCATGATAAACTACGGTGTCATGATAAGTCAAGGTATCACATCGTCCGGTTTCTATCAAGTATAATATCCCAAGGTATCTATCCTGTATAACGTCCCACGGTATCTATCATGTATATTTCTCAGGGTCCTAACATGTATATTTGCTCTGCACCTCTCGTACTAGTATCCCAACCCGCGTCATGTGTTAACTATGAATGTCCCTTGCCCAATGTCATGTAATGGTCCATGTCAACCTAATATATAGCATATGTAGGTTTTCCCAACTCGTATGTTTCTTTCCATGTATAAGTTCAGTCCTTTTCCGTAGGCCATACGGGCTTTCCCATGTAAACGTTTTATCCTTGAGGTTATTTTGGACTGCTACCCTTGATCTAGTTATGTTTCCTTACCATGAACTATCGCGCGTTCACTTAGGATCTATGCCACCTAGGACCACTAGGGATTATGCTACCTAATGAACGTTTCCGTGTCTCGGTTTGGGTTCAGCCACCTAGGACCACTAGGGATTATGCCACCCGTCAACCGCGCCCTTTATCCCACGTATGTATCGTGAATCGTTTTCCATGTCTAGGCGCACATGTTCCTCAATGTGCCATCCGAGTTCCGTGCCAGGGCAAACCAAGAAATACGGAACTCGGTCGGGAGCTTTAAGTCGTCTACTGATGCAGATATCAAGGTCTGTTTTTGTACCCGTGGCTATGGTCCCACGTGACCCCTCCCTCAACTACTGAAAGGCAATCCAAGAAAAATCATGTATGAGAACTACACTACGGCCCATCGATGCCCACTTCCAGATAGCCAACCTCACCCATAACTCGATAGCTAGTATATGGTCTGTTGGGAGTTCCCTGCCTTTCCGTACGTACACGATTGACTAAAGATGGTAGGTAGTCGGCGACATGCTATCCCGGGGCAAAATCAAGTATCGTCGACTCCACGCTAATCCATCCCAGTCTTTAGGTCGCTCGCATAACAACCAAGGCATACTCTTGGCTCTTCTACCGCAGACCTTAACCTCTGGGAGGCCGGGTTTCATGGACCACTAGCCACCTCACAGAGGGATACCAAGAGTACCCTCACGTTCCCCGAAGCTTCCGCTTCGTCACCCAGTTCGCTGGAGCTTTTATCCAATTCAGATAACTTGCTCCTCCTCGTATACTAAGCGATGACCTACCGTACCAGGTTACTCATCTCTTTATGAACTAGTCCCATATCCTTAGCTAAGAATTATTACTTAGTTACCCTTAACTAAGGTTTACCACTTAGCCCCTTTTTCCGCTATCCTTGTTAACTACGATTTCCAACCTAGTCCCCTGAGCTAGGGTTTTGTCAAATGGGTTAAGTGTTGTTATCCAAGTTCATGACTTAACCCGCCTACGAATCATGTCAAGATTGGCTAAGTACTCAAGTTCAAGGTTTAGCCCTACAAGTTGGTTAAGTGTACTAAGAAGCTCATGACTTAACCCTATCAAATCAAATTGGTTAAGTATTTATTGGTCTTAACCCTATCGGATTATCATGTTAGATTGATTAAGCATAGATCATCTTAATCCCATCAGATTGTCGAGTCGGATTGGTTAAGTGTAGGTTAACTTAACCCTATCCACTAATCGTATTACACTGGTTAAGCCTAATTTAAAAGGTCTTGTGGCTTAACCCCACCAGACCCACGTATTAGATTGGTTAAGTGTAGGTTACTTAACCTCATCAAATCATCACTTATAATTGGTTAAGTATAAGTTACTTAACCCCATTAAATTATCATATTAAATTAGTTAAGTATTGGTTACTTAACCTCATTGGATTACCAAGTTTAGATTGGTTAAGTGTTTAACTTAACCCCGTCGAATTACCGTGTTTAGATTAGTTAAGTGTAGGTTACTTAACCCCATCTAATTACCGTGTTTAGATTAGTTAAGTCTTAATTACTTAACCCCATCTAATTACCGTGTTTAGATTAGTTAAGTCTTAATTACTTAACCCCATCTAATTACCGTGTTTAGATTAGTTAAGTCTTAATTACTTAACCCCATTTAATTTCCAAGTCGGATTAGTTAAGTGTAAATTACTTAACCCCACCTCCTAATTGTCTTGTATGGTTAAGTGTCACTAAGAAATCAAGCTCGGTCCCACTTAACCTATCCATTCGTGTCATATCGGTTAAGTGTCATTAGTCAACTTTGCTTAACCTTATCATGTGGCATTAATTTAATTAATGAACTCTCAACCTCTCACATTAGACCTTGTTGTGGTTACTAGTTAAGCCAGGCGGGTCCGGGTAGATTTACACCACAACCTAGTCTAACCTCAGGTCTTAAGCGCGACATGACCAACTTCTCACATTGGATCCTATTGTTTGTAGCGACTAGTTAAGCCGGGCGGGTCCGGGTAGATTTATGCTACAAACTCAACCCAACCTCGACTTAGCCACTTTCATGTTTGGTCTAGTGTCTTTTTACACTTACAACCCACCCATGTCTAGTTCAAGTTCCATGTTTCCCCACGTGTCATGATCATATTTAAATGTATCATGAATGTCATGTTCTCATGTAAGCCCCATGTCAAGTTTTTCATGTCATACCCACGTTTTTCATAAGCTACCCAAACGTATTTCCAACCCAAGTGGAAGCGAGTCACATAGTAGGGTATTATGCCAACATATTGGCCACAAGCATGCATAGTATCATAAGGGAATTTGGCCACAAGCATGCATAGTATCATAAGAGGATTTAGCCACAAACATGCATAGTATCATAAGAGGATTTGGCCACAAACATGCATGATACATAAGGGGTTTGGGTTCATTTACATGCATAAGCCCCAAAGTCAAATTTTTGCCAATGTTTCACAAGTCAAATGGTTCCCAAAGGTTCATGCTAGCATTTCATAGATAAAGATTCAAACTTGCAAGATATACTAGGTTATACATAACATGAGTGGCATGATTAAGTCGCTAAACCATAACCCAAAGTCATATGTTCATGATAAAGGGGCAAACTAGGTTTTCATGGGTTTACATACTCATGTTACATCTCATTTTATCCCATGTCACATTAGAACCACCGTTAGAATCTACAAGTAGCTAGAACTTACATAGCGGGGCAAGAGGACTAGGAGCATGAATCATTTTGACGAAGAAAGGTGGCTCCTTTGATGAAGAACCGTCATGAAATCGCCATAGCAACGTTGATCCACTCCTTTGATTTGATGTAGCAAGCTAGCACCTTTGATTCGGATCTTGTTTGAATGCATAGGCTCTTGAATTTGGGGATGGAGGCCATGATCAATGTAGATTTGGGCAGCACTTCGTTGCACGAGTGATTTATGAGGGGTTTAGGGTAGGCTTAGGTTCTTTTAATAGAGATTAGGAGTAGTTTAGGCCGTTAGATTAACCCTAGGATAGATCCAAGCCCTCAAAAATCGTCACAAGCCTCCAAAACAAGACCCAGGAGCCAAAACAGGTGCACCTGGCCGACCAGGCAGGTCGACCCCCAGGTCGACCCTGGGGTCGACTCCCCAGTCGACCTGGTCCCACCCAGGTCGACCTGGTTCAGGCGGGATTTTTCCCGCCTATCTTGATTTCTAAAATTTTGAATCTGTTTTCGTTTTTGAATTTTTCGTGAAACTTCGCGAGGTCATATCTTGGTCATGCGGACTCCGATTTACGAAATTTCGGACTCTATTTCGCGTATCTTTCCGAGACGAACGCAATGGCGCAACCCGTTTTCCCTGATTCAGATTTTATAATCTAGATCTGCCTTGATTCTTGTCTTAATCATGTTGTTAAAATTCGGGTTGTTACATTTATATTCATTCAGATGTATATTCTTTCTATTACATTGGCTCATTTATATATATGCTTTTGGAGCTGATCTTTAGCTTATTCCCATGATGTGGGACTAAACATAGGACAAATAAAAGCATATTCACAACATTCATATATATTACAACACTCCCCCTTGAATATGCGTCTTCAAAAGCTTGAATGATCTGCTAACTTGAAGTTGTCCCTTTTACAACATATATGATGATTGCTCCCTTTTATTATTATTTTGCTTGTATATATTCGTTCAGTCGATACAACTATTGTCTGTTGCCTTCAAAACTCTATAACGAAAACACAATCAAGAAAAAGAGTACGACGTCTGACATTATAAATATCATATTAAAATGGTATTCCTTAAAAGAGTTTGATTTTTCAGGATCAAAACAATGCCTCATTAAATACCTTTTTATGAAAAAACCTATGGGAAAAATCATAAATAAGGAAAAGAGTGCAAATTCATTTCATCTTTAGGTAACATGTTTTACAATGTTACAGTAAGGGTTGATACTTCAGGATCAAGATAATGCCTCATTAAAAACCTTACTAACAAAAACCCAATGGGAAAAATATTTGTGAAGGAAAAGATTACATTATAGCATAATTTTATATTCTCCCCCTTATTTATAACTCATTATTCAATTAGTCTATTGATGTAGTCGACGCATGCCAATTTTGTATATCATCTTCTGCAATGTTTTTATTTGGAAACTGGATCTACCCTCTTTTCTTGAAACTGAATTTGTTTCTCCTCTTTCTTGTTATCCTTTCATGCATGTTGAAGAGAAATTTAGAAGAAATGTGCTCCATCCTATCATACTTGATATAATTCACTTGAATCTGAGCCATCCAAATTGCCTTGTCTTCTTCATAAATAATAGTTTACTGCATCAAAATATATTTGATACTTCTGAATCAAAATGTTGCCTCGTTAAAACCTTACTAAGAAAAACCCGATGGGAAAAATCTTAGTGAAGGAAAAAGAGTACAATATACAATGTCATATTTACTACATCAAAAGTAGTATGATTCTTCTGGATCAATGTTATGCCTCGTTAAAACCTTAATAAGAAAAAGCCCAGTGGGAAAAATCTTAAATAAGGAAAAAGAGTACACTATAACTTATTTTTGTATGTTACTTTTGGGTTGATACTTATGGATCATGACCCATGCCTCATTAAAACCTTTCTAAGAAAACCCAGTAGGGAAAAACTTAGTTAAGGAAAAAGAGTGCATTATATCATACTTATGGATGCTCCCCCTGATTTAATAATTTCATCTGAATTCGTATTCTTCTTTCAATAACTCAAATTGCTTGCAAATCCTTCTTAATGAAGTTTTTCTTTTAAAACTTCATGTGTATTTCCATGCTTCAGGCATTCTTTCTTATTTAAAACGTCTTCCTTTTGTGATTTATATGTTACTAATATTCATTTACGAATACACTTCAGGTGCTTATAATTTTCTGTTTCAATCGGGCTTGAATATTGCAATACACATTTGATGAATGAGACAACTTTCATTACAGCAACACTAAGAAGGAAGTAATCTACTCATCTTGAAGTATGTTAAGATTTTCATTACAACAATACTTAGAAGAATGCTGTAATCTATCGGACATGTTCTTTGTATTTTTTATGTTCTTCGGGAACTTATATATTATAATAATTTTTGCATATCGCAACTACCACTTCAATGGATATTAAGAGTTTCACTACAACAATTCTTGAAAGTAGGAAGTGATCTACTCATCATGAATTATTTCAAGATTTTCATCACAAAAATACTTAAAAGAATGTTGTAATCTACATTTCTTGCTCTTTATCACTACCAAAGTTATTCAAATTCTTCTAGAATTTGTATACTTTCATCGTTTATACCTTCAGGGTATTGTAAGTGTTTTAAACACTTTCACCACTTTAATCAATTCAATTTTCTCCTAAAATAAAATGCTCATGACACTTACCATGTTGTTGACACTCTATGGTGCTTCAGTAACTTCCATGTGTTTTTGTCATTATATATATTTCTATTTTTATCTTATGAACTACAGATTCATATCTTATGGACTACAGGTCCATATATCTTATTTAGGAGAATTTCATGATGGCCAATCATGTTTCTCTCTAATTGGGATTTTTAATCCATTTATAAATATGAGCGCTCTATTATTTATTAATTTATCATCGATGAATATTTCTTGTCAGTTCTATACATAATTTATTGATATCTCAAAAAATTATCATACTTTAGGTACCTAAACCACTTCTGGGGTTATTTTGGCAATCATGCCATGGTTTCTTTCAAAGCACCATTAAGTGTTTCTTCAGGAACACTCACCTCCTTTATTTTGCATCTTTACGACTTACTCCAAAGATATTTTGAACTGACTTTTATACCATATTTTCAGCTGTGATTTACACCTTTTGATCCTTCGGGGATTCAAATGTATATTGGAGAAAGTCTATTAGGGAAATAATTGATAATTTATGCAAGTTACTTAATAATTTGCATAATTCTATATGTTAGCAAATAATTAACAACGATGATTCCTTTATCCTCCCCCTCAATGTTGACAAACATTGTTACTTTAAATAACAAACCTACTTTGGATTCATTCTTGATCCATTATAGCATCATAGCATCATAGCTAGCAAATACATTAGATGTATTTCAATTATAGGAGGATAATGCTCTTATTAGTTGATAAGATGCATTCGTATTTCATTGCTTATTCCCTTTCATTGATCTGATGACTTGGAGGAATTTTCTATCATTTGAATATGCATATGACTTCAGGTCAATCAATATTGATGTCAATCGACTTTTTGAAATATTAAATAGTATATGCATAATTTATAATATGAGCTCTTGACAACTTCAGGTTGTTAATAAAATTTTCTCATATATGTGTATATACGTGCGTCCAGGTATTACATATGTAATTGATTTGCATATTTTTTCTCATTCGAGTTACCTATTTTAGAACAAATTGTTCATAAGGTTCCAATCATTAACTTTTGCTTATCAAGTAATGTCAATGAGAATCTTAAAGATCGCATCATAATATCCAAAATATCTGATTTGGAACTGTATTGAACTTCTAGTTCAAATGAAATATATGAACAACTTCAAGTTGCTAATCTATATTGAACTTCGAGTTCAAATATATATAAACAATTTCAAGTTTGTTAAACTGTATTGAACTTCTGGTTCCACTGTATTGAACTTCTGGTTCAACTGTGTTGAACTTCTGGTTCAAATAAAATATATAACAACTTCGAGTTGTTAAAATTTATTCTTCAATACGATATGTAAATAAAAATATATAAGCAAGATACAACTCATTTCGAAAATTGTGCAATCTTTGAAAGCATTATTATTGTCGCATATGATTTAACTTCTTTAAGAAGTGTAATATTATTATTTCATACGGTTTGAATAAAGCTTTAGGCTTTTAAATTATGAAGTATTTCAAATTCATTTATTGAGGAACTTCGAGTTTCTATGCATATATATACACATACATATGCATATCAATTTTATAAATTTATGATGAACTTCTTACAATAATGAAACAATACAAACCGTCAAGATCCATACACCATGTTACATATCAAAAATAATGACCACAGTCATACATATGTTGGCTAACAAGCAGCTTGCTATTTACATATATGCATACCTACTAGCAATGACTTCTCCGTTACTGAAGAGATAAAGTAGCAAATAAAGATGTTTTATGTATGGCGTATGGGGTAAAAGATCATAATATTATAAAAAGAAAATGAATGGATCTTCCTAAAAAGTATTAGGTATACCATAATACCGAATCAAATATGAATAGGTGGATATCCAAAAACCACTAAGTTAAAAAAATAATTAGATCTAAAAAGTTTAGATCCACTAGAACATAATCTAGATCTGCAAAAAAAAAATTATAGATCCATAGATCAAATATTCTCAAACAGAAAATAATTGTAGAACAAGTATAGAAATCCATGGACTGATATTCTCAAATAAAAATTACTTACATGACAAATTCATAGATGTAGATCTAGAAGATTTTAACAAATAACTATAGTAGAATCACGTGCTGATAACGTGTTATAAAACGAACACAAAACAGAAGAAATAAGGGAGAGAGGACATTTATATTCATTCAGATGTATATTCTTTCTATTACATTGGCTCCTTTATATATATGCTTTTGGAGCTGATCTTTAGCTTATTCCCATGATATGAGACTAAACATAGAACAAATAAAAGTATATTCACAACATTCATATATATTACATACATGATACACACTGTTCATTATGTTCCTTTCCATTAAATCTACGTGAAGTGTCAAAATGAAAAGCTATACCATCCAACATAATGAAACTGAAAGTATATGATCCAATTTGACGATGAAAGAGACATCTGCTTGCTTCATTTATTGTGCACCCGAAGCGGAGCATCACTTTGCAATTTGGTCAATCCATGGTCTGAACAGGGTGTGCATGTAGAAGAAATATGGAAAGTAGCCTTATAAGTTTTCTAGAAGATTACTAATATGAAGTCACGGGTAGATAAATACGGTATGGTGGTTTTATGTATATATGTATTGTGGGCACGTCCATTTTTATTGACATTATTATGGGGTTATCTTTAAATTTACTCTTCCACAAGTTAGATATATTTGCCCTGTTACAATTAATGATCGTATTGAATTATGATTGATATTTTCAACCTTTCCTTTTAAGTTTCCTTCCTTATTGTCACTTACCAGGCGAAGTCAATATTAACCTGTTAAAAAGGTTATTTAATTATTTTTGTGGAAAATATTTAAGGATTTTAGGAACGGGTGTGCCTTCTTAATTATAATCACTGTATTTTCTTTGTTTGTTTATTTTAGAAATATTGATGTAGCCATTTTATCCAAGAAATATTGCTTATGCATTTACTGTCAAATAGTATGAAGGATGCATATATTCAAATGGCTTGCCGTGTCCTAACAATAACATGAATATGTTGGGTTGTTAAATGCTAAGAAAATTGGTTGATAATAATATGACCATGGATAGGAATCCAGTGAAAAGTGATAAAGAAAAGGGGGTATTTTCAGGTGCTGAAAGAGGGAATGTAAAGGATAAAATCATTGATAATGGTAATCCTTTTAGTGCTCTTTGTGTTCTTGATGAAAGTAAGCAGGATAAAATTGATATAACTGAAATGGAAGAAGATCAGGGTACAATGGATAGAAGTAATTGTGCTGATAAGGTTAATATTTCAAATATCAATAAATCTGCTATGAAAGGTTGTAGAGATAACGGTGAGACATCAAAATTAGTAAGAAATATTGAGAAGGATAATCCTGTTAGCAAGGGTAACCCTCTTAGTGTTCTTGCTAGCTCTTATACATGCATGCAGGATGATGCTGGAAGGAATCTTAATGGAAAGCCTGATAATATTAAGGAAGTTGTTGAGATGATGGATAGAGAAACTCATAATTCATTTCAGATCAATGAAGATATAAGAAGTGATGATTTCTCTATAGATGATTCTGATAGTTCGGTGTGTAGTTTCAGTAGCAGGGGATCAAAACAGAAGAAAGGCAAATTCAGAAGGATAAGTTCAATAATGAGTGGAGAAGCTCTGGCGGAAACCAATCCGGAGTGGGTGAAGTTAATGTTTGAAATACAGCCTAGATCCAAATCGAAGAATACTAAAAAGGATGGTAATTTTAGTGGACGGATCTTAAAAGGAGGAATTTCAAAAAAGTAAGCTTCTCTTTTTTTTGAGTGCTGGTGCTGCATTGGTTTATTTAGGTTTGAAGTCTTATGTTGGTGATTGAAGTATATTCGTTGCTGCATTGGTTTATTTACGTTTATTTATTTTTGTTAAGTTTTAAAATTCAAAAAATTCTCCATTTTAAAACTTTATAAATTAGGTCAATATTTCTCAAGAATCATTAAAAAAAATCAAAGTAAAAATTTATCGAATTTCAAAATTTAATTCAATGCATAATCATTTTTATGTTATATTCGTGCAAAAAAAAAGCTTTAAAAACAAAACAATAATCACGTTTCAGTGAAATCCTGCAAATTTTTGAAAAATTGCAAATATCACCGCAATTATATCAAAATGTTGTATTTTTCTGCAACTTTTGCTGCCTGCTTCAAAATTTCAAATTTAATAACTATATTTATTCAAACATCACATTATTACAAAAAAAACTCATAAAAAGACTGATAAACATTGCATACAAATGAAAAATATATCACCTCAAATAAAATTGCAAAAATATTGCAACTATATGGAAAAATTGCATATATTTTTGAAGTTTTAAGATACGCTGAGACATGTTTGAAATAAAATATGAGATTTTTGCAGATATATGAGCATTTATTCACAGTAAGTGCAGACATTTCAGTGACTTCTTTTCATATATATAATTCACTATGAAATAATTGTTGATATGTCTACAATTATTCAAAATAATTGCAGATGTTTTAGCAACTTATTTTTTCTTTTCCGTATCAACAATACACTATGTAATTTTGACTAATATATCAACACTTTTTTACAATAAGTGCACACACTTCGGTATTTTTTTATTTTTAAAAAAACATTTGTTAATATTTGCAATATTTTGAATTTTTTATAGAGTAACAAAAAAATCACAAAAAAATATTGTTACAGTAAACCAAAGACTCGCTTTACAATCTAACTTAGGGGAGGTTCAACTTACATTATGTTTCAATTTAAGGATGCCTCCTTAATTTCCATTATCAAATAAGTCATTTTATTTTTTTATTATTGGTTTTCCCATGACACTTTTTGAATTTTTCTATCATGTACTGCATTTTATGTATGTTCTTTCACTACAAGAGAAACAGTAAATACCAACGGCTAAGGGCCGTTGGCGGCCGTTGAAAAAGCCGTTGGTCTTGTCGTTGCTATACGAATCAACGGTTTCCAATGGCTATCAATGGTAGGCAACACATATTTCCAACTTCCTTACATTGCTACGTGGATTTTTTTCTGGCTAAAGAAACGTTGGAAGGTGTAGAAAACTGTTGAAATTTGCTGTGGATAGCCGTTGGAAACCATTCAAAATCAATGACCAATAAGTCGTTGCCTGCCGTTGGAAGTCGTTGAAAATCTGGGTAATTTTTGTTTTTTATAGAACAGAAACTACACACTTCCAGCCACACAAATATATACATTGATCACAATATCTCCATTTTGACCATATGAATCTCAGTCACAATCAAATATTCACCCAAATACCATAATATACGAAAATCAAACACAAAACACATACCACAAACCAATATTTACATAGAAAACAACCTAATATATACAATCATGTCTAAACCATGTCATCTCCAACAAAAAACTCCATCGCCATGTCCACAACAATATCAACAACACAACATCCATATACATACAACCATGATCATAAATGTATCAAGCCTCACCAACCCTCATAGCATATATAACAAAAAACAAACTAACATCAACTCTCTCCGCCAGAAGATGATGGTGGCATATCATACCGAGCAATGAACTCCGCCACCTAATGGTTAAGCTACTCCATCTGCTCCTCGCGGCGACGATCGCGCTCATGAAGCTCTGCAGTCTCTGCTCGGAGCTGACTGATCTCCTCCTTATCCTAAGCCTTTGATAGGTCTGCTGAGATGTTTGAACCTGTATATAATTTTAAATTTTCAGAATAGAAGGAGTTATAATCAGATTGATATACCATTAATGCTAGTCTAAAATTAAAATAAAATACAGCATATACTTCGCAATTGTTTGTTTAAAGTTTGGGCATTGTTATTGGCACTCCAAATATTGTTATGGGGGGACCAATATGTTTTTCTTTCAAATTTGTTAAGGGGAGTACCAATGAGGAAAGTAGCCCCTTAACAAATAAAAGTAATTTTACCATATTACCTATTTAGCCCTTTAATAAATAATGGTAATTTAATAACTATATTTATTCAAACATCACATTATTACAAAAAAAATCATAAAAAGACTGATAAATATTGCATACAAATGAAAAATATACCACTTCCAATAAAATTGCAGAAATATTGCAATTATATAGAAAAATTGCAGATATTTTTGAAGTTTTAAGATACGCTGGGACATGTTTGAAATACACTATGAGATTTTTGCAGATATATGAGCATTTATTCACAGTAAGTGCCGACATTTCAACGACTTCTTTTCATTTATATAATGCACTATGAAATAATTGCTGATATGTCTGCAATTATTCAAAATAGTTGTAGATATTTTAGCAACTTATTTTCCCTTTTTCCGTATCTACAATACACTATGCAATTCTGACTAAAATATCAGCACCTTTTTACAATAAGTGCACACATTTCGGTATTTTTTTATTTTCAATATTTTGAACATTTTTATAGAGTAACAAAAAAATCACAAAAAAATATTGTTACAGTAAACCAAAGACTCGCTTTACAATCAAACTTAGGGGAGGATCAGCTTTACATTATGTTTCATTTTAAGGATGCCTCCTTAATTTCCATTATCAAATAAGTCATTTTATTTTTTTATTATTGGCTTTCCCATGACGCTTTTAAATAATTTCTATCATGTACTGCATTTTAAGTATGTTCTTTCACTACAAGAGAAACAGTAAATACCAACAGTTAGGGGCCGTTGGAAAAGCCGTTGGTCTTGCCGTTGCTATACGGATCAACGGTTTCCAACGACTACCAATGGTAGGCAACACATATTTCCAACGGCTTCCAACTACCTTACATTGCCACGTGGATTTTTTTCTAGCCAAAAAAAAGTTGAAAACCGTTAAAATTTGTCGTGGATAGCCGTTGGAAACCGTTGAAAATCAACGACCAATAAGCCGTTGCCTGCCGTTGGAAGTCGTCGAAAATCTAGGTAATTTTTTTATAGAACAGAAACTGCACACTTCTAGTCACACAAATATATACATCGATCACAACAGCTCCATTTTGAGTATATAAATCTTAGTCACAATAAAATATTCAACGAAATACCATAATATATGAAAATCAAACACAAAACATGTACCACAAACCAGTATTTGCATATAAAACAACCCAATATATACAATCATGTTCAAACCATGTCATCACCAACAAAAACCTCCATCACCATGTCCACAACATCATCAACAACACAACATCCATATATATACAACCATGATCATAAATGTATCAAGCCTCACCAACCCTCATAGCATATATAACAAAAAACAAACCAACCTCAGCTCTCTCTACCAGAAGATGATGGTGGTGTACCGTACCGAGCAACGAACTCCGCCATCTGACGGTTAAGCTGTTCCATCTGCTCCTCGCGGCGACAATTGCGCTCTTGAAGCTCTGCAATCTCTGCTCGGAGCTGACTGATCTCCTCCTTATCCTGAGCCCTCTGGTAGGTCTGCTGAGATGTCTGAACCAATATATAATTTTAGATTTTCAGAATAGAAGGAGTTATAATCAGATCGATATACCATTAATACTAGTCTCAAATTAAAATAAAATACAACATATACTTCGCAATTGTTTGTCTAAGGTTTTAATAATAGCAATTGGAGTAAATTTCAGTTTTTATTATCAATTTTAGTTTTGATACCTCTAGATTGCCAAAATAATATCGTCAACTCTGGGTATGTGGATCCATGACAACTTCAACTATCATATCTTCATCCTCCTTAGTCAACTCAGTCCTCCCACTGGAATCCAGAATCAGTGTCCTCTGTTCCTGAAATTTGTCCTGTTAAATAAAAACAATTGAATTTAGATTACACTATAATTAAATTATAACTAATTTAAATTAACTATGCTATACTTACATATGCCTTACGCGCCTTGGCATCGTGGTCCCAAGAGTAGGAAACTGAGCATGTGTCGTCGACCTCAGGCAATGCATGTGTATGCTGAAATACATCCCAGTACGACACAGGAACGTAACACCATGTTGTTTCTCTTGAAAAAAGCGTATACATATATATAAATATATATGCGTTTGTGTGTAAATTAAAACTTAATGTTAAATCAACGATTAATTTTAACAACTTATAAATTAAAATCTTTAACTATGTAATAAATAAATATGCCAGGTCCTCGCGATGGTGCTGAAACGTCTTAGGCCCACCCCGATGCGTAACTGGATTCTTGCTCATGTTTGTCGCATTTCTCACGGACTTGGCCTAAAAAATGTTTTACTCTAAATTATATATTAATTAAATTAAATTTGTAGTACCTTTACCAGAAACTCGTCATCATTATTCCAATATGTAAGTAACTCATCACACACCTTCTCGCCCATCCAGTCAGGTTTTTTTTCACTTGATTTTATGATGTTCATCGTCTCTCTATAATTTTTTGCCACTCTAGAGTTCCAGTGGCGCTTGACGAGGTCTAAATCGGTCTTCCTGAGATCCACAGCTCCCTATAATTTTTTAAAAATAGCACAAATATGAATTGATAAAATAGGAGCATCATTACTTAATTAATGTAATAAATGATATAGCACACGTACGTAAAAAATCCTGCCATATCATCTCTATGACCATGTCAGGTAACGACGTCCATGTGGGTCAACAATCAGTCATGCGAGCCTGGTAAGCGCGTCTTGATATTTTCAAGACAGTGTTGGAAGACTCCAACTCAAAACCCCTGTTTTGTAAAATAAAATAAACATTTCATGGCTACTAGAACAACAATTTACATAATTTATTGTACAAAAATTAAATTTATACCCTTTGCTGGCTTTTAGATTAAGCCACACCATAGGACGGGTTAGCTCCTGCGATGGACCACTATCATCACCACCTACAGGATCTTATGACGTCATACCTGTTACAGACAACAACATAACATTACATAAAAGCGCTATGTAAAACAAATAGTATGAGAGATAACATAAAGACATAAATAATATGGCAAGACATAAATAAATAATATGGCATGACATAACATAAAAATATGACATGATATAACATAAAAAATATGTTACTTCTTAATACAAACATAACATAAAATTTCCATTTCCACTACATGTTTTAATAATATGTTACTTTCTAATAATATGACATGATATAACATAACATTACATAAAAAAGCTAAATTTTAATTAAACATGAACTTAAATATTTCCATTTCCACTATACGTTTTCGACAAATTAAATATCATTTTCAATGAATTGGGGCTCAACCAAATAAACAAATACATAGATTAATTACCACCTATATATACATACAACACTATATATATGCATATATACACATATACAACTTAAACTAATTAAACCTTAGATTAGCAACATAATCAAATAAATCTACAAATACAAATTAATTAACAACCACTAATTAGACTAATTAAACCCTAGATTAGCAACTAATTAATCTATAAATAAAAATCCTAGATTTGCAACTTAAATAATTAAACCCTACATTAGCAACTAATTAATAGCCCTAAACATACAAACATACAATCTAAATATGCTTAAATTACTAAACCTAGGGTATTAAACAAAATTAGGGTTAATTCATACCTTCGAAATCGGAGAGAATCGGAGATTAGAGAGCATGAGAGAGTGTCTTGAATGGGTTGGAGAGACTCTAGGCGGCTGATGGAGTGGTGTGGTCGATTTCAGAATTTAAGGGGAAATGGTTTAGAGGAAATCAGTAAATTTTCGTGCAAATGAAGAATGGGGAAGAAGGAAGCAGGTTCGGCAATTTTCTGCTCTACTGTGTAACGACTTCCAATGGGTTTATAACCAATGGCCTCCAACGGCTTCCAATGGTATATTTTTGTCTCGTAAAAAAATTCCAAAATTTAAGCTGTTGGTCAACGGCCATTGGAAGCATCGGTTGTTATATTGTGCGATTCTTGTAGTATTTTATATTTGTATTTTTTTTTATATTTTTTACATACATCTTTATTTACATTTATATATGCTTTGATGTTTTTTATTGGATACATACATATGTTTATTTATACGTACATACATATATATATATATATATATCTGTGTGTGTGTGTGTTCAGTTTGCGGCAAAAATGGTCAGAAACATCCAAATAGGTATGAAAGGATTAATATCCAAATTCAGACAAAAAGTATGTAGTAGAGAAATAAATAAAATAGTAAGAACAAAGACCCAAGATTCATAGTGATTGGCAATCTTCGGCATACACCAAATATAAAGGAATTATTTTATTTGTATTGTCAAGATATTCAGTTACAAGTTGTTAAAATGAGAAAATAAAATGATAGAGACTCCCCTTCCAGAATTCCTAAAAAAGAACAATTTCCTCGTGCATAATCTGTGGTGTTCATCCGTGAAGAACTCAGGGAATCAGTCTGAAGACTTGTAGAAAAAGAACAGGGACCAAGTCGAACACCTCAAAATTAAAATTGAGCTTTATCCCAGCTTATAGATAGGAGTTTCGTTATCTATCCCTATAAATCCTTATAACATAGGGATCAACATTAATTCAACATTACCGAATTAAGGGATGCAATCCCTCTGGTAGGTCTCCATTCTTCATAAGTCGGATTGCCATGATAATTAGTTGGAAGAGTTGTCTCGATGAAAATCCAAATGAATGAGTTATTTTTGGTTGAAGTTGATGAGTTTATTTACGTCAAAGAATGTACATCTATATGATGCTCAAATAAAGTCCAAATCCATATTTATGCAAATTATGAATGTCATTTAGCTGAGTCCACATGATTACATCTTCACATCCTAATTTGTAGTTGAGTTACAAGCCAATCAATCATCTCATTGGCTTTTCTGCCATGATTATCGAGAAGTTTTTTTAGTTGAATCCATTATGTAATTGCTTTGCAAAAACGCAGGTTAACCCTTATTACTCAAGCATTATTTACGATACAAATGTTTGCTTTATATAATCTAATTTCGTATCCTCTGAGTGTAAGTTTCCACGCATATATCCGATAGAATCTCGCAGTTGCTTCAAGCCATTACCTGAGCTTCGCGATCTCAATGCATGGTAATCCAAATCCATAATATTTAGAGCTAATATCGTCCGACTCCATGACCTTTTCGGATGGTCATCCATATCTATGACATCTCTAGGTCGTTACTTTTATTTTTGACCACTTATTTAAATCTCCAGTATCTTCGGATCATTATTCAAATCTATATTCATTGGACGTTAGACTGAATCCTGGTTGTTATTTAAATTTGTAGTCTCTTTGGACCCTTATGCAAATACATAAATGTCTGTTGTCGGCATTAAATCAAAGTTCATAGTCGGTTCCCTCAATCGATGGCCTCTCCAGGCACTTGCTAAGCCTAATCTAATCGCTCTGAGTGAGGGTTAATGATGAATAATCTGTCACTCTTCGACGAAGCATATAATACCCTTCTCCGGCACCCATATTCAGAGGCGATGATGCCATATCTAATACATGGTGTTATTGCAATAGTATCATGACTTAACAAAAGCATGTCGCAATATAGAATTATTTTAGAGCACAATGTTTTAAGCGGAAGAGATATTATACATTCACTTCATCATACGACACGATTACATAAGATCCAATAATCTAACCATCACAATATTATACATATGGACATGCAAAAGAGGTAATAAACATAATATAGGTCAATCATTTTGGTATGCATCTTTCTAACTTCTAAGGTTAAACTATTAACCATCTACACATGAAATGTTAATTATAGCATCATGAGCAACATCAACCCATTAAGATAGATATTAGGTTAGTTTTCAAGTCATGGCATAATGGGTTGTATTAACAAGGTTTTGTTTTCAAGTTTCATCAAAAATTATTTCTTCAAGTTACTACCAAATTAAAGTTCAAAGTAATATTTATGGACAACCTTCAATTATTATCCATGTATTAGTCAAACATGTTTGCAATAGTAATTTCAGCATGATTTTTTTAATCTACAACAAGCATCATATTAAAATAAATACACGATGATGAATTTAAACCACACACTTAATTTGGATTATATCCTGGGATATCTTATCCAGTTGCGATTCTACAAGAGACATAGTGATTTCCAATGGCCAGGGACTATTGGCGACCATTGGAAACCATTGATAAAGAAGTTGATATATGCATCAACGGTTTCCAATGCCTCCAACGGCTTCCAACTTTATAACCAGTTCACGCGAATTTCATGTTGGACCAGTAAGTCGTTGGAAACCGTAGATGGCCAATGAAAAAAGAAGTTGGAAACCGTTAAATATCGTTGAAATATATATATAAGGACTCGTAAGCCATTGTTAACCATTGGAAGCCGTTGAAATATGGGATTTTTTTTATAGATTTCAGATTACTCACTTTCAGCCCCCCACAATCTCATATTCATCAAAACAACCCCAATTCAAGCATACACATCACAGTCACAATCACATATATACCCAAACATAATACTATACTAAATTGGACACAAAAAATGCAAAATACATAACATAAATCAATATTTATAAAATACATCAACCCAACATCATCAACACAACATATATGTACATACATCCCAATATCATCAACCCAACGTCAAAATAAACAGTCGTCCAACACCACGTCCAAACCATCATCACCAACATAGCATCAACATATACAAACCATCATAATGTATCAAGCATAATCCTCACCCACTCTCAACCCCGACCTTTTCAGTTATGAGTCAAGGCATTCCAAAAGGTCTAATAGGGGGATTTGACAAGGAGATCCACTATCTCCTTATTTATTTGCAATCGCTATAGAGTACTTCACATACTTAATGAACGAAGCTACGTGCAGTAAACAGTTCTTGCCAGCATCGAAGACTACACCAGCTATCACTCATCTTTTCTACGTTGATGATCTAATGGTATTTGAAAAATCTTCAATTTCATGCACTGCACCATAGATGGCCTATTGCAACGAAAACCCATAGTGTTGCTAGCTACAATGTTGTCATTGCTATGATGTTTTTTGTCTATTGCAACGCACGCTTCAATGTGTTAGCATAGATACCAGCATGTGTTGCAATAGCCGTGTGAATAAAATGAGCAATCCGCGTCAACACGATCCAATGGTCCAGATTAGTGATCCATATCAATCTGATTTCCTTCAACACCGCAGCGATCTTTTACCCAAATTTTCATTTTCCCACTGAAAAATAATTCTCGTTGTTTTCACTTGAGAAAATTATGACCGACTTTCATTTCCCTAAATTTTCATTTTACCGCTGAAAAGTAATAAAATAATTCTCGTTGTTTTCACTTTTCCACTTTCAACCCTAAATCATTCGAACCCTAAACTAAAATCCCAATTCTTGTCGCAGGGAAACCCAATTCTTGTTGCCCTTCTTCTTCCCTAAATTCTCCTTCCTCTCAAAAAAAACCTCTTCTTCCTTCTCCTATCATTTTAATTCTCACTACAGCAAAATTCGACGAGGCAACCACTAATTACGTTGCTCGCTACCAAATAAAGATCCGATTTTGCACGAAATTGCTCCGCTGCTGATCTGCTTTCATTACCCTAAGGTACTGTAAATGAATTTTTTGATCTCAAATTACCTTTTGTCGATGATCCATAGTGTTGTACTTTGTCAGCATGTACATTCATTTTTTAGGCTAATATGTTTTAGGCTTAACATGAAGGTATTCCCTAGCCATTTAGGTCTTTTTTTCCTCAAACCTACATCGATAAATATGTTGTTTCACAAAAGTACTTCTTTAGGTTGTGCCTATCATTCCAGCTTGTGAGCACAAGTAGAAATCGTAATTCTTTGGGTGGTATATTTTGTTGTCCACCATAGTGCCTGGTGGGACATTATCCAGAGAATGGAGGTAGAATGTGGCAACGCTTGTGAGTACAAAAGTTCTCTGGATAATGATCCACTAGGCAGTATGTGACAATGCCAAATTCGGAGAGGCACTTTCGCTTCCAAGTCCCATATAAAAGTGAATTTTTTCGCTCGGGCAGGATGCAAAGCAAAATTTAGGTGATCTAGGAAGCCTTTTTTGATCGGATCAGAATCATAATCATTGCTCATTAAATCCGAGCTTAACGCCCTTACTCTTTTTTGGGGTTTCTACCTTTAGTTCTCAACCAGTGAGATCTCCTTCGATGCAGTAAGTGTGTGTTTATTTAGCCTTGTTAGATGTCATATAGTACACACTGCATTTATCATATCCACATTTATGCAAATTTCAGGAATGTAATTGATGTTTCATCCTATAGTTTATGTTTATACGATATAAATATTATGGAATCTTTGTTGGTACTTATAAGAGTACACATTGTCACAAATTTGTTTTGTGTTGATTTTTGGAGATAAAAACTCATGAAGAATGCCTGCTAATAGATTTTGGGAGGAAAATCATGACTTAAGTCTCGGACTGCGGACATCACTGAATATTGCATGATGCGGACATCAATTTCTACTTCAAATTCGTTAACAGCGGCTGCGAGAAAGAACTGCCACCACAATATCCCAGAAGATGAGGGCTATGAAGGTAGGGTCGAATGCCGGGAAGAAGTTTTTTGGTTGCTCCATGTGGCCGGTAAGTATAAATTAGGTTTTTTTTTGGTTGCTCGATGTCGATGATCATATCTTTCATTGATGTTTTACTCAAGAATTTAATATATATATGCAGATTGGCGATTGCGGGTATTTTATGTGGCATGACGAAGTGTATGAAATCAACAACAATTCTGAATTGGATAATACTATTGTTAAATTGATGGAAAAAGAAAAGACTATATTGCAATTGCTCGTGGAAAAGAAGACAATTGAAGAAAATATGCTGAAGCAAAAGCAAAAGAGGGCAAAAGCCGATGAATTTGTGGCAGATTTGAAGGAAGAATTGGCCCTAATGCGCATTGAATGTGAAAAACACGAGATAGGAGAAAAATTCTTTGCAAAAGCTTTAGCTATGTCTTGGATCATGTTTGGAGTTCTTTTGTGTGTTGTTATGGCAATGTAGAGCAGTGAAGTAACATGAAATAGCATGCATAGGCAGTTTTTCAGGTATAATTTTAAGTTTTGTCACATTGTAGATTAGTGATATTTTTTGCCACATTGCAGATCAGTATACACTTGTATACACATTGTTTAGATCAATATACACTTGTATACACATTGTTTAGATCAATTACGTAACTCAGTTATGTTTAGATCAGTACACTTGTATCCACATTGTGCCTCTGTTAAGTAACCCAGTTATGTAAATGAAACGCAAATGCAAATGAAACTCGGTTATGTTTAGATCAGTATACACTTGTATACACATTGTTTAGATCAGTTATGTAACTCACACATTATTTAGATTAGTACACTTTTACGCACATTGTTTAGATCAGTATACTATGTTATACTGATGCAAATGGAATTCAGTTATGAAACTCAGTTTGTGCTGAAAGGAAACTCAGTTATACTATGACCATAGTTTGTGCTGAAATGCAATTGAGGCATGCATACCTCTTATTTTGTGCTAAAATGCAACTGATGTATGCAGGTGAAGGAGGCAGTGAAAAGGATTTTCAAGAACTTGTTAATGAAGGCACTAGAGGTACACGATGCAGTAGAGGCATTGAACGCATTGAAGGCTTGCGCTATATTTTGAAACTATTTTAGTTTTTTGTAAACATGAATTTAGGACTTGCCGTGTTTGTTTTTGAAATGTTTGTGAAATTGAATTTAGTGGATACGTTTTGTTATTTTGTAGTTGACTAAGTACTACTTGTGTTTGCTGGTTAATTTGAAATAAAAAGTTCTTTGTTAATTTCAGTTTGATGTTATGTTATGTAATGTTGTCATATATATGATATAACGTTGCAGTATGTGATGTTAAATGTTGCCTAACTATGATATAGTATTGCCATTGGGTGGTAAAATTATTGCCATAGATTTATGCATGTGGGCCCCACAACTGGATTCCGTGAACCCGGGCTACAGATTTTTGTGGTGATTCCGTGAACTCGGGTTACAGATTATAGTGGATCCCATATTTTTGTAAATTTAGTACATGCGGCAACATCTGTGCTGATGTTGCCTTAGGATCGAAAATGTGTTGCCTTTGACTCTAAGGCAACGCGGCAAAAGGCAACCCCAAAAAAGTGTTGCCACAGATCATTTTTTGCCTGCAGCAACACTATTTGGCACCTACTGCGTCATTTCTCTGGGGTTGGCGTAGGCCATCTATGGCGTAGTGATGTGCTACTACCCTTCAACATATATTTCACAAGTTTAGTTACCATGCACGCTTATCAATTAATAATTCTAAGACTAAGTTATATTTTTGTAAAACTGCAAACAATTCCCATCAAATTCAAGGTTTATTCGGTTTTCAAATTGGTGATTTCCCTATAAAATATCTAGTTGTTCGATGTTCCTCCTCTTATCTACATCATAATGATTGTCTAATTCGCATTAAAAAGGTACATGACAAGTTATAGGTGTGGCAAGTTAAACTGCTCAGCTTTGCAGTTTGGACTGAACTACTACTCTCTGTGATAACATCTATGGTCTTGTATTGGCTACTTGTTTATCAATTACCATACCACACCCTTGATAAATTACAAGCTTTTCTTTAGGTAAGTGGAAGTCATAAGGTGGCATGGCATGTCTTTTATATCTTTTTTAGCAGCGCAGGATAGATTAAACACCAAATATAGGTTAGTGAGATTTGGAATTCTTTCGGAAAGTACTTGTGTGCTATGTCATAATGGTTTAGAATTTGTAAACCACTTGTTCTTTGAATGTGATTATGTGATGTTTATATGGAGTTGTCTGTTGATGAAGTTGGGAGTGAATATTCATGCGGTGGGATCAATTGAAGAGGAGGCTTTGAAGTTATTACTCAAATTTCAAGTGAAGAATAAATGCTTAGATGTTGCTTGTGCAGTCTTAACAACAACTATTTACCAGACTTGGCAGGAGAGAAACGCAAGATGTTTTAGCAAGTATAAGTAAAGAGGTGAGATTAAAGATGATAGAGAGGGAGATTTACTATCTGATTAAAGAAAATGGGTCGATGCCCAAATTCACATATGAAAATGCAGATTTTTTGAAGAGATGGGGTATAGAAATATTGGATGCCGGTTAACTTGCATTTGTTATATGATTGTTTTCTGTTTAGCTTATGTGAGAGTCGAGATGAGAGGATGTAAGTGGGATATTGTGTTTGTTTGCACTGGTTTGATCTTTGTACTGTTAATATATGGAGTTTGTTCTTTTCCTTTATGTAGCACCTATTTAGGTTATGGGGCATAAGGTTTTGTTGAGGCATATAAACAAAGTATATGATTGATTTTTGAAATAAAGTGAACTAATTTTCAATATATATATATGTGTGTGTGTGTGTGTGTGTGTGTGTGTGTATTAGGATTGTCTCGCATATTGTGAAGATAGGGTTGATGGTTTGAATAAATAAATAGTCTCACATCACAGAATAAATTAAAGGACTAGAGTACAAATATGAGTTGGTAGACACGTAACGTCAGAGATCCTTTTGTTATAAGGATATGTGTGCGCCCAACGTGGGAGGAGTGGGGCTTTGCTCTGATCGTCGTTACATAACAGTGGTATCAAAGCTAAAGGTTATGGACTGGGCCATGCAAGCAAGACTGTGCTCTCAAAAGTTACTCGTAGGATGCGAGTCAAGTGGGATACAGTTAGGATTGCTTCGCATGTTGCTAAAATAAGAATAACGGTTTGAATAAATAGTCCCACATCACAGAATAAATAGAAGGAGTGGAGTATAAATGTGATTTGGTAGACACGTAACATCAAAGATTCATTTTGTTATAAGGATGTATGTGCCAACTCATATGTGTGCACCATATGTGGTAGGAGGAGGTGGGTTTGTTCTAACCGTCATTATATATATATATATATATATATATATATATATATGGAGCGACTATTGGGATACAAAATTAAAGACACAAAATCTGAACCGTAGGATTTGTTTGTCTTTATATGTGAGGTGAAATTCAGGAGGAGATCTTCTGGTGGAGATTGCTTGTGTCTATATTTGTGTCAATATTTTATGTCTAAATATACTTTCCTATATATATATATATGATGGCTATTTAGATATAAAAATTTAACACAAATTAAAAGCACAAAATCTCTGCCACATGTTTAATTTGTCTTTATATGAGGAGTGAAAATCAGAGGACAATCCAATGATTTAGATTCTGTGTCTCTCAGTTTGCGTTAAATTTCTGTGTCTATATAGACTTTTCTATAATATATATATGTCATTGGTTGTCATATGTCATTGGTTGTGAACCCGAAAGCTTTATACTGGTATGACAAGGTATACGCAGCCTTTGATTGTTTCATTAAAACATATGCTTTTTGAGAAGGGTTTTTGTGTATCTAATTTGAAAACAAGGGACAGAACCAAATTTTATATAATGGTGTAAATCTTGGTATGATGATGGAGGTAGGCTGTGATGCATCAAAATTGCAGGCCGTGGTATCTTGATTAATGATGGAGGTAGGCAGTTGTATATTTCAGTAATATATATCTCCTTCTCATTGTCTTGTCCGCTAAAGCTTGTTGGTGAAGCTTGGCAAAAGTATGGTTTCCTGATATTTTTAATTGACAACTGATGAAAATTAGCTCAAATTTGGGCAACAGGTTGTACCCAAAATGAATATCGGATTTTCAGGACTACTTTGTCATTGTGCACGGTATTTTTAAAAATTTAGATTGAAGGACAAATTACACTACAACAAAAACACCATTTCGCAACTGTCAAAAAGAGTTGTAATAGGTATATTACAACTGGCACTCAGTAGTCCTTATATCCAGAGTTGTAATAGGTTCAAACTTTTATACAACTCTGTTTGACAGTTGTAGAAATCCTTTTAATAACTGCTTTTGGCAGTTATAAAAATACTTTTCTACAACTATTTTGCTTGTTGTACTAAATTCTACTGCAACTATTTTTGCCTGTTGTCAAATAAATGCAAAACTATTAAAAAAAACTAAATACATTTTGCAAAATAGATAAGCATAAACAATATGATAATATTAACAATACATTATAAGCAAATTATATGATAAACCATTGCAATATGTGAATTACTTCTTCCAACAAAAACAAAACCGAAAAAATTCAATTTGAACAACATTCTTTACTACAAAATTACAACTCAAAGACATAAACTACAAATCAATTTTAGTCTGCACCATTATTCGTAGCATCGCTCCACTTCCCCTCTTCATTTCAAAGCATAACCAACACCTCCTTCAACAACCATCAATTCGCAAGAAACATCCAAAACACCTTACAACCCACATCACTACAGACCACTCACAACTACAAACATCTTTTGTCTCTTCCAAATTTATATATCTTCCAGTTTAGGCTACATGCTATCTCATCTTACAACCCACCATCACATAGTGCACATCAAGTCACCACCATTCAAAACTGAACACTATACAAACCAACCTGACTAACCACATTGATAGACAATCGACAATATCCATCACTCTTTACTGAAATTCCTCACTGCAGTTCAAAGTCAATAACGCTTCCATCTGCAAACCAATCCATGACTTCAACCGACATCTCATTCTCTCCTCTTCTTTTCATGCAAGCCCCTCTCCGTTTCCTCATCTTTATCAGCTCATTTAAAAAAATCAAAATAAAAAAGAAAAAATATGCCACAAAATGCATGAACCTGTAGCAAAGTTGAAAACCAGTACCATGCGCATGTGCTTCATTTTCTCAACCACCTGTACAGAAGAAAAAAGAAAATAATCTTGGTTAAAATACCAACGCAGAAATACATTACTAGCAGTTAATTGCGGTGCAACAGCTGTGTGAATGCCTAAAGAATTATGAGAGTGATAATTTATGCTAAAGTGCACCAAATCTCTAAACAATATACTATAGAGATTGGACAACGGCTGTAGACACTCAAAAAAAATTCATGAAAGATTATTCCCCAACTTTGACATTTTTATAACATATATTGAGCTGTTATGGATAAAATCATCACTATAGTACTTGAAATACTTAGAGAGAAATTTCATCAAACAAATTCTGGACAGCATTCCACCTCTGGTGGAATGGCCTGATTAGTGATTACCATGGTTAATGACTACCACAGTAAAGTTCAAGAAATAGGCAAACTACCACGTAAAGTTCAAAGACCACAGTGATTGTTTTTCACGTAACCCATATTTCTTCAACAGCACCCAACTCCACACCTTCCTCCAACCACCGTAACCTTCCTCCGCCCACCACCATGCTCTAACACTCCACGCCCCTCCTTGCTCGTCCGGCCATTAGCCTCTGACCACACCTCACACCAAAGAGACCAAACCCAAAACCCTACCCTCCCTGCAAATCGGCTCCTGCTCGTACCCTGTCCACCGAAATCATGAATCGCCTCGTCCACTCATGTAAAACCGTAGATCGAACCAAGATGGCTTCAGGCGGTGTGATTATTTTGACAACAACGATTGGCTTTTTTTTTGTTGCCAACTTTGATGATTGGTTTCAAGGTTTACTGTCTTGGAATAAGGAGGAGGTGATGTGATTTTTCGGATCTGGGGAATTGAAATGAGTGGGTGAACATGAGATCCGCGTTTTATTATTTAATGGAGTAGGTGGGGAATTGGTACGAGCTGATGATAAGGTTAATAGATAATGACGGTTTATGGAGGGATATACGAAGAACTGGAGCCAAAATTTCCTGAAAGGAGCGCCAAATTTTTTTGTTCGGAGGGAATTTTGGAATTGGAGCCTGATTTTCGATTTATGGGGAAAACGATATGTAAAAGCCAAATTTCTCCCACCGAAACTAAAAGAAAAGTAGTATAGACAAAATAAAATATGTTACTAAAGAAAAGCACAAATGAATATAGAGCTGATAATTTGCAACATATTTTTTAGACTTTGATGTTTTTAATATTTATGAGTTTTCTTAAGTTTGAAGATTTTATTTAGTTTAAATTTATCTAAAGTTTAAATTTATTGGTTTCATGGAAGTCTCAAAATTTTGTTTATAAATTTTATGTATATTTCAAAATTTATTTTAACAAATTTTATGAATATTTAGAAACGAATTAATATTTACTAGTAATTAATTTTTGAATATTAATTATTAATAATAAATAGTAATTACTGATTTGTAAGGTTATCATTTAACATTGATTATTAAATACTAAAAAAAATTATAACTGACAAAAAGAGTTGTAAGAGACGTCTATTATAACGGACAATAAAAAAGAGTTGTTCTATCTTTTACAACTGACAAAAATAGTTGTAATACAACTGATAAAAAAGAGTAAGTTGTCAAAAATTGTATCTATCACAACTGCCAGAAAGGAACTGTTGTAATCGACATTTATTACAACTGACAAAATAAAAGAGTTGTTAAAATCTAGTTTATTACAACTTTCTGCATAAAACAGTTGTAAAAAAATTCTACTACAACTGCCATTTTGTGACAGTTGTAAAATTACAGTTGTAGTAGGGTCTTTTTGTTGTAGTGTTAAAATAAACAGATAAATGGGTTTAGCATTCTTATGTATAACTTAAGATGATATAGAAATAATATAATGATAAATGAATTCATCACGTAAATTAATTCTCATCTTCAGACGGAGAGCAGCTTAAACCATATAATTCCTGTTAATAGTTATTTCTTCCTGTCATTTTTACTCTATCAAAATCCATACAATAAGCACTAAATCAGTATCATACAGAAATATACAAGTGCGATCGATCCAAATGAATTTTGTGATCCATCCAGCAAATGTAATGGCCAACTCTAAAAGAAATAGAATTTGAGTTCTTTTCATTTGTGCAGTGAAAAAGCTACTTGTACCCTATACATTCGTTCCTCACAATCAAGAAAACAAAGCCTTTCCAGAGCAATAATGAAATTAGCCAGCATATATAGTGATGCTAAGCTGCAAAGGCAAATGAAAGTTTTAGAGGTTCTTCCAATACGACTGAGTCACTGAAGAGATGCAAGAATACATTAAAATCTTTCCCTTAAATTGTGTTCTTCTACATGCCGAACTGCCTGTTAAAATATAATAATTTGTACTTGAAACAACTGTTATACTGAAAAAACTATCTGCACACAGTACATAACAAGGGGTACATGCATATGATATGCACACAGTACAGAAACAAGGGGTTCATCGGCATGTACACACACATATACACTGTTGATTATGTTTCTTTTCCCATAATTAAATCTACTTTTACTTGAAGTGTCAAAATGAAAAACTTATACTATCCAACATATTGAAACTGAAAGCATATGATCCAACTTCATGATGAAAGATACATCTGCTTGCTTCATTTATTGTGCAACCGAAGTGGAACATCACTTTGCAATTTGGTCAATGCATGGTGTGAAACAGGGTGTGCTTGTAGAAGAAATGTGGAAAGTAGGGTTATAAGGTTTCTAGAAGATTACTAATATGAAGTCACGGGTAGATAATTACGGTATGGTGGTTTTATATATAATAAGCGTTGTGGGAACGTCCATTTTTATTGACATTATTATGGGGTTATCTTTAAATTTACTCTTCCACAAGTTGGATATATTTGCCCTGTTACAATTAATGAATGTATTGAATTATGATTGATATTTTCAACCTTTCCTTTTAAGTTTCCTTCCTTATAGTCACTTACCAGGCGAAGTCAATATTAACCTGTTGAAAAGCTTTTTTGATTATTTTTGTGGAAAATATTTAAGGATTTTAGGAACTGGTGTACCTTCTTAATTATGATCACTGTATTTTCTTTCTTTATTTATTTTAGAAGTATTGATATAGCCATTTTCTATAAGAAATGTTGCTTATGCATTTACTGTCAAATAGTATAAAGGATGCATTTATTCAAATGGCTTGCCGTGTCCCAATGGTAACATGAATATGTTGGGTCGTTAAATGCTAAGAAAATATCTATGTACTAAGTGCAGGCCCGGTTTTAGGTTACACTAGCCTGGCGGCGGCCTCGGGCAACACTCGGATGGAGGAATGACCATGATAAATGGCTAACATGATATAGTATTTTAGAGGATATTGTGTAATGTGGATATAAGGAGCTTGGTACTGCACGGCTTGTGTGCAGTGGAAATAAGGAGCTTTGTACCGCATGGGTTGTGTGTTCGAACCATGTTTTTATAGCTTGATCGTGAGTTAAAACGTGAGGACTCAAGGTCTAATATTTTAAAAGTCTGACCGATCGAACCGTCAAGAATCACACAAAATTGTTAATAGTGAAAATGTGAATAATCAAGTTTTATGCGTACTCAAACAAATGAATAATAAATTTTGAAAGTCATAAATTTATTCACTAACATTAATAGACAGCATGATATAATTAAACAGTAAGGGCACAAACAAACACACATGTTTTTTAGAGCGAAGTGGTAAAATTTATGGTTTTGATGTTGGAACAGTTATAATTTTGTAGAAATATTTTAGTTGTTATTTTCAAAATAATACAAAAGATGAAATAATCAGAGAGAATTACACAATAAGTAGTGGGAAAAAACGAGAAACCGTGGTCTAACTGTAATAACCCGGAAAATCCGAACCAATTTAAAAAATTTATTTTGGCAATTTTAACGAATTTTGGATATTTAAAATGATTATTTTAAATAATAACGACGAGAAATTTACCTTGAATAGAATTAGAATGTATATATTTACTTGAATCGAAGTTAGAATATTCATATTTATTTTTAATTATAAAAGGAATTGAAAATGGCGCGGTAGTTTGAAAATTTGATTTCAAATTTCAAATGAATGTACATGATTCAAAATAAACCAGATTTTAGCGAAACTAAAAATATTAGGATTTGTTTGATAATATCTTTCCAACGAATCCGAAAAATTGAAATTTCGTAGCGGGAATAAAAGGTTATGCCCAGTTTAAAATTCAGAATAGTCGCTTTGGAATTTTGGCCCTTAAAATAGTCATTTTGCAAACGACCTCTATTTCCGACGATACCACTTTTGTTGGATCCAGGATGTCAAATTATTGTTAGATTCCAATTTTCATAATTTTCTGAATCAATATGTGAGCGTGGCAAAAGAAAACGTGTTTTAACAGTTTTAGTCAATTTGGATCGACCAGAAAATGGTCATTTTTTAAACGGTCTCCAAATTTACCGAAATTAGTTTTATTAGGACCATATCATCAATAGGAAATTAAAAAATATTTTTTGGGAATTTTTAGAGTCCGTATGTGGCCTCGGAATTGGGTTACGAAACATATCCCATTGTATTCGGAATGAGGGTATTTAGCCAGAGGCGACAGTTGTTGGGTCTTGTTAGGGGTTTGTATTAAAAAGATACTTTTTGAAATTTAAAATAATATAATTATAAACAACTCCTCCTTTTTCCTAATACAAGTCAACCCCATACCCTTTCTCCCACAAAATCAAAACACCCGCATCGTTCAGAAGAAGAAACTCGCTCCCTTAAAAACCTCACGCTGCCCTACCCATCGGAACCCCACCGCGCCTCTCCCGCCTCCCCTGACAACGGCCGCCTCCACCAAAGTCCCTCTGACGCCCTCCTCTCTCTACTCTCTACCTCTTCTGAAACTCCAACCCCAAACGCACAGAGACAGCTATGCCGCCCCCTCTCGGACCCGCCATCTGAAGCCGCGACACCCTCACCCCCTCCAGGCCTCACGCCGCCGCCTACACCGCCCCCACCGCCACCCAATTCCGACCAAGAACCCTTCTCCTTAATAAAAATCATTTTTTTTTTAATTTTCTACAATTGCAAATACCACCCTGAAGCCGCATACCAGCCGGAGCACCTCCAATCGAGCGTCGAAATTCGCCTGAAACCCTAGATCAAAAATAAGTGAGCTTTCTGATTTTTATTCTTTGATTTCACATATAGTTATTGCATAAAAATTGGATTTATATCTATATGGTAGCGATAATCAAAGATGTGATTTTTATATGATCAAAGATGTGATTTTTATACATATACTAGCGAAATAAAAATATGATTTTTATTTATGTGGAGTAATAAAAATATAATTTGAAAACAAGGGACAGAACCAAATTTTATATAATGGTGTAAATCTTGGTATGATGGAGGTAGGCTGTGATGCATCAAAATTGCAGGCCATGGTTTCTTGATTAATGATGGAGGTAGGCAGTTGTATATTTCAGTAATATATATCTCCTTCTCATTGTCTTGTCCGCTAAAGCTTGTTGGTGAAGCTTGGCAAAAGTATGGTTTCTTGATATTTTTAATTGACAACTGATGAAAATTAGCTCAAAATTGGGCAACCGGTTGTACACAAAATGCACATCGGAATTTTCAGGACTTCTATGTCTTTGGGCACGGTATTTTAAAAAATTTAGACTGAAGGGCATATTAAAGTAAATAAATAAATGGGTTTATCATTTTCTATTATATATATATATAGAAATATTATAATAATAAGTGAATTTATCATTCTTATGTATAACTTAAGATGATATAGAAATAATATAATGATAAATGAATTTATCCTGTAAATTAGTTCACATCTTCATATGGAGAGCTACTTAAATCATATAATTCCTGTTAATAGTTATTTCTTCCTGTCATTTTTACTCTATCAAAATCCATACAATTAATAAGCACTAAATCGGTATCATACAAAAATATACAAGTGTGATCGATCCAAATGAATTTTGTGATCCATCCAGCAAATGTAATGGCCAACTCTAAAAGAAATAGAATTTGAGTTCTTTTCATTTGTGCAGTGAAAAAGCTACCTGTACCCTATACATTCATTCCTCACAATCAAGTAAACAAAGCCTTTCCAGAACAATAATGAAACTAGCCAGCATATATAGTGATGCTAAGCTGCAAAGGCAAATGAAAGTTTTAGAGGTTCTTCCAATACGACTGAGTCACTGAAGAGATACAAGAATACATTAAAATCTTTACTTGATTCTTTTTCCTTTAAATCGTGTTCTTCTACATGCCGAACTGCCGGTTAAAATATAATAATTTGCTGAAACAACTGCTATATTGTAAAAACTATCTGCGCACAGTACATAAACAAGGGGTACATACATATGATATACACAAGTACAGAAACAAGGGGTTCATCAGTATGTACACACATATATACACTGTTGATTATGTTCCTTTTCCCATAATTAAATCTACTTTCACTTGAAGTGTCAAAATGAAAAATTTATACTATCCAACATATTGAAACTGAAAGTATATGATCCAACTTCATGATGAAAGAGACATCTGCTTTCTTCATTTATTGTGCAACCGAAGCGGAACATCACTTTGCAATTTGGTCAATGCATGGTGTGAACAGGGTGTGCATGTAGAAGGAATGTGGAAAGTAGGGTTATAAGGTTTCCAGAAGATTACTAATATGAAGTCACGGGTAGATAATTATGGTTTGGTGGCTTTGTATGCGTTGTGGGCACGTCCATAATTTCCATTTTTATTGACATTATTATGGGGTTATCTTTAAATTTACTCTTCCACAAGTTAGATATATTTGCCCTGTTACAATTAATGAATGTACTGAATTATGATTGATATTTTCAACCTTTCCTTTTAAGTTTCCTTCCTTATTGTCACTAACCAGGCGAAGTCAATATTAACCTGTTAAAAAGGTTATTTAATTATTATTTTGGAAAATATTTAAGGATTTTAGGAACGGGTGTACCTTCTTAATTATAATCACTGTATTTTCTTTATTTCTTTATTTATTTTAGAAATACTGATGTAGCCATTTTTCTCCAATAAATGTTGCATATGCATTTCTGTCAAATGTTGCATATTTTTCTCCAACTTTTGATGTCTGCTTCAAAATTTCAAATTTAATAACTATATTTATTCAAACATTACATTATTACAAAAAATCATAAAAAAGACTGATAAACATTGCATATAAATGAAAAATATATCATTTCCAGTAAAATTGCAGAAATATTGCAACTATATAGAAAAATTGCAAATATTTTTGAACTTTTAAGATACGCTGAGACATGTTTGAAATAAATTGTGAGATTTTTGCAGATATATGAGCATTTATTCACAGTACGTGCAGACATTTCAGCTACTTCTTTTCATTTATATAATTCATTATGAAATAATTGCTGATATGTCTGCAATTATTCAAAATAATTGCAGATATTTTAGCAATTTATTTTCCCTTTTCCGTATAAACAATACACTATGCAATTTTGACTAATATATTAGCACTTTTTTACAATAAGTGCACACACTTTAGTATTTTTTTATTTTTCAAAACACATTTGTTAATATTTACAATATTTTGAATTTTTTTATAGGGTAACAAAAAAATCACAAAAAAATATTGTTATAGTGAACCAAAGACTCGTTTTACAATCAAACTTTGGGGAGGATTAGCTTTACATTATGTTTCATTTTAAGGATGCCTCCTTAATTTCCATTATCAAATAAGTCATTTTATTTTTTTATTATTAGCTTTCCCATGACACTTTTTGAATTTTTCTATCAGGTACTACATTTTATGTATGTCTTTCGCTAAAAGAGAAACAGTAAATGCCAACGGCTAGGGGCCATTGGCGGCCATTGTAAAAGCCGTTGGTCATGCTGTTGTTATACGGATCAATGGCTTTCAACGACTATCAACGATAGGCAACGCATATTTCCAACGGCTTCCAACTTCCTTACATTGCCACGTGGATTTTTTTTCTGGCCAAAGAAACGTTGGAAGGTGTTGAAAATCATTGAAGTTTACCGTGGATAGCCGTTGGAGACCGTTGAAAATCAATGACCAATAAGTCGTTGTCTGGCGTTGTAAGTCGTTGAAAATCTAGATAATTTTTTTTATAGAACAGAAACTGCATGCTTCCAGCTACACAAATATATACATCGATGACAACAACTCCATTTGGAGTATATAAATCTCAGTCACAATCAAATATTCACTCAAATACCATAATATACGAAAATCAAACACATACCACAAACTAATATTTACATAGAAAACAACCCAATATATACAATCATGTCCAAACCATGTCATCATCAACAAAAACCTTCATCACCAAGTCCACAGCATCATCAACAACACAACATCCATATATATACAACCATGATCATAAATGTATCAAGCCTCACCAACCCTCATAGCATATATAACGAAAAACAAACTAACCTCATCTCTCTCCACCAGAAGATGATGGTGGCGTATCGTACCGAGTAATGAACTCCTCCACCTAACGGTTAAGCTGCTTCATCTGCTCCTCGCAGCGACGATCGCGCTCATGAAGCTCTTCAATCTCTGCTCGGAGCTGATTGATCTTCTCCTTATCCTGAGCCCTCTGGTAGGTCTGCTGAGATGTCTGAACCTGTATATAATTTTAGATTTTCATAATAGAAGGAGTTATAATTAGATTGATATACTATTAATGCTAGTCTCAAATTAAAATAAAATACAACATATACTTCGCAATTATTTGTCTAAAATTTTACTAATAGCAATCGGAATAAATTTCAGTTTTTATTATAAATTTTAGTTTTGATACCGCTACATTGTCAAAACCATATCGTCTACTCCGGGTATGTGGATCAATGACGACATCAAATGTCCTATCCTCATCCTTCTTAGTCAACTCAGTCCTCCCACTAGAATCCAGAATCAGCTCCCTCTGTTCCTGAAATTTTTCCTGTTAAATAAAAAACAATTGAATTTAGATTACACTATAATTAAATTATAGCTAATTTAAATTAACTATGTTATACTTACATATGTCTTACGCGCCTTGGCATCGTGGTCCCAAGAGTAGGAAACAGAGTCTATGTCATCGAACTTAGGCAATGCATGGGTATGCTTAAATACATCCCAGTACGACACAAGAACACCACGCTGTTTCTCCTGAAAAAAGTGTGTGTATATATATATACATATGCGTGTGCGTGTGTGTGTGTGTAAATTAAAACTTAATGTTAAATCAACTATTAATTTTAACAACTTATAAATTAAAATCTTTAACTATGTAATTAATAATATACCAGGTCCTCGCGATGGTGCTGAAACATGTTAGACCCACCCAGATGTGTAACTGGATTCTTGCTCTTGTTTGCCGCATTTCTCACGGAGTTGGCCTATACATTTAAATTAAAAAAATGTTTTATTCTAAATTATATATTAATTGAATTGAAAATTTTAAATTAAATTTGTAGTAACTTTACCAGAAACTCGTCATCATTATTCCAGTAAGTAACTCATCCCACACCTTCTCGCTCATCCAGTCAGATTTTTCTCCCACTTGATTTTACGACGTTCATCGTCTCCCTGTAATTTTCTACCACTCTAGAGTTCCAGTGGCGCTTGACGAGGTCTAAATCGGTCTCCCTGAGATCCAAAACTCTCAACATTTTTTTAAAAATAGCACAAATATGAACTGATCAAATAGGAGCATCATTACTTAGTTAATGTAATAAATGATATAGCACACGTACATACCAAAAAATCCTGCCGTATCGTCTCTATGACCATGTCGGGTATCGGCGTCCATGTGGGCAACCAATCAGTCATGCGAGCCTGATAAGCGCGTCTTGATATTTTCAAGACCGTGTTGGAAGGCTCTAACTCAAAAAGCTCTGTTTAAAAAAAACATTTCATGGCAACTGAAACAACAATTTACATAATTTATTGTACATAAATTAAACTGATGATTTTCTTTCAAAGGACAAACTTTGCAAAAATATTGGTGAAAAGTATGTAAAGTTTCAAAACTAGGAAGAATGACACATTTACACTAAAGGTGGAATTTAGGGGGCCCACTATCCTTTTTCCATTTACACTAACATTTGTCATTCTCACTAAATTCTAAACTTTCCATACTTTTTACCAATTTTTTTGTTAAGTTTTGTTATTCTCCCTAATTTCCACAATTAAATTTATACCCTTTGCTGGCTTTTAGCTTAAGCCACACCACATGACGGGCTAGCTTCTGTGATAGACCACTGCCATCGCCACCTACAGGATCTTGTGATGTCATACCTGTTACAAACAACAACATAACATTACATAAAAGATCTATGTAAAACAAATAGTATGAGAGATAACATAAATAATATGGCATGACGTAACACAAATAATGTAGCATGACATAACACAAAAACATGACATGATATAACATAAAAAATATGTTACTTCTTAATACAAACATAACATTACATTTCCATTTCCACTACACGTTTTAATAATATGTTACTTTTTAATAATATGACATGATATAACTTAACATTACATAAAAGAGCCAAATTTTTATAAAACATAAACTTAAATATTTCCATTTCCACTACACGTTTTTGACAAATTAAATATCGTTTTCAATGAATTGGGGCTCAACCAAATAAACAAATACATAGATTAATTCCCAACTATATATACACACAACACTATATATATGCATATATACACATATACAACTTAAACTAATTAAACCCTAGAATATCAACTTAAATAATTAAACCCTACATTAGCAACTAATTAACAACAGTAGACATACAAACATACAATCTAATTATGCTTAAATTACTAAATCTAGGGTATTAAACTAAATTAGGGTTAATTCATATCTTCAAAATCGGAGAGAATCGGAGATTAGAGAGGAGGAGAGAGTACCTTGAATGAGTTGGAGAGACTTTAGGCGGTTGATGGAGTGTGTGGTCGATTTCAGAATTTAGGGGGAAATGATTTGGGGGAAATCAATAAATTTTCGTGCAAATGAAGAATGGGGAAGGAGGAAGTAGGTTCGGCAATTTTCTGCTCGACTGTGTAACGGCTTCCAATGGGTTTATAATCAACGACCGCTAACGGCTTCCAACGGTTTATTTTTGCCCCGCAAATTTTTTTCCAAAATTTAGCTTCCGTTGGAAGCCATTGGTCGACGACCATTGGAGGCCGTTGGAAGCATTCGTTGCTATACTGTGCAATTCTTGTAGTGTTTTGTATTTGCATTTTTTTTGTTTTTATATATTTAACATACATGTTTATTTACATTTATATATGCTTTGATGTTTTTTATTAGATATGTATATATGTTTTTTTTTATATATATATGTTCAGTTTGTGACGAAAATGGTCAGAAACATCCAAATAGGTATGGAAGGATTATTATCCAAATTCAAACAAAAAGTATACAGTAAAGAATAAATAAAGAAGGATAAATAAAATAGTAAGAACAAAGACACAAGATTTATAGTGATCTTCGACATACACCCAGTATAAAGGAATTATTTTACTTATATTGTCAAGATATTCAGTTACAAGTTGTTAAAATGAGAAAATAAAATGACAGAGACTCCCCCTCTAGAATTCCTAAAAAAGAACACTTTCCTTGTGGACAATCAGTTGTGTTTATAGGTGAAGAACTCAGGGAATCAGTTTGAAGACTTATAGAAAAGGAAGAGGGACCAAGTCTGTAACACCCCCACTCTGATATACTTATTCAAAAGCAGTGATGCTACATATAAGTCATGGTGCTAATAGAACAGTATCACAACTTAACAAAAACTTATCGGAATATAAAATCATTCCTAGTACACGATTTTAAACGGAAGAGATATTATACAATCATCCCATCATAGAATATGGTTACAAAGAGTCACGTGTCTAATAATTAAACATATGAGTACATGAAAAGATAATCTACGTAATGTAAGTCTTCACTTCAAAGCATCCAACTAACCATCTAAACCTGAAAAGTTTTAGGTGTAGCATCATGAGCAACACAGACCCAGTGAGATAGTTATTTAAGCTTAGTTTTCACATCATTTCTTAGTGGTTTGTATTATAGTTTCATCATGACTCTTTACTTTGAAGGTTTCATCAATCCAAAGTTTAAAACAAAAATCAAGGAAGACTTCGAAATACTAAATCAAACAAATTTATGATAACTTCCTTTCATCAAAACTCATATTTTATCCAATTTATAGTTATAAATTTAAACCACACCCTCAACTTGGTTAGATGTTATAATATGTTATCCCATTGCGATTGGCATCTCGTCATCAAATAGGATGTACTCTACTCGGCTCGATACCAATATAGAGTAATAGTGCACTACCCAAGATCTATTGTCATATACCGCACCCCATCGAAGAAATATAATCACGAAAATGTTTCTCAAAAGTAATCTTAAATTACTTCTCTTTAGTATTAAATAAAGCTCTAAATTATTTCTAAATTCAAATAATTTCAAATTAAATTGAATTAACCTTCCCGTCCGTTAGATCAGGTTAGGGATAGCCAGGAAGAGCAGGAAACCATATTTTCCAAACTCAAGCCTAGACACTATCCTCTCTGTCACCCTAGAACGTGCAATCATTCATTTTGAAAGATACTTTATAAATATATGTGTATTCGCACAACAATTAGGGTATTATATTGGTAATAGGTAAATCTCCTACTTTTAAATTCATTGCTTTTTAAGGGTTTAAGACAAAACCAAACTATCTCAAATTATTCCAATCTATGTTAAGAAGAACCTCGAAACTACTTGAAACAAAGAAAAGGTAGCATTTAAAAAGTACTATAAAAAGTTTTAGCATCATAAAATAAAAACTACAGCGTTTTAAAAGTGTTACGACAAGTTTTAGATGGTTTTAGGCTCAAAACAGCTATCTACAGCATTTCAGGCATGCTATGAAAAATTCTGGGTGATTTATAATGGTTTTAGACTAAATTCAGCTACTACAGCGTTTCTGGCCGCTATAAAAAAGTTCTGGTCGTGTTCAAGGCTTTATAATCAATTCAGTGGAAAGACAGCGCTTCAGAAGTGCTATAAAAAACTCTATTTTGATACACTTCAGCGTCAAAAACATTCATAAAGCGTTTAATTTTCCAAAGTGTTTCGAATTTCTGAAAATCAGTTTATTTTCACGTTTTTGGGTGAAATGTTTGACGCTGGTTTTCTATGATAAATATTGATTTTGGCACCAAATTTTTCACAGTATGAAGCTATCTTCGTCTACTCAGTTATCATAAAAAGAAACAATTAAAATTATTTATCTATTCAATAAATAAAATACAACAATACAAGGCGTTTTTAACATGTCTAATTCGGGCTGATTTTTACCTTACTTTGAATCCAGTTTTTGGGTATGCAAACGGCTGAATCAGAAAAATTATTCCTAGGTCAAAATTATAGCCCTTTGAATTAGCTTTCCAAATTGATAGAGAAGTCGTAATTTCATTAAGAATTTCAAAAGTTATGCCTAAAATACCGAACATCATTTTCAGGGGTTCAGATCCAAACATCCATTCATAAATTTCTCAACTTTTCTTCAAAATATGAAATGAATACATGAACTTAAATAGTTTTTCCCACCTTAGACTTGTATATTGATCTTGTACTTACCCTCTTGCCTTCTCCTAAACTTCTCCTCTTTATCTTATTTTATTTTTGTTTTCAAAATGAATGAATTGAAGTGAACTTTTCCACCCTTTATATAGTAGTTTTCAAGGCTAATTTGGTAATTTAGTTTTGGACACTTGTCCTCTTTATCTTCATGCAAGCTTTAGGATGAAGACACATGCCAACTTAGGTGTCTTTGGATGATTCTACACATGGACACCTAATGTATGTATGTGTTCTAACCCTATTTACTTACAAGACATGTTTTCCTTCCATTTGATGACACATGTCCCTATCATTTTAAGCCATTTTTCTTATTCTAGAATTTGTACACATATACCATTTGTAAACTATGTATTATGTATATGTTCATACATACATATATCATACATATATACATATATATATATATATATATATGTATGTATTTATCATTCTTAAATATTTGTATCAGATTGAACAAATATATTCAAAATTTCTAGTAACTTTTTCATACCCGAATTTTTGAGTTAGGCTATTACACTCTACCACCCTTAGAAAAGATTTTGTCCTCGAAATCTAAGCTTCAAACAATTGTGGATAATCTTTATGAATTTCTGACTCCACTTCCCATGATGCTTCATCTTCATTATGATGATTCCATTGAACTTTTACTAAGGGGATTTCTTTCGTTCCTAGTTTCTTAACTTTTCTATCAAGAATTCGAACAGATCTTTCAATGTACTTGATCCCCTTTTTAACTTCAATGCCGCTTAAATCAATCACATGAGATGGGTCAAAAATATACTTTCGTAGCATTGATATGTGAAACACATTATGTATATCAGATATTTTTTTAGGCAAATCAAGTTCGTATGCAACTTTCCCAATTTTCCTTGTAATACAATGGTCCGATAAATCTTGGTGATAGTTTTTCCTTCTTCTTTCCAAATCGCATTACCCCTCGTACCGGAGAAACCTTAAGAAGGACTTGATCACCTACTTCGAATTCCAAATCTTTTCTTCTATGATCTGCATAACTCTTTTGCCTACATTGAGCCGCTTGTAATCTTTTATGATAGAAATCTTCTAAGTTGTTTCCTTTACTAGGTCTGGACCAAGAAGCTCACGATCTCCAACTTCAGCCCAACATACCGGCGAGCGATAAGGCCTTCCGTACGAAACTTCATATGGGGCCATACCAATACTTGCATGATAACTATTGTTATATGCTAATTCGATTAATGGTATGTGAGTTTCCCAGGTGATTTCAAATTCTATTATTCAAGGCCTTAACATATCTTCTACAATCCGGTTCACCCTTTTAGTTTGTCCATCTGTTTGAGGATGAAAGGTTGTACTCAGGTTTAGTGATGTCCCTAATGATTTTTGTAGACTTCTCCAAAACCTTGAAGTGATCGTGAATCTCTATTTGAAACTATGGTAACTGGCATTCCATGTAGTCGAACAATTTCTTTCAAATAGAGTCTACTCAATTTCTCCATTGAGTCAGTCAGGTTGTGAGGCATGAAATGTGCTGACTTTGTCAAGCGATCCACCACTACCCATATTGCATCATGACCTTGTTTTGTCATTGGTAATCCAGTGATAAAATCCATTGTTATATCTCCCATTTCCATTCAGCAATAGGAAGTGGTTGCAAGAGTCCTGCTGGTAGTTGTTGCTCTGCTTTAATTTGTTGGCACGTAAGACACTTTGCAACAAATTCAGCAATGTCCTTCTTCATTCCATACCACCAAAATTGATGCTTAAGATCCTTAAACATTTTTGTGCTTCCTTGATGCACTGCTAGCTTTGAACGATGTGCTTCACTAAGAATTTCATTTTACAATTCAGTATGATTTGGGACACAAAGTCGATTTTTGAATCTATAACCGCCATCTTTATCAGTGTTCCAATCCACGGATTCCTTATCCTTCATTTTCATAAATAACTCTTTTAGTTCCTCATCTTCTTCTTGGGATTTCAATATTTTATTTATCGGAGTTGGTTGAATAATAAGATTACATAGAAGTGCTACTTTGTTAATCATGGATCCATTAACCATCCTTGTGCTAAAATTCATCACAGCAAGAGTCTCCAGAGCTCTCCATTCTCTTATCATTAAATGATCTATTACACCATAGCTCTTTCGACTTAATGCATCTGCAACTATATTTGCCTTTCCTGGATGATAATGTAACGTAAATTCATAATCTTTTATGAGTTCCATCCACCTTCTTTGTCTCATATTTAATTCCTTCTGAGAGAACAAATATTTTAAATTCTTATGGTCAGAGTAAACATGGAATTGTTCTCCATAAAGGTAATGTCTTCAAAATTTTAAGGCAAACACAACCTTGGCCAATTCTAAGTCATGAGTTGGATAATTAGCTTCATGGGGCTTTAATTGATGAGGGCCATAAGCAGTAACTTTGTCATCTTGCATTAGTACGCATCCTAATCCTTGTCCACATGCATCTGAATATACTCTATATAGGACTCCACCTCTTGGCAAAGACAGAATTGGTGCCTCTGTCGATCTTTTCTTTAAGGTTTCAAATGCTAACTTACATTTTTCATCCCAAATAAACTTAGTTTCCTTACGAGTTAGTTTTGTTAATGGAGATGCAATCTTCGAGAAATCTTGAATAAATCTTCAATAGTAACCAACTAATCCTAGAAAACTTCGAACTTCTGTTGGTGTTGTCGGAGTATTCCATTTCAACACCGCCTCAACCTTTGATGGGTCAACTCCTATTCCATTCTTTGAGACATCATGTCCAAGAAATTTTACTTCCTCCAACCAAAATTCACATTTACTAAATTTTGCATATAGCTGATGCTCTTTTAGTGTTTGGAGACATAAACGCAAATGGCATTCATGTTCCTCCTTTGTCTTAGAATAGATAAGGATATCATCAATAAACATAATAACAAAATGATCAAGATATGGACGGAACACACGATTCATTAGATCCATGAATGTTGTTGGTGCGTTGGTAAGGCCAAAAGGCATCACCAAGAATTCGTAGTGTCCATACCATGTTCGGAAAGCTGTCTTTGGAATAACTTCTTCTTTTATTCTTAATTGATGATACCCAGATCTTAAGTCAATTTTTGAAAATATGGTAGCTCCGTGGAGTTGATCAAATAAATCATCGATCTGAGGTAATGGGTTTTGTTCTTAATTATTACCTTATTAAGCTCTCGATAATCTACGCGCAAGCGTAATGTTCCATCATGTTTCTTTACAAACAACACTGGTGCTCCCCAAGGAGATTTACTAGGTCTAATAAATCCTTGATCTTCCATCTCCTTAATTTGTCTTTTTAATTCTTGATTTTCCGTAGGAGACATACGATAAGCGGCTTTAGCAATAGGAGTGGTACCAGGGATTAAGTCAATACTAAAATCAATTTCTCCTTTTGGTGGTAATCCTGGTACTTCCTGAAAAAATTCTTTAAATTCCTTTACTATGGGGATTTGATCCACCATTTAACCCTTATCCTCAATATCGATATGAGCAATATATCCAGATATAAAATCGTCTTCAACTTTATCACATGAGTAAAGAAAGGTTTTATGTTCTCGAATTGTCAAACATATGGTCTTGTTGTGACAACCCAAGATGGCTTGATATTTTGAGAGCCAATCCATCCCAAGGATGATATCAAAATGTTCCATTGGAAAGATAATTAAATTAGTCACCATATCCTTACAGTTAAAGTTAAGGATACAATTCCTACATACTTTCTCAAGTCCATTTCTCCCTCCTACTACGCTATATATTATCAAAGGATTTGATAGTTGTTCAATAAGTAATCCTATCTTAGTAGCAAATATTTCGGATATAAGAGAATGTGTGGCATCGGTATCGAATAAATTCTTGCTTGAAAGTCGAAAATAAACACAGTATCTTCTACTTGAGCTTGTTCAGAAACAACTGCATACACTCGGGATAATGCTTCAAACTTATTTAGATATTGGGCTACTGACATACCTTCTTGAGTAAGATTTTGAAATTTTGTCTCCGTCTTCTCTCTCTCTCATTCTCTGGGAAATACTTATCCAAAAACTTCACCTTGAATTCTTCCCATGTCATTTGTTCCGTCTCATCTGAACTAGTTGTTGTTCGAACTAGCTCCCACCAATTTCAAGCTTCCTCTAATAATTGAAAGACAGCCAACTTCCTCTTGTCAACTTCATTACATTCCAAAACTTCAAATATATCCTCTAGATGTTGAATCCATTGCTCTACCTTAATTGGATCTGCACCTCCAACAAATTGGTCAGGTTTCAAGATTTTAAAATGGCTTAAAAGGTGGTTTGTTGAACATGTTGAGGAAACTTGCTCCATCTTCTTGATGAAAGATGCAAACAGTTCAATAGCATTTGTTTGTGCGGAGGACTGAGCCTCTTGACTTAAAGTTGTTGAGTTATTTTGATTTTCCATGACCTTCAAAATATCTTGTTATGGTCATAGATGAAATACACCTTTAGTTATAAAGAATATCTAATAACATACTCAAATCATGAACACACAAACATATTATATTACTTATAACCCTTATTTACAAACAAATTTTGGGTGTTTATCCACAACCTTCCCATGCTACAGATAGTCATCCACACTACTTGATATATTATCTAATTCTTAACTTCCTATTTCATACTTAATCTATCACTATTATTTCCTTTGATGAAAAAGGACCCGTTTCCTCCTTTACTTCTCGAGAAGGTCCGGTGACTTCTTGAGAGTAATCATTTAAGCCAACTGTCTCAGACTCCTCTTCATCATATTGTTCCACTATTTTATTTGGAAGTCGTTTACGTTTTATATTCCCTCCTTGTGGTGGTAATGCTCCTTCTTGCCTTAGATATTCCAAAGCATCTCCATAATCAGTACGTTCTGCCAGTTTAATTGCCATTGCAAAGGGTTTCATCTTCTGGCGTAGATGATAAAGAACAAAATCTCTTTTTAGACTGTCTTCATAATCATTACCCCTATTATAAACTTCATATATCTCATCAAGGATGTAACACCCCACGCCCGCTATGGTCACTCACTATGGGAATGCCATAGCATCGGTGGAGTATTTTAGTGAATATAGAACAGAAAAATTACAACAAGACAGATATAAATAGTACTTGAAATTTAAAATATCATCTCATAACAGCGGAAATAAACATGTCTGGTTACATCATAAAACCATGATAAAAGTCAAGTACAATATCCATCAAAATAAAGAAGTACATAATCCCACTCTCTCATACAATAGCCAGAACAAAAGAAAAGATAACTGGATAACTGGAGCTTTACATCTACCCAAGCTCCTAAAGACTGGAACAGCAATCCGATCAAGCTCTACTACCGCTAGGATCCACCGTAGGACCTGAGGGTTGGGAAAAAGATAAAAACAACGGGGTCAGACATAAGTCTGAGTGAGTCCTATAACTTTAACAATACAATCATTAAAGTAACCAGAGAAGACATAAACTTGACCTACGGTAATATCTGGGGATGAATGGCTACACTAAGCAGCTTGGTAGACTTAGGATAAACTAAGATAACCGTAAGGACGCATCTACCCACCCATGGATAATTACTAACTGCACCACACCAGTCATTCCTACTTAAAGGTTGATCCCTCCAAGGACTTAGAAAATTTCCCAGTAGTTTCGTGTACTCCTAGCCCACTACATAGGTGTCGTCTGCCCCTATCTCCACTAGGTGTACCTAGCAATTTTACCCAGTAGTTTCGTGTACCCCTACATAGGTGCCGTCTGCCCCTATCTTTATTAGGTGTACCCACTACTCCCCATCGATCGGCTCCCTACCGTAGATACCCGTGCTGGTCCCACAGTGGGGTGTATCACTCCCCTAAAGTGGCAACCCAATACTATCAACGGTGCACGGCTTTATATCTACACGATGCAACAACGGCTTATCTACCAGCCCGGGCCCACACACGCATATGAAACCCGTTGGACTTGCGTTGCCACCGCTAACCCGTTTGGCCTCTTATAATCAAGCCCAATATGCGTGTCCCGTCACTCGACATGGGTCGAGCCCACAAAGATACGTTTGGGATATTGGTTGAAATGGGCCCCCACAAGCTACCCACCTAAGCTTGTCACATATCTAGTGTATCCCACTTAACCCTTTAATCATGTTTAATTACATGTTTCCACTTGGTTAAGTATTCTAATCGTATTTTCTATTGCCACCCAAGGCAACCCACTAGATTCCACATGCCACCCAAGGCAACCACTGAATTTCCACATGCCACCCAAGGCACCCACTTAACCCCTCATGTCCCACTACATGCTAATATGGTTAAGTGTTTCTTAATTAATTAAGACCGTGATCTCCCATAAAGACCTCCCACATTAGACTGGCTGTTATGACCGCCTGGTTAAGCCGGTAGAGTCCGGGCAGTCTTACGTCATAACAGAGCCTAACCTCGTGTCTTTACTTTAATCACGTATTTAATTTATGGCTAAGACCTCTCACATTGGGCTGACATTTGCAGCAACTGGTTAAGCCGGTCGGGTCCGGGCAGTTTTACACTACAAATGAGTCCAACCTCGTGTCTTAGTCGATTAATTACACCTAATTAATCACCCCCATATTAATTATCCCTAATTAATATCAAGTTTTCCATAACATGGGTAGACCTAACTCAATAGGTAAATTCCCATGGGGTAGACCTAACTCAATAGGTAAATTCCCACTTATGGTAATTTATTTTTATGGTATGCTTAATCATACCCAATCATACATTTATTAACATATTTTCCAACCCCATCGTTCCCCACGTAAATCGTTCTCACTTCATGACATAATAAAGGGGAAGATCCATCACAAATATCATGGGCTTAGCATATAATTTTGTCATGGGTTAAGAGGATGTCAACTTGCATATATGAACATATATTAACCCAACTACATTTAACCCAAACTTGCATATTATCCTACACATATCTTGCATAACATGTTGAACTTGCATATAAGCATCCCCATAACTTGCATAACATGTTAAACATGCATTTAAGCATACACATAACTTGCATAAGCATCCACATACTTGCATAAGCATTCACATACTTGCATAAGCATTCACATACTTGCATAAGCATTCACATACTTGCATAAGCATTCACATACTTGCATAAGCATGCATAACTTGCATATCATGTCATTTAAGCATATACATATCTTGCACAAGCATTCATATACTCGCATAAGCATGCATAACTTGCATATCATGTTAAACTTGCATTTAAACATATACTTAACTTGCATATGAACTTGCATAACTCACTTTGTTAAACATGCATAATTCCACTCATTAAATATGCATAAACCCACTTGTTAAACATGCATAAACCAACTTATTAAGCATGCATAAACCAACTTATCAAACATGCATAAAGCCACTTATTAATTATGCATAATCATAGTAAAACATAGAGTAGCATATCATTACAAATGATTCAAACTCACTAATCCGCATTTAAGACCATAAGTCTCATTATACCCAATCTACTTACTTTAACAATTGATGTTAAAGTGATAGAAACTCACCACTAGCAAATTTGCACTCCAAATGAAGAAGATTAAGATGCTTAGAATGGATTAGAGGTTGATTAGAGAGTGATTTGCTTGCAACTTCCTTCATGAACTAGTGGAGGCCATGCTCAAATTTCATTTTGCCATAGTTTAGTTACAAGACTTAATTATGAATGAATTAGGGTAGGGTTGGGGTCTTATTTATAGGATTAGGAGAGTGTTTTAGGCCCTTAGATTAACCCTAGATTAGATTAGGACCCTTAGATTTAGGAAATCTCTAGAACCAGCCCTCTAAGCCAACCTAGAACCCAACCTGGTGCACCCAGGTTCACTGGACGCCGCACCCCTGTCGACAGGCAAGTCGACAGGCAAGTCGACACCCCCTGTCGACAGGCCTGTCGACAGCCCTGTCGACATGGGTAGGGCGGGATTTTTCCCGCCTGACCCCACTTGTCCAATTTAAAATCTGAATTTTAAATTCTTAATTCTGTTTTTAGTTTTGAATTTTCTGCAAACTTCATCGGGCCATAACTGGGCCATACGGACTCCGATTTTCGAAAACTCGGACTCTATTTTGCGTATTTTTCCGAGACGAACGCAATGACGCAGCCCGTTTTCCCCCGATTCCCACATCTGAGATTATTTATTCTGTAATTAGTGAATTTTAGCATTATCCCAAAATACGGGGTGTTACATTCTCCCCTCCTTAAAGGATTTCGTCCCCGAAATCTCTAAGCTAAGGAGAATGCATATCCTACCATCCAAACAACCATCTACTCAATCCATCAAACACGGGCATCCATTGTCCTTAGAACGATTTCTAATGATGTATGAGCATATGCAAAGAGTGTGTGTATATGTTCCCTATCTAATGTATGAACATATGCAAACCATGATAGTGCCATGCATCCATTATGTATGCGAAAGAACCCTATCGACACATACAACATCTACATGAGTGCACAATCATTCACCAAAATGCATCATCCATATGATAACACAATCATTAGACATCCATAAATATAGCTTTCTACACACAATTTTATACAATATGCAATATGAAGTGATTGAGCCGATCTAGTGCCTAGAGTGTGTGTATATGCATCCACGAGCAACCACTAGCAACCACTTGCGTCCACTTGCATCCATCAACCATAACATGTCTCAAACACATGTTTCAACCATAGGTTTACCCTATCTAAAGGTCAAAGGTACTAATGAGAGGACATACTCAAGATAAGATAAGTACTAGACAAACGATAAAGGAGAAGTTAAAAGACATACCCTCAAAAAGAAATGGGTACAATGAACGCATCTTCGCTTCCGTTTCCCAAGTTGCGTTGCCCTCGTCTTCTCCCCATTGCACTTTGACTAGTTGAACCTCTCGATTCCTCAATTTCCTAGTCTCTGACCCAAGGATGCGAGTAGGAGCTCGTCGGATAGTCGCATCACGCTCTATCTCTACATCTCTAAGCAAGCTCGGCTCTACCACCTCTGCGGTCTCATGTAAGCATTTCCTCAGATGTGATACATGGAATACATCATGAACACCACTAAGTCTGTCGGGCAACTCCACCCTATATGCCATCCGTCCAATCCTTTCCTTGATAGGAAACGGCCCAACAAACCTCGGTGCTAACTTCCCAACGGATCCGAAGCGAACAACATTTCTCAACGGAGATACCTTAACAAAAACCATATCCCCAACCTCAAACTCAAGATCCGTCCTTCTCTTGTCCGCATAAGATTTTTGCCTATCTTGCGCTGCTTTCATCCTTCTTCGAATCAAATCGATCTTCTCTGAAGTCTCCCTAACCATATCAGGCCCAAGCAAGATCTTATCCGTAGATTCCCACCAACATGTAGGTGATCGACAAGGCCTTCCATAGAGAGCTTCGAAAGGAGCCATCCCAATACTGGACTGAAAACTGTTATTATATGCGAACTCTACCAATGGAAGATGCTCTTCCCATGTACCTCCAAAATCTAAGATACAAAGCCTCAAAAGGTCTTCTAGAACACGATTCACCCTCTCAGTCTGGCCATCCGTCTGAGGATGATATGCGGTGCTCAGACACAATTGAGTCCCCACTGCTTCTTGCAAACTTCTCCAGAACTCGCTAGTGAAGATAGGATCTCGATCACTTACTATGCTAGAGGGTACCCCATGTAATCGAACTATCTCTCGAAGATATACTGAAGCTAGCCATGGAGCAGTCCTCTTGCTCTTCACAGGTATGAAATGGGCGCTCTTAGTAAGTCTGTCTACCACCACCCAAATTCCTGTATTACCCTTCCTCGACCTGGGTAACCCGTCAATAAAATCCATCGAGACGCTATCCCACTTCCATTGCGGAACCTCCAATGGGTGAAGCAACCCACCTGGTTTCCTTTGCTCCGCCTTCACTTGCTGGCACACCAAACATCGAGCGACATACTCGGCCACATCTTTCTTCATACCGGCCCAGAAGAAAACCCTCTTCAAGTCTTGGTACATCTTGTCCCCACCGGGATGAATGGTCATCCTAGAACGGTGTGCGTCATCAAGAATAGCCTTCCTCAAACCCTCATCTTGCGGTACACAAAGTCTACCGTCTCTACGCAAGCACCCCCTATCGTCTAGGGTGTACCTACTCAAATGGCTGGACGACCCCCCCCCCCTTATGAGCTTTTCTACCAACTCAACCAACTGTGGGTCGTCCCTCTGTGCTTCTCCAATCCGCCCCAAAAGAGTAGGTCTAACTTCCAAAGAAGCTAGCAAACCGGGTACATAGACAACGGAAGGTCTGAAATCAAACATCGAGATAAATTCCAAGCTTCGTCGTTCCACGAACAATGGACTCAAGGACAACCTCTTCCTGCTCAAGGCGTCCGCCACCACGTTACCCTTGCCAGGGGTATACGCTATCTCGAAATCATAAGATGCTAAGAACTCCATCCACCTTTGCTGTCTTAAGTTTAAATCCTTCTGAGAGAATAAGTATTTCAATGATTTATGGTCAGTGAACAACTCGAATCTCTCACCAAGAAGATAATGGCACCAAATCTTAAGCGCAAAAACAATAGCGGCCAGCTCTAGATCATGGGTAGGGTAATTTTTCTCATGTGCCCTCAACTGCCTTCCACCATAGGCTATTACCCTTCCCTCTTGCATTAAGACTGCGCCAAGTCCTGTCCCACAGGCATCGGTATAGACAACAAATGGCTTGCTCCCATCTGGCAACACCAAAACTGGAGCGGTGGTTAAAGCTCTCTTTAACCGTCGGAACGCATCATCGCAATCTACGTCCCATGTGAAAACAAGATTCTTCTTCGTCAAGCGGGTTAATGGGGCTGATATTTTCGCGAAGTCTTTGATAAACTTCCTATAATAACCCGCCAACCCCAAGAAACTTCTTACTTCGGTAGCATTCTTTGGAACCTTCCAATCCTGAATTGATACTACCTTCGCGGGATCCACAGCTATCCCCTCCTTGGAGACCACGTGCCCCAAGAACCGTACTTCCTTCCTCCAGAAGTGACATTTAGAGAATTTAGCCTTAAGGCTATGTGCTCGAAGAGTCTTCAACACCTCCCCAAGATGTAGGGCATGCTCTTCTTCACTCTTAGAAAATACTAAGATATCATCCACAAAGATCACCACGAATTTATTAAGGAACTCCCTGAACACCCTACTCATCAAATCAACAAAGTATGCAGGGGCGTTCGTCAACCCAAATGGCATTACCAGCCACTCATAGAAACCATCCGGAGTTCTAAAGGCAGTCTTGTCTATGCTATCCTCAGCCACCCTCAAATGATGAAACCCCGTGGCTAAGTCCAACTGAGAAAATACTGAAGCGCCAACCAACTGATCGAAAAGATCATCAATCCTCGGCAATGGGTTTCTATTCTTCTTTGTGAGCTTGTTGAGTTCTCTATAGTCTACACAAAGTCTGAGGGACCCATCCGCCTTTGTAGCAAATACTACTGGAGCACCCCACTCCGATATGCTCCGTCTTATGAACCCCTTCTCAAGCAACTCCCCTACTTGCTTATGGAGTTCCCTCCTCTCACGAGGAGCCATGTGGCGCACTGGTAAAGATACCGGTTTAGCATTATCCACCAGATATATTCGGAAGTCAATCTCCCGCTTCGGAGGTAAGCCCTTTACCTCCTCAAACACATCCGGATATTCCCGGACCACTCTAACAGATTGCAAACTCTCGACCGAAGCGTCAAGCGATTCAAGATAACTTAGCATAACAGAGTCCATGGGATTACAAGAAATCTCGAGAGTGTTACCCAAGCGGGTCATGAGCCTAACAACTCTCCTTTCGCAATCAAGAACGGCACCATTACTGGATAACCAGTCCATGCCCAAAATCAACCCATAGCCCGTGAAGCCCAACACAAAAGCATCACATCTAAACTCAATGCTAAGTATAGAAATCTTCAAACCCAAACATATCATGGACAAATAAGTGGAGCCCCTAATTGGGTTTGAAACAACCAAGGGATCATCTACCAGACTGGTGTCTAAGTGCAGTGACTCAACTAATGATGATGAGATAAACGAATGCGATGCGCCTGAATCAAACAATGTACGAACAGGATGATCAAATAGAAAAACCAGACTTTCAACGGAGATAGTTCTACCTCTTTCCTGAATTGGTGGAACCACGAGAGCCTGTACTTGCCCCCTAGCCTGACTCGGTGCCATAAGAGCTTGCACCTGTCCTCCTGAGGTAGACCCCGTCTTTTGCCCCTTCTTAGGGCAATCCTACACTAAATGCCCTGCTTCGCCACAGTGGAAGCAGCCAGTCTTCTTCTTCTTGCGACAATCTTTGCTTAGGTGGCCAGGTGTCCCACAATTGAAACACTTCTTCTTCTTGCCCTTGCCACCATTGCCTTTTCCACCTTTGTTTTGTTGTTGTTGTTGCTGAGGTCTCTTTTGATCTCCCTTCTTCTCGGGTGCCCTATTAGCATTGGGACCCTTCTCTTCTTCATGCATGAGTGCCATGTCAACTAGCTTCTCAAAGGTGGCCCCCATAGGGATATGAGTCATAGCCAACCCATGCATCGGTTCATTCAAGCCTTTCACGAATCTCAAAGCCTTCTTCTCCGGTGTATTCACCATGTCTAGGCCAAACCTTGCCAATTGATTAAACTTGTTAACATATTCCTTCACCGAGAGATTTCCTTGCTTAAGAGTCAAGAATCTTTCCATATACAAGTTTTCCTCCGCCCTTGAGAGAAACTTTGCCACAAATCTTTGCCTAAAATCCGCCCAAGAGTCAACGGGGCGTTCTCCATTAGTGACCTCCCACCAGAATGAGGCCTCTCCCTTCATTAACCAAGCAGCCAACTTGACTTTCTTTCCTTCTTCCATCTCAAAGATATCTATCAACTCTTCCACCTCCTTAAGCCAATCTCTAGCTTCCACAAAAGTTTCAGATCCTTGAAAAGGTTTCCCTCCCATAGCTTTAAATTCCTTGCAAGTCTTAGCAAAAGTATCCGTGCGAGGAGGAGGGGGAGGAGGAAGATCGGGTGCTACGGTTGGTGGAGGAACATTTGCTGGACCCGCAGTGGTGGCCCTAGCCTCCATCAATCTCCTATACCATACTGGTACCGTCACACCCTCCGGAAAGTTAAGATCCTCAGCCATGCTGAAACGAAAAAGGAAAGATTCAAAACGGAGAATTCGAAGGATATAGATATGGCTATTGGGGATTATGCTTTTCTTTCAAGAACTTTTCTCTTTAAAGACATGTTTTTGAAAATATCTCTTCCAAAAATGTTTTTAGAAAAATAGTTTTCTAAAAATTTTATCTGTTCCGGTAACCTTTGCTCTGATACCACGTGTAACACCCCACGCCCGCTATGGTCACTCACTATGGGAATGCCATAGCATCGGTGGAGTATTTTAGTGAATATAGAACAGAAAAATTACAACAAGACAGATATAAATAGTACTTGAAATTTAAAATATCATCTCATAACAGCGGAAATAAACATGTCTGGTTATATCATAAAACCACGATAAAAGTCAAGTACAATATCCATCAAAATAAAGAAGTACATAATCCCACTCTCTCATACAATAGCCAGAACAAAAGAAAAGATAACTGGATAACTGGAGCTTTACATCTACCCAAGCTCCTAAAGACTGGAACAGCAATCCGATTAAGCTCTACTACCGCTAGGATCCACCGTAGGACCTGAGGGTTGGGAAAAAGATAAAAACAACGGGGTCAGACATAAGTCTGAGTGAGTCCTATAACTTTAACAATACAATCATTAAAGTAACCAGAGAAGACATAAACTTGACCTACGGTAATATCTGGGGATGAATGGCTACACTAAGCAGCTTGGTAGACTTAGGATAAACTAAGATAACCGTAAGGACGCATCTACCCACCCATGGATAATTACTAACTGCACCACACCAGTCATTCCTACTTAAAGGTTGATCCCTCCAAGGACTTAGAAAATTTCCCCAGTAGTTTCGTGTACTCCTAGCCCACTACATAGGTGCCGTCTGCCCCTATCTCCACTAGGTGTACCTAGCAATTTTACCCAGTAGTTTCGTGTACCCCCTACATAGGTGCCGTCTGCCCCTATCTTTATTAGGTGTACCCACTACTCCCCATCGATCGGCTCCCTACCGTAGATACCCGTGCTGGTCCCACAGTGGGGTGTATCACTCCCCTAAAGTGGCAACCCAATACTATCAACGGTGCACGGCTTTATATCTACACGATGCAACAACGGCTTATCTACCAGCCCGGGCCCACACACGCATATGAAACCCGTTGGACTTGCGTTGCCACCGCTAACCCGTTTGGCCTCTTATAATCAAGCCCAATATGCGTGTCCCGTCACTCGACATGGGTCGAGCCCACAAAGATACGTTTGGGATATTGGTTGAAATGGGCCCCCACAAGCTACCCACCTAAGCTTGTCACATATCTAGTGTATCCCACTTAACCCTTTAATCATGTTTAATTACATGTTTCCACTTGGTTAAGTATTCTAATCGTATTTTCTATTGCCACCCAAGGCAACCCACTAGATTCCACATGCCACCCAAGGCAACCACTGAATTTCCACATGCCACCCAAGGCACCCACTTAACCCCTCATGTCCCACTACATGCTAATATGGTTAAGTGTTTCTTAATTAATTAAGACCGTGATCTCCCATAAAGACCTCCCACATTAGACTGGCTGTTATGACCGCCTGGTTAAGCCGGTAGAGTCCGGGCAGTCTTACGTCATAACAGAGCCTAACCTCGTGTCTTTACTTTAATCACGTATTTAATTTATGGCTAAGACCTCTCACATTGGGCTGACATTTGCAGCAACTGGTTAAGCCGGTCGGGTCCGGGCAGTTTTACACTACAAATGAGTCCAACCTCGTGTCTTAGTCGATTAATTACACCTAATTAATCACCCCCATATTAATTATCCCTAATTAATATCAAGTTTTCCATAACATGGGTAGACCTAACTCAATAGGTAAATTCCCATGGGGTAGACCTAACTCAATAGGTAAATTCCCACTTATGGTAATTTATTTTTATGGTATGCTTAATCATACCCAATCATACATTTATTAACATATTTTCCAACCCCATCGTTCCCCACGTAAATCGTTCTCACTTCATGACATAATAAAGGGGAAGATCCATCACAAATATCATGGGCTTAGCATATAATTTTGTCATGGGTTAAGAGGATGTCAACTTGCATATATGAACATATATTAACCCAACTACATTTAACCCAAACTTGCATATTATCCTACACATATCTTGCATAACATGTTGAACTTGCATATAAGCATCCCCATAACTTGCATAACATGTTAAACATGCATTTAAGCATACACATAACTTGCATAAGCATCCACATACTTGCATAAGCATTCACATACTTGCATAAGCATTCACATACTTGCATAAGCATTCACATACTTGCATAAGCATTCACATACTTGCATAAGCATGCATAACTTGCATATCATGTCATTTAAGCATATACATATCTTGCATAAGCATTCATATACTCGCATAAGCATGCATAACTTGCATATCATGTTAAACTTGCATTTAAACATATACTTAACTTGCATATGAACTTGCATAACTCACTTTGTTAAACATGCATAATTCCACTCATTAAATATGCATAAACCCACTTGTTAAACATGCATAAACCAACTTATTAAGCATGCATAAACCAACTTATCAAACATGCATAAAGCCACTTATTAATTATGCATAATCATAGTAAAACATAGAGTAGCATATCATTACAAATGATTCAAACTCACTAATCCGCATTTAAGACCATAAGTCTCATTATACCCAATCTACTTACTTTAACAATTGATGTTAAAGTGATAGAAACTCACCACTAGCAAATTTGCACTCCAAATGAAGAAGATTAAGATGCTTAGAATGGATTAGAGGTTGATTAGAGAGTGATTTTCTTGCAACTTCCTTCATGAACTAGTGGAGGCCATGCTCAAATTTCATTTTGCCATAGTTTAGTTACAAGACTTAATTATGAATGAATTAGGGTAGGGTTGGGGTCTTATTTATAGGATTAGGAGAGTGTTTTAGGCCCTTAGATTAACCCTAGATTAGATTAGGACCCTTAGATTTAGGAAATCTCTAGAACCAGCCCTCTAAGCCAGCCTAGAACCCAACCTGGTGCACCCAGGTTCACTGGACGTCGCACCCCTGTCGACAGGCCTGTCGACAGCCCTGTCGACATGGGTAGGGCGGGATTTTTCCCGCCTGACCCCACTTGTCCAATTTAAAATCTGAATTTTAAATTCTTAATTCTGTTTTAAGTTTTGAATTTTCTGCAAACTACATCGGGCCATAACTGGGCCATACGGACTCCGATTTTCGAAAACTCGGACTCTATTTTGCGTATTTTTCCGAGACGAACGCAATGACGCAGCCCGTTTTCCCCCGATTCCCACATCTGAGATTATTTATTCTGTAATTAGTGAATTTTATCATTATCCCAAAATACAGGGTGTTACAAAGGAGAATCGTCATTGCTCTCCTCTTAAGCACATGTTTCTCTGTTGTGCGACTTGCAATAACTAATCGTTCGTTTGGTGTGGTGGTGCACTTAACACCATCCCATGTATTCACTGTACACCAAGTTCTGTTGCTAGCCATAACTTATAACTTCAAATGGTCATAAAGATGTCAATAATTGTATAAATTTCCTATTCCTACAAGTTAAATTATAATATTAAAGTTTCCAAAAACACCCCTTAAACCTTGGCTCTGATACCAACATTGTAACACCCCCACACTGATATACTTATTTAGAAGCGGTGATGCTACATATAAGCCATGGTGCTAATAGAACAATATCACAACTTAACATAAACTTATCAGAACATAAAATCATTCTTAGTACATGATTTTAAATGGAAGAGCTATTATACAATCATCCCATCATAGAATATGGTTACAAAGATTCATGAGTCTAATAATTAAACATATGAGTACATAAAAAGCTAATCTACATAATGTAAGTATACACTTCCTCAAGTTCAATTAAAGTTAAGGATACAGTTCCTACATACTTCCTCAAGTTCAGTTCTCCCTCCTACTACGCTATATATTATCGAAGGATTTGATAGTTGTTCAATAAGTAATCATGTCTTAGTAGAAAATATTTCGGATATAAGAGAATGTGTGGCATCGGTATCGAATAAAATTCTTGCTTGAAAGTCAAAAATAAACACAGTATCTTCAACTTGAGCTAATTCAGATACAACTGCATACACTCGTCCTTGCTGTCCCTTTTTATCCTTCCTTGGCTTCTTGCAATTTTGACTAATGTGCCCAGGTTCGTTGCAATTGTAACACATAATTGGCTTTGTACAATTTGGAGAAATGTGTCCAGTCTCATTGCACCGGAAACATCTCTTCACATTATCAAGCTCCTTTTCCTGTCCCGTTGGTCCTTTGCTTCCTCCATTTGGTTTCTTCTTTTTCTCATCTGGTTTCTTTTGATTGTCAGAACGATTGTTCGGTTTCCTTTTATTTGAAACCTTCCTTTCTTGTCAGAATTGAAGATAGTCTTGTTCCAGATTTAAAGCTTCAGCTACTATTATCTCATAAGTTTTACGTCTATCACCAATAACATGTCTTCTTATAGGAGGAATTAATCCCTTCGCAAATCTTCTAGCACGCTTTTCTGGTGTATCAATTAAGTGATTTCCAAATCGGGATAATGCTTCAAACTTATTTTGATATTGGGCTACTGACATACCTTCTTGAGTAAGATTTTGAAATTTTGTCTCCGTCTTCTCTCTCTCATTCTCTGAGAAATACTTATTCAAAAACTTTACCCTGAATTCTTCCCATGTCATTTGTTCCATCTCATCTGAACTAGTTGTTGTTCAAACTAGCTCCCACCAATTTCGAGCTTCCTCTGATAATTGAAAGACAACCAACTTCCTCTTGTCAACTTCATTACATTCCAAAACTTCAAATATATCCTCTAGATGTTGAATCCATTGCTCTGCCTTAATGGGATCTGCACCTCCAACAAATTTGTCAGGTTTCAAGCTTTTAAAACGGCTTAAAAGGTGGTTTGTTGAAGATGTTGAAGAAATTTGCTCCATCTGCTTGATGAAATATGCAAACAGTTCCATAGCATTTGTTTGTGCGGAGGACTGAGCCTTTTGACTCTGAGTTGTTGAGTTATTTTGATTTTCCATGACCTTCAAAATATCTTGTTATGGCCACAGATGAAATACACCTTTAGTTATAAAGAATATCTAACAACGTACTCAAGTCATGAACACACAAACATATTATATTACTTATAACCCTTATTTACAAACAAATTTTGGGTTTTTATCCACAACCTTCCCAAACTACAGATAGTCATCCACACTACTTGATTTATTATCTAATTCTTAACTTCCTATTTCATTCTTAATCTATCATTATTATTTCCTTTGATGAAGAAGGGCCCATTTCCTCCTTTACTTCTCAAGAAGGTCCAGTGACTCCTTGAGAGTAATCATTTGAGCCAACTGTCTCAGACTCCTCTTCATCGTATTGTTCCACTATTTTAATTGGAAGTCGTTTACATCTTATATTCCCTCCTTGTGGTGGTAATACTCCTTCTTGCCTTAGATATTCTAAAGCATCTCCATAATCTGTATGTTCTGCCAGTTTAATTGCCATTGCAAAGGGTTTCATCTTCTGGCCAAGACGATAAAGAAAAAAAATCTCTTTTTATACTGTCTTCATAATCATTAGCCCTATTATAAACTTCATATATCTCATCAAGGAGAATCATCATTGCTCTCCTCTTAAGCACATGCTTCTCTGTTGTTCGACTTGCAACAACTAATCGTTCATTTGGTGTGGTGGTGCACTTAACACCATCCCATGTTTTCCCCGTACACCAAGTTCTGTTGCTAGCCATAACTTATAACTGCAAATTGTCATAAAGCTGTCAATAATTGTATAAACTTCCTATTACAACAAGTTAAATTGTGATACTATAAAGTTTCCAAAAGCACCCCTTAAACCTTGGCTCTGATACCAACTTTGTAACACCCCCACTCTGGTATACTTATTCAGAAGCGGTGATGCTACATATAAGCCATGGTGCTAATAGAACAGTATCACAACTTAACAGAAACCTGTCAGAACATAAAATAATTCTTAGTACATGATTTTAAATGGAAGAGCTATTATACAATCATCCCAACATAGAATATGCTTGCAAGGATTCACAAGTCTAATAATTAAACATATGAGTACATAAAAAGATAATCTACATAATGTAAGTTTTCACTTCCTCAAGTTCAGTTAAAGTTAAGGATACAGTTCCTACATACTTTACCAAGTTCAGTTCTCCTTCCTACTACACTATATATTATCGAAGAATTTGATAGTTGTTCAATAAGTAATCCTGTCTTAGTAGCAAATATTTCGGATATAAGAGAATGTATGGCATCGCTATCGAATAAAATTCTTGCTTGAAAGTCGAAAATAAACACAGTATCTTCTACTTGAGCTTGTTTAGAAACAACTGCATGCACTCATCCTTTTTGTCCCTTTTTATCCTTCCTCGGCTTCTTGCAATTTCGACTAACGTGCCCCGGTTCGTTGCAATTGTAACACACAATTGGCTTTGTACAATTCAGAGAAATGTGTCCAGTCTCATTGCACCGGAAACATCTCTTCACTTTATCAGGCTCCTTTTCCTGTCCCGTTGGTACTTTGCTTCCTCCATTTGGATTCTTCTTTTTCGCATCTGGTATCCTTTGATTATCAGAAAGATTGTTCGGTTTCCTTTTATTTGAAACCTTCCTTTCTTACTGGAATTGAAGATAGTCTTCTTCCAGATTTAAAGCTTTGGCTACTATTATCTCATAAGTTTTACGTCTATCACCAATAACATGTCTTCTTATAGGAGGTATTAATCCCTTCGAAATTTTCTAGCACGCTTTTCTGGTGTATCAATTAAGTGATTTTCAAATCGCGATAATGCTTTAAACTTATTTTGATATTGGGCTACTGACATACTTCTTGAGTAAGATTTTGAAATTTTGCCTCCGTCTTCTCTCTCTCATTCTCTGGGAAATACTTATCCAAATACTTCACCTTGAATTCTTCCCATGTCATTTGTTCCATTTCATCTGAACTAGTTGTTGTTCGAACTAGCTCCCACCAATTTCGAGCTTCCTCTGATAATTGAAAGACAGCCAACTTCCTCTTGTCAACTTCATTACATTCCAAAACTTCAAATATATCCTCTAGATGTTGGATCCATTGCTCTGCCTTAACTGGATCAGCACCTCTAACAAATTTGCCAGGTTTCAAGATTTTAAAACGGATTAAAAGGTGGTTTGTTGAAGATGTTGAAGAAACTTGCTCCATCTGCTTGATGAAAGATGCAAACAGTTCCATAGCATTTTTTTGTGCGGAGGACTGAGCCTCTTGACTTTGAGTTGTTGAGTTATTTTGTTTTTCCATGACCTTCAAAATATCTTGTTATGGTCACAGATGAAATACACCTTTAGTTATAAAGAATATCTAATAACATACTCAAGTCATGAACACACAAACATATTATATTACTTATAACCCTTATTTACAAACAAAATTTGGGTGTTTATCCGCACCCTTCCCAAACTACAGATAGTCATCCACACTACTTGATATATTATCTAATTCTTAACTTCCTATTTCATTCTTAATATGTCACTATTATTTCCTTTGATGAAGAAGGGCCTGTTTCCTCCTTTACTTCTCGAGACGGTCCAGTGAATTCTTGAGCGTAATCATTTGAGCCTACTGTCTCAGACTCCTCTTCATCCTATTGTTCCACTATTTTAATTGGAAGTCGTCTACGTCTTATATTCCCTCCTTGTGGTGGTAATTCTCCTTCTTGCCTTAGATATTCTAAATCATCTCCATAATCAGTACGTTCTGCCAGTTTAACTGCCATTGCAAAGAGTTTCATCTTCTGGCGCAGATGATAAAGAACAAAATCTCTTTTTAGACTGTCTTCATAATCATTACCCCTATTATAAACCTCATATATATCATCAAGGAGAAATGTCATTGCTCTCCTCTTAAGCACATGCTTCTCTGTTGTGCGACTTGCAACAACTAATTGTTCTTTTGGTGTGGTGGTGCACTTAACACCATCTCATGTATTCCCCGTACACCAAGTTCTATTGCTAGCCATAACTTATAACTGCAAATGGTCATAAAGATGTCAATAATTGAATAAACTTCCTATTCCAGCAAGTTAAATTGTGATATTAAAGTTTATAAAAGCACCCCTTAAACCTTGGCTCTGATACCAACTTTATAGCACCCCTTAAGCCATGGTGCTAATAGAACAATATCACAACTTAACAGAAACTTGTTGGAACAAAAAATCATTCTTAGTACATGATTTTAAATGGAAGAGCTATTATACAATCATCCCATTATAGAATATGGTTACAAAGATTCACGAGTCCAATAATTAAACATATGAGTACATAAAAAGCTAATCTACATAATGTAAATATTCACTTCCTCGAGTTCAGTTAAAGTTAAGGATACAGTTCCTACATAATTTCTCAAGTTCAGTTCTCCATCCTACTACGCTATATATTATCGAAGGATTTGATAATTGTTCAATAAGTAATCCTATCTAAGTAGCAAATATTTCAGATATAAGAGAATGTGTGGCATCGGTATCGAATAAAATTCTTGCTTGAAAGTCGAAAATAAACAGAGTATCTTCTACTTGAGGTAGTTCAGAAACAAATGCATACACTCATCCTTGTTGTCCCTTATTATCCTTCGTCGGATTCTTGCAATTTTGACTAATGTGCCCAGGTTCGTTGCAATTGTAACACACAATTGGCTTTGTACAATTCGGAGAAATGTGTCCAGTCCTATTGCACTGGAAACATCTCTTCACTCTATCAGGCTCCTTTTCCTGTCCCATTGATCCTTTGCTTCCTCCATTTGGTTTCTTCTTTTTCTCGTCTGGTTTCTTTTGATTGTCAGAAAGATTGTTCAGTTTCCTTTTACTTGGAACCTTCCTTTCTTGCCAGAATTGAAGATAGTCTTCTTCCAAATTTAAAGCTTCAGCTACTATTATCTCATAAGTTTTACGTCTATCACCAATAATATGTCTTCTTATAGGAGGAATTAATCCCTTCGCAAATCTTCTAGCACGCTTTTCTGGTGTATCAATTAAGTGATTTCCAAATCGGGATAATGTTTCAAAATTATTTTGATATTGGGCTACTGACATACCTTCTTTAGTAAGATTTTGAAATTTTATCTCCGTCTTCTCTCTCTCATTCTCTCGGAAATACTTATCCAAAAACTTCACCTTGAATTCTTCCCATGTCATTTGTTCCATCTCATCTGAACTAATTGTTGTTCGAACTAGCTCCCACCAATTTCGAGCTTCCTCTGATAATTGAAAGACAACCAACTTCCTCTTGTCAACTTCATTACATTCCAAAACTTCAAATATATCCTCTAGATGTTGAATCCATTGCTCTGCCTTAACTGGATCTGCACCTCCAAAAAAATTATCAGGTTTCAAGCTTTTAAAACGGCTTAAAAGGTGGTTTGTTGAAGATGTTGAAGAAACTTGCTCCATCTGCTTGACGAAAGATGCAAACTGTTCCATAGCATTTGTTTGTGCGGAGGACTGAGCCTCTTTACTTTGAGTTGTTGAGTTATTTTGATTTTCCATGACCTTCAAAATATCTTGTTATGGTCACAGATGAAATACACCTTTAGTTATAAAGAATATCTAATAACATACTCAAGTCATGAACACACAAACATATTATATTACTTATAACCCTTATTTACAAATAAAATTTGGGTGTTTATCCACAATCTTCCCAAGCTATAGACAGTCATCCATACTACTTGATATATTATCTAATTCTTAACTTCCTCTTTCATTCTTAATCTATCACTATTAATTCCTTTGATGAAGAAGGGCCCGTTTCCTCCTTTACTTCTCGAGAAGGTCCAGTGAATTCTTGAGAGTAATCATTTGAGCCAACTGTCTCAGACTCCTCTTCATCATATTGTTCGATTATTTTATTTGGAACTCGTTTACGTCTTATATTCCCTCCTTGTGGTGGTAATGCTCCTTCTTGCCTTAGATATCTAAAGCATCTCCATAATTAGTACGTTCTGCCAGTTTAATTGCCATTGCAAAGGGTATCATCTCTTTTTAGACTGTCTTCATAATCATTAGCCCTAATATAAACTTCATATATCTCATAAAGGAGAAATGTCATTGCTCTCCTCTTAAGCAAATGCTTCTCTGTTGAGCGACTTGCAACAACTAATCGTTCGTTTGGTGTGGTGGTGCACTTAACACCATCCCATGTATTCCTCGTACACCAAGTTCTATTGCTAGCCATAACTTATAACTGCAAATGGTCATAAAGATGTCAATAATTGAATAAACTTCCTATTCCAACAAGTTAAATTTTGATACTATAAAGTTTCCAAAAGCACCCCTTAAACCTTGGCTCTGATACCAACTTTGTAACATCCCCACACTGGTATACTTATTCAGAAGCGGTGATGCTACATATAAGCCATGGTGCTAGTAGAACAGTATCACAACTTAACAGAAACTTGTCGGAACATAAAATAATTCTAAGTACATGATTTTAAATGGAAGATCTATTATAAAATCATCCTATCATAGAATATGGTTGCAAGGATTCACAAGTCTAATAATTAAACATATGAGTACATAAAAACATAATCTACATAATGTAAGTTTTCACTTCCTCAAGTTCAGTTAAAGTTAAGGATATTGTTCCTACATACTTTATCAAGTTCAGTTCTCCCTCCTACTACACTATATATTATCGAAGAATTTGATAGTTGTTCAATAAGTAATCACGTCTTAGTAGCAAATATTTCGGATATAAGAGAATGTATGGCATAGATATCGAATAAAAATCTTGCTTGAAAGTCGAAAATAAACACAGTATCTTCTACTTGAGCTTGTTCAGAAACAACTACATACACTCATCCTTGTTGTCCCTTTTTATCCTTACTCAGCTTCTTGCAATTTCGACTAATGTGCCCCGGTTCGTTACAATTGTAACACACAATTGGCTTTGTACAATTCGGAGAAATGTGTCCAGTCTCATTGCACCGGAAACATCTCTTCACTTTATCAGGCTCCTTTTCCTATCCCGTTGGTCCTTTGCTTCCTCCATTTGAATTCTTCTTTTTCTCATCTGGTTTCCTTTGATTGTCAGAAAGATTGCTCGGTTTCCTTTTATTTGAAACCTTCCTTTCTTACCGGAATTGAATACATTCTTCTTCCAGATTTAAAGCTTCGGCTACTATTATCTCATAAGTTTTACGTCTATCACCAATAACATGTCGTCTTATAGGAAGAATTAATGCCTTCGAAATTTTCTAGCACGCTTTTCTGGTGTATCAATTAAGTGATTTTCAAATCAGGATAATGCTTTAAACTTATTTTGATATTGGGCTACTGACATACTTCTTGAGTAAGATTTTGAAATTTTGCCTCCGTCTTCTCTCTCTCATTCTCTGGGAAATACTTATCCAAAAACTTCGCCTTTAATTCTTCCCATGTCATTTGTTCCATCTCATCTGAAATAGATTTTGTTCGAACTAGCTCCCACCAATTTCGAGCTTCCTTTGATAATTGAAAGACAGCCAACTTCCTCTTGCCAACTTCATTACATTCCAAAACTTCAAATACATCCTCTAGATGTTGGATCCATTGCTCTGCCTTAACTGGATCTGCACCTCCAACGCATTTGTCAGGTTTCAAGCTTTTAAAACGGCTTAAAAGGTGGTTTGTTGAAGATGTTGAAGAAACTTGCTTCATCTGCTTCATGATAGATGCAAACAGTTCCATAGCATTTGTTTGTGCGGAGGACTGAGCCTCTTGACTTTGAGTTGTTGAGTTATTTTGATTTTCCATGCCCTTTAAAATATCTTGTTATGGTCACTGATGAAATAAACCTTTAGTTATAAAGAATATCTAATAACATACTCAAGTCATGAACACACAAACATATTATATTACTTATAACCCTTATTTACAAACAAAATTTTCGTGTTTATCCGCAACCTTCCCAAACTACAGATAGTCATCCACACTACTTGATATATTATCTAATTCTTAACTTCCTATTTCATTCTTAATCTATCACTATTATTTCCTTTGATGAAGAAGGGCCCGTTTCCTCCTTTACTTCTCGAGAAGGTTCAATGACTTCTAGAGAGTAATCATTTGTGCCAACTGTCTCAGACTCCTCCTCATCATATTGTTCCACAATTTTATTTGGAAGTCGTTTACGTCTTATATTCCTTCCTTGTGGTGGTAATGCTCCTTCTTGCCTTAGATATTCTAAAGCATCTTCATAATTAGCACGTTCTACCAGTTTAATTTCCATTGCAAAGGGTTTCATCTTCTGGCGCGGACGATAAAGAACAAAATCTCCTTTTAAGCTGTCTTTATAACCATAAGCCCTATTATAAACCTCATATATCTCATCAAGGAGAATCGTCATTTCTCTCCTCCTAAGCACATGCTTCTCTGTTGTGCGACTTGCAACAACTAATCGTTCGTTTGGTGTGGTGGTGCACTTAACACCATCCCATGTTTTCCCCGTACACCAAGTTCTGTTGCCAGCCATAACTTATAACTGCAAATGGTCATAAAGATGTCAATAATTGTATAAACTTCCTATTCCAACAAGTTAAATTGTGATACTATAAAGTTTCCATAAGCACCCCTTAAACCTTGGCTCTGATACTAACTTTGTAACACCTCCATTCTGATATACTTATTCAGAAGCGGTGACGCTACATATAAGCCATGGTGCTAACAGAAAAGTATCACAACTTAACAAAAACTTGTCGGAACATAAAATCATTCTTAGTACATGATTTCAAATGGAAGAGCTATTATACAATCATCTCATCATAGAATATGGTTACAAAGATTCACGAGTCTAATAATTAAACATATGAGTACATAAAAAGATAATCTACATAATGTAAGTATTCACTTCCTGAAATTCAGTTAAAGTTAAGGATACAGTTCCTACATACTTTCTCAAGTTCAGTTCTCCCACCTACTGTGCTATATATTACCGAATGATTTGATAGTTGTTCAATAAGTAATTCTATCTTAGTAGCAAATATTTCAGATATAATAGAATGCGTGGCATCGGTATCGAATAAAATTCTTGCTTGAAAGTCAAAAATAAACAAAGTATCTTCTACTTGAGCTTGTCAAGAAACAACTTCATACACTCGTCCTTGTTATCCGTTTTTATCCTTCCTCGGCTTCTTGCAATTTCGACTAATGAGCCCAGGTTCGTTGCAATTGTAACACACAATTGGCTTTGTACAATTCGGAGAAATGTGTCCACTCTCATTGCACCGGAAACATCTCTTCACTTTATCAGGCTCCTTTTCCTGTCCCGTTGGTCCTTTGCTTCCTCCATTTGGCTGCTTCTATTTCTCATCTGGTTTCTTTTGATTGTCAGAAAGCTTGTTCGGTTTCCTTTTATTTGAAACCTTCCTTTCTTGCTGGAATTAAAGATAGTCTTCTTCCAGATTTAAAGCTTCAACTACTATTATCTCATATTTTACGTTTATCACAAATAACAGGTTAATCCCTTCGCAAATCTTCTAGCACGCTTTTTTGGTGTATCAATTAAGTGATTTCAAAATCGGGATAATGCTTCAAACTTATTTTGATATTGTGCTACTTTCATACCTTCTTGAGTAAGATTTTGAAGTTTTGTCTCCGTCTTCTCTCTCTCATTCTCTGGGAAATACTTATCCAAATACTTCACCTTGAATTCTTCCTTTGTCATTTGTTCCATCTCATCTGAACTGGTTGTTGTTCGAACTAGCTCCAACCAATTTCGAGCTTCCTCTGATAATTGAAAGACAACCAACTTCCTCTTGTCAACTTCATTACATTCCAAAACTTCAAATATATCCTCTAGATGTTGAATCCATTGCTCTGCCATAACTGGATCTGCACCTCCAACAAATTTGTCAGGTTTCAAGCTTTTAAAACGGCTTAAAAGGTGGTTTGTTGAAGATGTTGAAGAAACTTGCTCCATCTGCTTGATGATAGATGCAAACAGTTCCATAGCATTTGTTTGTGCGGAGGACTGAGCCACGTAACTTTGAGTTGTTGAGTTATTTTGATTTTCCATGACCTTCAAAATATCTTGTTATGGTCACAGATGAAATACACCTTTAGTTATAAAGAATGTCTAATAACATACTCAAGTCATGAACACACTAACATATTATATTACTTATAATCCTTATTTACAAACAAAATTTGGGTGTTTATCCACAACCTTCCCAAACTATAGATAGTCATCCACACTACTTGATATATTATCTAATTTTTAACTTCCTATTTCATTCTTAATCTATCACTTTTATTTCCTTTGATGAAGAAGGGCCCGTTTCCTCCTTTACTTCTCGAGACGGTCCAGTGACTTCTTGAGAGTAATCATTTGAGCCTACTGTCTCAGACTCCTCTTCATCCTATTGGTCCACTATTTTATTTGGAAGTCGCCTACGTCTTATATTCCCTCCTTGTGGTGGTAATGCTCCTTCTTGCCTTAGATATTCTAAAGCATCTCCATAATCAGTACGTTCTGCCAGTTTAATTGCCATTGCAAAGGGTTTCATCTTCTGGCGCAGACGATAAAGAACAAAATCTCTTTTTAGACTGTCTTCATAATCATTTGCCCTATTATAAACTTCATATATCTCATCAAGGAGAAACGGCATTGCTCTCCTCTTAAGCACATGCTTCTCTGTTGTGCGACTTGCAACAACTAATCGTTCTTTTGGTGTGGTGGTGCACTTAACACCATCTCATGTATTCCCCGTACACCAAGTTCTATTGCTAGCCATAACTTATAACTGCAAATGGTCATAAAATGTCAATAATTGAATAAACTTCCTATTCCAGCAAGTTAAATTTTGATATTAAAGTTTACAAAAGCACCCCTTAAACCTTGGCTCTGATACCAACTTTATAACACCCCCACTCTGATATACTTATTCAGAAGCGGTGATGCTACATATAAGCCATGGTGCTAATAGAACAATATCACAACTTAACAGAAACTTGTTGGAACAAAAACTCATTCTTAGTACATGATTTTAAATGGAAGAGCTATTATACAATCATCCCATTATAGAATATGGTTACAAAGATTCACGAGTCCAATAATTAAACATATGAGTACATAAAAAGCTAATCTGCGTAATGTAAATATTCACTTCCTCGAGTTCAGTTAAAGTTAAGGATACAGTTCCTACATACTTTCTCAAGTTCAGTTCTCCCTCCTACTACGCTATCTATTATCGAAGGATTTGATAGTTGTTCAATAAGTAATCCTATCTTAGTAGCAAATATTTCGGATATAAGAGAATGTGTGGCATCGATATCGAATAAAATTCTTGCTTGAAAGTCGAAAATAAACACAGTATCTTCTACTTGAGCTAGTTCAGAAACAACTACATACACTCATCCTTGTTGTCCATTATTATCCTTCCTCGGATTCTTGCAATTTCGACTAATGTGCCCAGGTTTGTTGCAATTGTAACACACAATTGGCTTCGTACAATTCGGAGAAATGTGTCCAGTCCTATTGCACTGGAAACATATCTTCACTTTATCAGGCTCCTTTCCTGTCCCATTGATCCTTTGCTTCCTCCATTTGGTTTCTTCTTTTCTCATCTGGTTTCTTTTGATTGTCAGAAAGATTGTTCGGTATCCATTTATTTGGAACCTTCCTTTCTTGCCGGAATTGAAGATAGTCTTCTTCCAAATTTAAAGCTTCAGCTACTATTATCTCATAAGTTTTACGTCTATCACCAATAACATGTCTTCATATAGGAGGAATTAATCCCTTCGCAAAACTTCTAGCACGCTTTTCTGGTGTATCAATTAAGTGATTTCCAAATCGGGATAATGCTTCAAAATTATTTTGATATTGGGCTACTGACATACCTTCTTTAGTAAGATTTTGAAATTTTGTCTCCGTCTTCTCTCTCTCATTCTCTGGGAAATACTTATCCAAAAACTTCACCTTGAATTCTTCCCATGTCATTTGTTCCATCTCATCTGAACTAGTTGTTGTTCGAACTAGCTCCCACCAATTTCGAGCTTCCTCTTATAATTGAAAGACAATCAACTTCCTCTTGTCAACTTCATTACATTCCAAAACTTCAAATATATCCTCTAGATGTTGAATCCATTGCTCTGCCTTAACTAGATTTGCACCTCCAACAAATTTATTAGGTTTCAAGCTTTTAATACGGCTTAAAAGGTGGTTTGTTGAAGATGTTGAAGAAACTTGCTCCATCTGCTTGATGAAAGATGCAAACAGTTCCATAGCATTTGTTTGTGCGGAGGACTGAGCCTCTTTACATTGAGTTGTTGAGTTATTTTGATTTTCCATGACCTTCAAAATATCTTGTTATGGTCACAGGTGAAATACACCTTTAGTTATAAAGAATATCTAATAACATACTCAAGTCATGAACACACAAACATATTATATTACTTATAACCCTTATTTACAAACAAAATTTGGGTGTTTATCCACAACCTTCCCAAGCTACAGATAGTCGTCCATACTACTTGATATATTATCTAATTCTTAACTTCCTATTTCATTCTTAATCTATCACTATTATTTCCTTTGATGAAGAAGGGCCCGTTTCCTCCTTTACTTCTCGAGAAGGTCCAGTGACTTCTTGAGAGTAATCATTTGAGCCAACTGTCTCAGACTCCTCTTCATCATATTGTTTGACTATTTTATTTGGAACTCGTTTACGTCTTATATTCCCTCGTCGTGGTGGTAATGCTCCTTCTTGCCTTAGATATCTAAAGCATCTCCATAATTAGTACGTTCTGCCAGTTTAATTGCCATTGCAAAGTGTTTCATCTTCTGGCGCAGACGATAAAGAGCAAAATCTCTTTTTAGACTGTCTTCATAATCATTAGCCCTATTATAAACTTTATATATCTCATCAAGGAGAATCATCATTGCTCTCCTCTTAAGCACGTGCTTCTCTGTTGTGCGACTTGCAACCACTAATCGTTTGTTTGGTGTGGTGGTGCACTTAACACCATCCCATGTATTCCCCGTACACCAAGTTCTATTGGTAGCCATAACTTATAACTGCAACTGGTCATAAAGATGTCAATAATTATATAAACTTCCTATTCCAACAAGTTAAATTGTGATACTATAAAGTTCCCAAAAGCACCCCTTAAACCTTGGCTCTGATACCAACTTTGTAACACCCCCACTCTGGTATACTTATTCAGAAGCGGTGATGCTACATATAAGCCATGGTGCTAATAGAACAGTACCACAACTTAACAGAAACTTGTCGGAACATAAAATAATTCTTAGTACATGATTTTAAATGGAAGAGCTATTATACAATCATCCCATCATAGAATATGGTTGCAAGGATTCACAAGTCTAATAATTAAACATATGAGTACATAAAAAGATAATCTACATAATGTAAGTTTTCACTTCCTCAAGTTCAGTTAAAGTTAAGGATATAGTTCCTACATACTTTATCAAGTTCATTTCTCCCTCCTACTACACTATATATTATCGAATAATTTGATAGTTGTTCAATAAGTAATCCTGTCTTAGTAGCAAATATTTCGGATATAAGAGAATGTATGGAATCGGTATCGAATAAAATTCTTGCTTGAAAGTCGAAAATAAACATAGTATTTTCTACTTGAGCTTGTTCAGAAACAACTGCATACATTCATCCTTGTTGTCCCTTTTTATCATTCCTCGGCTTCTTGCAATTTCGACTAATGTGCCCCGGTTCGTTGCAATTGTAACACACAATTGGCTTTGTACAATTCAGAGAAATGTGTCCAGTCTCATTGCACTGGAAACATCTCTTCACTTTATCGGGCTCCTTTTCCTGTCCCGTTGGTCCTTTGCTTCCTCCATTTGGATTCTTCTTTTTCTCATCTGGTTTCCTTTGATTGTCAGAAAGATTGTTCGATTTCCTTTTATTTGAAACCTTCCTTTCTTACTGGAATTGAATATAGTCTTCTTCCAGATTTAAAGCTTCGGCTATTATTATCTCATAAGTTTTACGTCTATCACCAATAACATGTCTTCTTATAGGAGGAATTAATCCCTTCGAAATTTTCTAGCACGCTTTTCTGGTGTATCAATTAAGTGATTTTCAAATCGGGATAATGTTTTAAACTTATTTTGATATTGGGCTACTGACATACTTCTTGAGTAAGATTTTGAAATTTTGCCTCCGTCTTCTCTCTCTCATTCTCTGGGAAATACTTATCCAAAAACTTCACCTTGAATTCTTCCCATGTCATTTGTTCCATCTCATCTGAACTAGTTGTTGTTCGAACTAGCTCCCACCAATTTCGAGCTTCCTCTAATAATTGAAAGACAACCAACTTCCTCTTGTCAACTTCATTACATTCCAAAACTTCAAATATATCCTCTAGATGTTGGATCCATTGCTTTGCCTTAACTGGATCTGCACCTCCAACGCATTTGTCAGGTTTCAAGCTTTTAAAACGGCTTAAAAGGTGGTTTGTTGAAGATGTTGAAGAAACTTGCTCCATCTGCTTGATGAAAGATGCAAACAGTTCCGTAGCATTTGTTTGTGCGGGGGACTGAGCCTCCTGACTTTGAGTTGTTGAGTTATTTTGATTTTCCATGACCTTCAAAATATCTTGTTATGGTCACAAATGAAATACACCTTTAGTTATAAAGAATATCTAATAACATACTCAAGTCATGAACACACAAACATATTATATTACTTATAACCCTTATTTACAAACAAAATTTGGGTGTTTATCCGCAACATTCCCAAACTACAGATAGTCATCCACACTACTTGATATATTATCTAATTCTTAACTTCCTATTTCATTCTTAATCTATCATTATTATTTCCTTTGATGAAGAAGGGCCCGTTTCCTCCTTTACTTCTCGAGAAGGTCCAGTGACTTCTTGAGAGTAATCATTTGAGCCAACTGTCTCAGACTCCTCTTCATCATATTGTTCCACTATTTTATTTGGAAGTCGTTTACGTCTTATATTCCCTCCTTGTGGTGGTAATGATCCTTCTTGCCTTAGATATTCTAAAGCATCTTCATAATTAGTACGTTCTGCCAGTTTAATTGCCATTGCAAAGGGTTTCATCTTTTGGCGCAGACGATAAAGAACAAAATCTCCTTTTAAGCGGTCTTTATAACCATTAGCCCTATTATAAACCTCATATATCTCATCAAGGAAAATCGTCATTGCTCTCCTCTTAAGCACATGCTTCTCTGTTGTGCGACTTGGAACAACTAATCGTTCGTTTGGCGTGGTGGTGCACTTAACACCATCCCATGTTTTCCTCGTACACCAAGTTCTGTTGCTAGCCATAACTTATAACTGCAAATGGTCATAAAGATGTCAATAATTGTATAAACTTCCTATTCCAACAAGTTAAATTGTGATACTATAAAGTTTCCATAAGCACCCCTTAAACCTTGGCTCTGATACTAACTTTGTAACACCCCCATTCTGATATACTTATTCAGAAGCGGTAATGCTACATATAAGCCATGGTGCTAACAAAACAGTATCACAACTTAACAGAAACTTGTCGGAACATAAAATCATTCTTAGTACATGATTTTAAATGGAAGAGCTATTATACGATCATCTCATCATAGAATATGGTTACAAAGATTCACGAGTCTGATAATTAAACATATGAGTACATAAAAAGATAATCTACATAATGTAAGTATTCACTTCCTCAAGTTCAGTTAAAGTTAAGGATACAGTTCCTACATACTTTCTCAAGTTCAGTTCTCCCTCCTACTATGCTATATATTATCGAATGATTTGATAGTTGTTCAATAAGTAATCCTATCTTAGTAGCAAATATTTCAGATATAATAGAATGTGTGGCATCGGTATCGAATAAAATTCGTGCTTGAAAGTCAAAAATAAACAAAGTATCTTCTACTTGAGCTTGTTCAAAAACAACTGCATACATTCGTCCTTATTGTCCCTTTTTATCCTTCCTCGGCTTCTTGTAATTTCGACTAATGTGCCCAGGTTCGTTGCAATTGTAACGCACAATTGGCTTTGTACAATTTAGAGAAATGTGTCCAGTCTCATTGCACTGGAAACATCTCTTCACTTTATCAGGCTCCTTTTCCTGTCCCGTTGGTCCTTTGCTTCCTCCATTTGGCTGCTTCTTTTTCTCATCTGGTTTCTTTTGATTGTCAGAAAGCTTGTTCGGTTTATTTTTATTTGAAACCTTCCTTTCTTGCTGGAATTAAAGATAGTCTTCTTCCAGATTTAAAGCTTCAACTACTATTATCTCATATTTTACGTTTATCACCAATAACATGTTAATCCCTTCGCAAATCTTCTAGCACGCTTTTTTGGTGTATCAATTAAGTGATTTCAAAATCGGGATAATGCTTCAAACTTATTTTGATATTGTGCTACTTTCATACCTTCTTGAGTAAGATTTTGAAATTTTGTCTCCGTCTTCTCTCTCTCATTCTCTGGGAAATACTTATCCAAAAACTTCACCTTGAATTCTTCCTATGTCATTTGTTCCATCTCATCTGAACAAGTTGTTGTTCGAACTAGCTCCCACCAATTTCGAGCTTCCTCTGATAATTGAAAGACAACCAACTTCCTATTGTCAACTTCATTACATTCCAAAACTTCAAATATATCCTCTAGATGTTGAATCCATTGCTCTGCTTTAACTGGATCTGCTCCTCCAACAAATTTGTCAGGTTTCAAGCTATTAAAACGGCTTAAAAGGTGGTTTGTTTTAGATGTTGAAGAAACTTGCTCCATCTACTTGACGATAGATGCAAACAGTTCCATAGCATTTGTTTGTGCGGAGGACTGAGCCTCTTAACTTTGAGTTGTTGAGTTATTTTGATTTTCCATGACCTTCAAAATATCTTGTTATGGTCACAGATGAAATACACCTTTAGTTATAAAGAATATCTAATAACATACTCAAGTCATGAACACACAAACATATTATATTACTTATAATCCTTATTTACAAACAAAATTTGGGTGTTTATCCACAACCTCCCCAAACTACAGATACTCATCCACACTACTTGATATATTATCTAATTCTTAACTTCCTATTTCATTCTTAATCTATCACTGTTATTTCCTTTGATGAAGAAGGGCCCGTTTCCTCCTTTACTTCTCGAGACGGTCCAGTGACTTCTTAAGAGTAATCATTTGAGCCAACTGTCTCAGACTCCTCTTCATCCTATTGTTCCACTATTTTATTTGGAAGTCGTCTACGTCTTATATTCCCTCCTTGTGGTGGTAATGCTCCTTCTTGCCTTAGATATTCTAAAGCATCTCCATAATCAGTACGTTCTGCCAGTTTAATTGCCATTGCAAAGGGTTTCATCTTCTGGCGCAGACGATAAAGAACAAAATCTCTTTTTAGACTGTCTTCGTAATCATTAGCCCTATTATAAACTTCATATATCTCATCAAGGAGAAACGTCATTGCTCTCCTCTTAAGCACATGCTTCTCTGTTGTGCGACTTGCAACAACCAATCGTTCTTTTGGTGTGGTGGTGCACTTAACACCATCTCATGTATTCCCCGTACACCAAGTACTATTGCTAGCCATAACTTATAACTGCAAATGGTCATAAAGATGTCAATAATTGAATAAACTTCCTATTCCAGCAAGTTAAATTATGATATTAAAGTTTATAAAAGCGCCCCTTAAACCTTGGCTCTGATACCAACTTTATAACTCCCCCACCCTGATATACTTATTCAGAAGTGGTGACGCTACATATAAGCCATGGTGCTAATAGAAAAATATCACAACTTAACAGAAACTTGTTGGAACAAAAATTCATTCTTAGTACATGATTTTAAATGGAAGAGCTATTATACAATCATCCCATTATAGAATATGGTTACAAAGATTCACGAGTCCAATAATTAAACATATGAGTACATAAAAAGCCAATCTGCATAATGTAAATATTCACTTCCTCGAGTTCAGTTAAAGTTAAGGATACAGTTCCTACATACTTTCTCAAGTTCAGTTCTCCCTCCTACTACGCTATATAATATCGAAGGATTTGATAATTGTTCAATAAGAAATCCTATCTTAGTAGCAAATATTTCAGATATAAGAGAATGTGTGGCATCGGTATCGAATAAAATTCTTGCTTGAAAGTCAAAAATAAACACAGTATCTTCTACTTGAGCTAGTTCAGAAACAACTGCATACACTCATCCTTGTTGTCCCTTATTATCCTTCCTCGGATTCTTGCAATTTCGACTAATGTGCCTAGGTTCGTTGCAATTGTAACACACAAGCGGCTTTGTACAATTCGGAGAAATGTGTCCAGTCCTATTGCACCGGAAACATCTCTTCACCTTATCAGGCTCCTTTTCCTGTCCCATTGATCCTTTGCTTCCTACATTTGGTTTCTTCTTTTTCTCATCTGGTTTCTTTTGATTGTCAAAAAGATTGTTCGGTTTCCTTTTATTTGGAACCTACCTTTCTTGCCGGAATTGAAGATAGTCTTCTTCTAGATTTAAAGCTTCAGCTACTATTATCTCATAAGTTTTACGTCTATCACCAATAACATGTCTTCTTATAGGAGGAATTAATCCCTTTGCAAATCTTCTTGCACACTTTTCTGGTGTGTCAATTAAGTGATTTCCAAATCGGGATAATGCTTCAAAATTATTTTGATATTGGGCTACAGAAATACCTTCTTTAGTCAGATTTACAAATTTTGTCTCCGTCTTCTCTCTCTCTTTCTCTGGGAAATACTTATCCAAAAACTTCACCTTGAATTCTTCCCATGTCATTTGTTCCATCTCATCTGAACTAGTTGTTGTTCGAACTAGCTCCCACCAATTTCGAGCTTCCTCTGATAATTGAAAGACAGCCAACTTCCTCTTGTCAACTTCATTACATTCCAAAACTTCAAATATATCCTCTAGATGTTGAATCCATTGCTCTGCCTTAACTGGATCTGCACCTCCAACAAATTTGTCAGGTTTCAAGCTTTAAAACGGCTTAAAAGGTGGTTTGTTGAAGATGTTGAAGAAACTTGCTCCATCTGCTTGATGAAAGATGCAAACAGTTCCATAGCATTTGTTTGTGCGGAGGACTGAGCCTCTTTACTTTGAGTTGTTGAGTTATTTTGATTTTCCATGACCTTCAAAATATCTTGTTATGGTCACAGATGAAATACACCGTTAGTTATAAAGAATATCTAATAACATACTCAAGTCATGAACACACAAACATATTATATTACTTATAACCCTTATTTACAAACAAAATTTGGGTGTTTATCCGCAACCTTCCCAAACTACAGATAGTCATCCACACTACTTGATATATTATCTAATTCTTAACTTCCTATTTCATTCTTAATCTATCACTATTATTTCCATTGATGAAGAAGGGCCCGTTTCCTCCTTTACTTCTCGAGAAGTTCCAGTGACTTCTTGAGAGTAATCATTTGAGCCAACTGTCTCAGACTCCTCTTCATCATATTGTTCGACTATTTTATTTGGAACTCGTTTACGTCTTATATTCCCTCCTTGTGGTGGTAATCCTCCTTCTTTCCTTAGATATCTAAAGCATCTCCATAATTATTACGTTCTGCCAGTTTAATTAGCATTGCAAAGGGTTTCATCTTCTGGCGCAGACGATAAAGAACAAAATCTCTTTTTAGACTGTCTTCATAATCATTAGCCCTATTATAAACTTCATATATCTCATCAAGGAGAATCGTCATTGCTCTCCTCTTAAGCACATGCTTCTCTGTTGTGCGACTTGCAACAACTAATCGTTCGTTTGGTGTGGTGGTGCAATTAACACCATCCCATGTATTCCCCGTACACCAAGTTCTATTGCTAGCCATAACTTATAACTGCAAATGGTCATAAAGATGTCAATAATTGTATATACTTCCTATTCCAACAAGTTAAATTGTGATACTATAAAGTTTCCAAAAGCACCCCTTAAACCTTGGCTCTGATACCAACTTTGTAACACCCCCACTCTGGTATACTTATTCAGATGTGGTGATGCTACATATAAGCCATGGTGCTAATAGAACAGTATCACAACTTAACAGAAACTTGTCAGAACATAAAATAATTCTTAGTACATGATTTTAAATGTAAGAGCTATTATACAATCATCCCATCATAGAATATGGTTGCAAGGATTCACTAGTCTAATAATTAAACATATGAGTACATAAAAAGATAATCTACATAATGTAAGTTTTCACTTCCTCAAGTTCAGTTAAAGTTAAGGATACAGTTCCTACATACTTTATCAAGTTCAGTTCTCCATCCTACTACACTATATATTATCGAAGAATTTGATAGTTGTTCAATAAGTAATCCTATCTTAGTAGCAAATATTTCGAATATAAGAGAATGTATGGCATCGGTATCGAATAAAATTCTTGCTTGAAAGTCGAAAATAAACACAGTATCTTCTACTTGAGCTTGTTCAGAAACAACTGGATACACTCATCCTTGTTGTCCCTTTTTATCCTTCCTCGGCTTCTTGTAATTTCGACTAATGTGCCCAGGTTCATTGCAATTGTAACACACAATTGGCTTTGTACAGTTCGGAGAAATGTGTCCAGTCTCATTGCACCGGAAACATCTTTTCACTTTATCAGGCTCCTTTTCCTGTCCCGTTGGTCCTTTGCTTCCTCCATTTGGATTCTTCTTTTTCTCATCTGGTTTCCTTTGATTGTCAGAAAGATTGTTCGGTTTCCTTTTATTTGAAACCTTCCTTTCTTACTGGAATTGAATATAGTCTTCTTCCAGATTTAAAGCTTCGGCTACTATTATCTCATTTGTTTTACGTCTATCACCAATAACATGTCTCTTATAGGAGGAATTAATCCCTTCGAAATTTTCTAGCACGCTTTTCTGGTGTATCAATTAAGTGATTTTCAAATCGGGATAACGCTTTAAACTTATTTTGATATTGGGCTACTGACATACTTCTTGAGTAAGATTTTGAAATTTTGCCTCCGTCTTCTCTCTCTCATTCTCTGGGAAATACTTATCCAAAAACTTCACCTTGAATTCTTCCCATGTCATTTGTTCCATCTCATCTGAACTAGTTGTTGTTCGAACTAGCTCCCACCAATTTCGAGCTTCCTCTGATAATTGAAAGACAACCAACTTCCTCTTGTCAACTTCATTACATTCCAAAACTTCAAATATATCCTCTAGATGTTGAATCCATTGCTCTGCCTTAACTGGATCTGCACCTCCAAAAAATTTATCAGGTTTCAAGCTTTTAAAACGTCTTAAAAGGTGGTTTGTTGAAGATGTTGAAGAAACTTGCTCCATCTGCTTGATGAAAGATGCAAACAGCTCCATAGCATTTGTTTGTGCGGAGGACTGAGCCTCTTGACTTTGAGTTGTTGAGTTATTTTGATTTTCCATGACCTTCAAAATATCTTGTTATGGTCACAGATGAAATACACCTTTAGTTATAAAGAATATCTAATAACATACTCAAGTCATGAACACACAAACATATTATATTACTTATAACCCTTATTTACAAACAAAATTTGAGTGTTTATCCGCAACCTTACCGAACTACAGATAGTCATCCACACTACTTGATATATTATCTAATTCTTAACTTCCTATTTCATTCTTAATCTATCACTGTTATTTCCTTTGATGAAGAAGGGCCCGTTTCCTCCTTTACTTCTCGAGAAAGTCCAGTGACTTCTTGAGAGTAATCATTTGAGCCAACTGTCTCAGACTCCTCTTCATCATATTGTTCCACTATTTTATTTGGAAGTCGTTTACGTCTTATATTCCCTCCTTGTGGTGGTAATGCTCCTTCTTGCCTTAGATATTCTAAAGCATCTTCATAATTAGTACGTTCTGCCAGTTTAATTACCACTGCCAAGGGTTTCATCTTCTGGCGCAGACGATAAAGAACAAAATCTCCTTCTAAGCTGTCTTTATAACCATTAGCCCTATTATAAACCTCATATATCTCATCAAGGAGAATCGCCATTGCTCTCCTCTTAAGCACATGCTTCTCTGTTGTGCGACTTGCAACAACTAATCATTCGTTTGGTGTGGTGGTGCACTCAACACCATCCCATGTTTTCCTCGTACACCAAGTTCTGTTGCTAGCCATAACTTATAACTGCAAATGGTCATAAAGATGTCAATAATTGTATAAACTTCCTATTCCAACACGTTAAATTGTGATACTATAAAGTTTCCATAAGCACCCCTTAAACCTTGGCTCTGAAACTAACTTTGTAACACCCCCATTCTGATATACTTATTCAGAAGCGGTGATGCTACATATAAGCCATGGTGCTAACAGAACATTATCACAACTTAACAGAAACTTGTCGGAACATAAAATCATTCTTAGTTCATGATTTTAAATGGAAGAGCTATTATACAATCATCTCATCATAGAATATGGTTACAAAGATTCACGAGTCTAATAATTAAACATATGAGTACATAAAAAGATAATCTACATAATGTAAGTATTCACTTCCTCAAGTTCAGTTAAAGTTAAGGATACAGTTCCTACATACTTTCTCAAGTTCAGTTCTCCCTCCTACTACGCTATATATTATCGAATGATTTGATAGCTGTTCAATAAGTAATCCTATCTTAGTAGCAAATATTTCGGATATAATAGAATGTGTGGCATCGGTATCGAATAAAATTCTTGTTTGAAAGTCAAAAATAAACAAAGTATCTTCTACTTGAGCTTGTTCAGAAACAACTGCATACACTAGTCCTTGTTATCCCTTTTTATCCTTCCTCGGCTTCTTGCAATTTCGACTAATGTGCCGAGGTTCGTTGCAATTGTAACACACAATTGGCTTTGTACAATTCGGAGAAATGTGTCCAGTCCTATTGCATCGGAAACATCTCTTCACTTTATCTGGCTCCTTTTCCTGTCCCGTTGGTACTTTGCTTCTTCCATTTGGATTCTTCTTTTTCTCATCTGGTATCCTTTGCTTCCTCCATTTGGTTTCTTCTTTTTCCCATCTGGTTTCTTTTGATTGTCAGAAAGATTTTTTGGTTTCCTTTTACTTCTAACCTTCCTTTCTTGCCGGAATTGAAGATAGTCTTCTTCCAGATTTAAAGCTTCAACTACTATTATCTCATATTTTACGTTTATCACAAATAACATGTTAATCCCTTCGCAAATCTTCTAGCACATTTTTTTGGTGTATCAATTAAGTGATTTCAAATCGGGATAATGCTTCAAACTTATTTTGATATTGTGCCACTTACATACCTTCTTGAGTAAAATTTTGAAATTTTGTCTCCGTCTTCTCTCTGTCATTCTCTGGGAAATAGTTATCCAAAAACTTCACCTTGAATTCTTTCTATGTCATTTGTTCCATCTCATCTGAACTAGTTGTTGTTCGAACTAGCTCCCACCAATTTCGAGCTTCCTCTGATAATTGAAAGACAGCCAACTTCCTCTTGTCAACTTCATTACATTCCAAAACTTCAAATATATCCTCTAGATGTTGAATCCATTGCTCTGCCTTAACTGGATCTGCACCTCCAACAAATTTGTCAGATTTCAAGCTTTTAAAACGGCTTAAAAAGTGGTTTGTTGAAGATGTTGAAGAAACTTGCTCCATCTTCTTGATGATAGATGCAAACAGTTCCATAGCATTTGTTTGTGCGGAGGACTGAGCCTCTTAACTTTGAGTTGTTGGGTTATTTTGATTTTCCATGACCTTCAAAATATCTTGTTATGGTCACAGATGAAATACACCTTTAGTTATAAAGAATATCTAATAACATACTCTAGTCATGAACACACAAACATATTATATTACTTATAATCCTTATTTACAAACAAAATTTAGGTGTTTATCCACAACCTTCCCAAACTACAGATAGTCATCCACACTACTTGATATATTATCTAATTCTTAACTTCCCATTTCATTCTTAATCTATCACTATTATTTCCTTTGATGAAGAAGGGCCCGTTTCCTCCTTTACTTCTCGAGACGGTCCAGTGACTTCTTGAGAGTAATCATTTGAGCCTACTGTCTCAGACTCCTCTTCATCCTATTGTTCCACTATTTTATTTGGAAGTCGTCTACATCTTATATTCCCTCCTTATGGTGGTAATGCTCCCTCTTGCCTTAGATATTCTAAAGCATCTCCATAATCAGTACGTTCTGCCAGTTTAATTGCCATTGCAAAGGGTTTCATCTTCTGGCGCAGACGATAAAGAACAAAATCTCTTTTTAGACTGTCTTCATAATCATTAGCCCTATTATAAACTTCATATATCTCATCAAGGAGAATCGTCATTGCTCTCCTCTTAAGCACATGCTTCTCTGTTGTGCGACTTGCAACAACTAATCGTTCGTTTAGTGTGGTGGTGCACTTAACACCATCCCATGTATTCCCCGTACACCAAGTTCTGTTGCTAGCCATAACTTATAACTGCAAATGGTCATAAAGATGTCAATAATTGTATAAACTTCCTATTCCAAAATGTTAAATTGTGATACAATAAAGTTTCCAAAAGCACCCCTTAAACCTTGGATCTGATACCAACTTTGTAACACCCCCACTCTGATATACTTATTCAGAAGCGGTGATGCTACATATAAGCCATGGTGCTAATAGAACAGTATCACAACTTAACAAAAACTTGTCGGAACAAAAAATCATTCTTAGTACATGATTTTAAATGGAAGAGCAATTATAGAATCATCCCATTATAGAATATGGTTATAAAGATTCACGAGTCTAATTCAGTGGAAAGATAGCGCTTCAGAAGTGCTGTAGAAAACTCTGTTTTGATACATTTCAGCGTTAGAAACATTCAAAAAGCGTTTCAATTTTCCAAAGTGTTTCAAATTTCTAAAAATAAGCTTTTTTCAAGTTTTTGGGTGAAATGTTTGACGTTGTTTCTCTATGATAAATATAGATTACGACTTCAAATTTTTTTACGTATAAAGCTATCTTTGTCTAATCAATTATCGTAAAAAGAAACTATTAAAATTATTTATCTATTCAATAAATAAAATTCAACAATACAAGGCGTTTTTAACATGTCTAATTCAGGCTGATTTTTACCTTACTTTGAATCAAGTTTTTGGGTATGCAAACGGCCGAATTAGAAAAAAAGTTCCTGTGTCAAAATTGTAGCCCTTTGAATTAGCTTTATAAATCGATAGAGAAGTTGTAATTTCATTAAGAATTTCAAAAGTTATGCCTAAAATACCGAACGTCATTTTCAGGAATTCACATCCAAACATTCATTCATAAATTTCATAACTTTTCTATAAAATATAAAATGAATACATGAACTTAGGATGAAGACACATGCCTACTTAGGTATCTTTGGATGATTCAACACATGGACACCTAATGTGTGTATGTGTCCAAACCTTATTTACTTACAAGACATGTTTTCCTTCCATTTGATGACACGTGTCCCTATCATTTTAAGCAATTTTTCTTATTCTAGAATTTGCAAACATATACCATTTGTAAACAATGTATTATGTATATATTCAAACATACATATATACATATATATGTATATGTATGTATTTATCATACTTAAATATCTATATCGGATTGAACTAATATATTCAAAATTTCTAGAAACTTTTTCATACCCGGATTTTTGAGTTAGGCTGTTACAAAGTCGAACACCTCATAATTAAGAATTGAGCTTGATCCCAGCTCATAGATAGGAGTGCGCTATCTATCCCTTATAACATAGTGATCAACACTGGTTCAACGCTATCGAATTAAGGGTTGCAATCCCTTCGGTAGGTACCCATTCTTCGTAAGTTGGATTGCCATGCTAATTAGTTGGAGGAGTTGTCTCGATGAAAATCCAAGTGAATGAGTTATTTTTGGTTGAAGTTGATGAGTTTATTTATGTCAAAAGATGTATACCTATATGATGCCCACATAAAGTCCAAATTCATATTTAGGCAAATTATAAATGCCATTTAGCTGAATCCACATGATTACATCTTCATATCCTAATTAGTAATTGAGTTACAAGCCAATCAATAATCTCTTTGGCCTTTCTGCCATGATCATCGAGAAGTTTTTTTAGTCGAATCCATTATGTAATTTCTTTGTAAAAACGCAGGTTAACCCGTATTACTCAAGCATTCTTTACAATACAAATGTTTGCTTTGTATGATCTAATTTCATATCCATCTGAGTGTAAGTTTACATGAATATATCCGATAGAATCTTGCAGTTGCTTCAACCCATTACCTAAGCTACGCGATCTCATTGCATGATAATCCAAATCCATAATGTTTAGACCTAATATCGTCCAACTCCATGACCTTTTCAGATGGTCATCCATATCTACGACATCTTCGGGTCGTTATTTATATTTGTGACCACTTATTTAAATCTCCAGTATCTTCGGATCATTATCCAAATCTATGTTCATTGGACGTTATACTGAATACTGGTTGTTATTTAAATTTGTAGCCTCTTCGGACCCTTATGCAAATACATATATGTCAGTTGTCGGCACTAAATCATAGTTCATAGTCAATTCGCTTAATCGATGGCCTCTCCAGGCACTTGCTAAGCCCAATCTAATTGCTCTTTGATGAATGAGGCTTAACGATGAATAATTTGTCACTCTTCAACGAAGCATATAATACCCTGCTCCGGCACCTTATTCAGAGGCAACAATGCCATATCTAATACATAGTGTTATTGCAATAGTATCATGACTTAACAAAAACATATCGTAATATAGAATTATTTTATTAAGTGGAAGAGATATTATACATTCACTTTGTCATACGACACGATTACATAAGATCCAATAATCTAACCATCACAAAATTATACATATGGACATACAAGGGATAATAAACATAATATAGGTCAATCATTTCGGTATGCATCTTTCTAACTTCTAAGGTTAGACTGTTAACCATCTACACATGAAATGTTGAGTGTAGCATCATGAGCAACATCAACCCGTTAAGATAGACATTAGGCTAGTTTTCAAGTCATGTCATAATGGGTTGTATTAACAAGGTTTTATTTTCAAGTTTCATCAATGATTATTTCTTCAAGTTACTACCAAATTAAAGTTCAAAGTAATATTTATGGGAAACCTTCAATTATTATCCATGTATTAGTCAAACATGTTTGCAACAGTAATTTCAGCATGATTTTTTTAAATCTACAACAAGCATCATACTAAACTAAATACACGATGATGAATTTAAACCACACACTTGATTTGGATTAAATCCTAGGATGTCTTATCCACTTGCGATCACATTACAAGACATAGTGATTTCCAACGGTCAAGGACCGTTGGTGGCCGTTGGAAATCATTGATAAAGCCGTTGATATACGCGTCAACGGTTTCCAATGACATCCAATGCCTCCAACGACTTCCAAATTTATAACAAAGTCATGTGAATTTCATGTTGGACCAGTAAACCGTTGAAAACCGTTGATAGCCGATGAAAAATGTTGTTGCAAACCATTAATTATCATTGAAATATAAGGACTCGTAAGTCATTGGTAACCATTGGACACCGTTGGAAATCTGGGTATTTTTTTATAGATTTCAGATTACTCACTTTCAGCCACCCACAATCTTGTATTCATCAAAATAACTCCAATTCAAGCTATACATCACAGTCAAAATCACACACACACATATATATATATATATCCAAACATAATATTATACTAAAATTAGACACAAAACATGCACAATACATAACATAAATCAATATTTACAAAACACATCAACCCAACATCATCAACACAACATATATGTACATACATCCCAATATCATCAACCCAGTGTCAAAATAAACAGTCATCCAACACTACGTCCAAAACATCATCACTGACACTGCATCAATACATACAAACCATCATAATGTATCAAGCATAATCCTCACCCACTGTCAACCCCGACCTTTTCGTTTATGATTCAAGGCATTCCAAAAGGGCACATCGCTTCTAATAGGGGGATTTGACAAGGAGATCCACTATCTCCATATTTATTTGCAATCGCTATGGAGTACTTCACATACATAATGAACGAAGTTACGTGCATCAAACAATTCTTGCCAGCATCAAAGACCACACCAGCTATCACTCATCTTTTCTATACTGATGATCTAATGGTATTTGGAAAATCTACAATTTCATGTGCTACAACCCTTCAACATATATTTCACAAGCCGAGTTACCATGCAGGCTTATCAGTGAATAATTCAAAGGCTAAGTTATATTTCAGTATAACTGTGAACAATTCCCATCAAATTCAAGGTTTATTCGGTTTTCCGATTGGTGATTTTCCTATAAAATATCTAGGTGTTCCATTGTCCTCCTCTTATCTACATCATAATGATTGTCTAATTCTCATTAAAAAGGTACAAGACAAGTTATAGGCGTGGCAAGTAAAACTGCTTAGCTTTGCAGGAAGGACTGAACTACTACTCTCTGTGATAACACCTATCGTCTTGTATTAGCTACTTGTTTATCAATTACCAGACCACACCCTTGATAAATTACAAGCTTTTCTTTAGGCAAGTGGAAGTCATAGGTGGCATGGCATATCTTGTGTAAACCCAAAACAGAAGGAGGAATTGGCTTAAAGCATTTTCGTGACTTAAAAAATACGTCATGCATTAAATTGGTTTGGAATTTCTTAACTAAGCCTAATTTATGGAAAATATAGATGTATAATAGGTATTGCAATAGGAGACATTCTCGATTTTGATTCAAGGTGTGCCAAAAGGATTCATTAAGTCAAATAGGGGAATGAGATAAAGTTATCCACTCTCCTCTTATTTTTTTTTCTATCGCTATGGAATTCTTTTCATTCAGTATGGAAGAAGCTTATCTACAACACAAATTTATACCTGTTCATAGTTTTGATCTTGTGGTTTCTCACCTTTTATATGCTGATGACCTCATGGTATTTGAAAAATGTTTAACTTCATGTGCAAATGTTTTAAAGGATATTTTTGTAAATTAAAACCGTACAGTGGCTTGTTGGGGATTTCGAGCCTTCAACAGATAGGAAGATGGGATGAAATGGTAGATTCTATTGTATGTGATGGTAGGATATAGGGTAATCTCCATACTACAACTAGAGAGGTACTGCATCTTGTAAACTCTGTTACTTTGAATGTTAATTCTCATGTTGATTTCTATAAATGGGGCGAAGAAGGGAAATTTCTTTTAATAAAGCATGGAATTATGATAAAAGTCATGAGCCTGTAAAGAAATGCATGAAAGCTATTTAGCACTCAAAAAATTCAAAAAGAATGTCTTTTATATCTTTTTTAGCTGTGCAGGATAGATTAAATACCAAAGATAGGTTATGAAACACCCCACCCTCCATTAAGGTCACTCACAAGGGGAATGCCTTAACTTTGGTGGAGGTTTGTAAGTAAAAGTCACAGATAAAACACAAGACAGATATAAATACATATACATAAGAAGTGGAAAAAACAGACTTTTTATTTCATAAATATGTGTTAAAACAAAACATTTCCATAACTGTCGCATAATAACTTCCAAAACATTACAACATCATTTCTGTCTTGGTTATTAAATAAAGAAGCATAAACACATAATTAAAACTGCATAAATCCCCATAGAGTGTGTCCAACAGCCATAGCCAAAGAGAGTCCAAACCGTACATCTACTATCTTTAGGCTTGCAAGGAGTCTGACCAAGCTGAGTTGTTTCCTCCCTGTGGACCTTGGGGGGGGAACGGAAGAATAGAAGACGAAAGAAAATAGGGTCAGACATAAAGCCTGGTAAGTCTAGTGACTCTTCAATATGAGAATAAGAAAAAGGACATGATAAGCATAAAATAGAAATAGGAAAGTATCATAAACTAAGGTAAGGCAGGTTGAATCGAATATACTATCGCACCCCACACTATATCTCTGCACCCACTTGCATTGTCTCAACTGGAACCCCATGCAGGAGGTAAAGTGATCCCCTTTTTCTAAAGATCGGCTCCTATTCGCATAATCATCTTTGTCTTATGACCCCCGAAGATTGTACATACCTATGCTGGTCCCACCCTAGGGTGTATCAAGTCCCATGGTGGCGGCCCAACACAAAACTAGAAATGCATAGGTTATACTACTGGTGCCCCCAGTGCCTTGTTTGTCTGCTCCGAAGTGTGTGCACGCCCGAACTCCGTTAGAACCCACACTGTTGCACCCACCGCCGTCGCTTTTGACCGCTTACAATCAGCCCAGTAATCGTGCCCCACCCTGCCTAGTTTTAGGGTACCATGATACCTAATTGGGTTACTGCTGAAATGGGTCCCCGTTACTAGGGTTTTCTAGTCAAACATGTTAAATTGTTAAGTGTCTGTATTTACCTAACCTCACCCATCAATTTCATTAACATGTTGAATTGGTTAAGTGTTTTAGTTAACTTAACCCTACCATCCTGACAGTCTGTCCTTAGCTTTTTAAAGCACCAACCACTCACATTATACAGGTGTTGTTACGGTTACTGGATGTGTCGGTCGGTTCCGGGCAGATTTACACCGTAACTCTGTCTAACCTCGGGTCCTTATTGGGCTCCATGCTTAACCACCCACATTGGATAGGTATTGTTGTGACTACTGGACAGTTGGGCGGGTCCAAGCAGGTTTACATCACAACTCAATCCAACCTCGTGTTAAGCATACTCGTATTTTCTAAATTTACATATTTGTCTTTATTACTTGTTATATGTAAATTTGATAACCATTAAATGTTACAGCCCACTTTCCAAGTTTAACATTATTGGTATAAGAATTTATACCGTTTAAATGCCACCAATTTTGGCATGTGACAAACATGCCAATTCCATATATTTTTATGTCAAGTTTACCAATTTATCCCAACGTTACCCCGCGTAGTATTAGGCTAACAAACTTAGCCTAATTTTACGTTCGCATGATTTTTAACATATAATAATAGGCTAAAAACCTAGCCTAATTTAGCGTACACAAAATTGGCATAAAGCAGTTCACTAACATAAACATGACATAGGTGTAAACTTGGCATTTTTGGCATAGTCAATATGAACATCATAGGTGTGAACTTGCAAAACAGTCAACATGAATGTCATAGGTGTGAACTTGCAACATAGACTAATCAACATACATGTGAATTTACAACATAGCCTAAATCAACTTACATATATGTGAACTTGCATTGAAATAGGGATCTGACCAAATAGGTGTCACGTAAATTAGCATATGATTTAGACATCATAAGCCCAAACATGTTTTGGATCTAGGCATAACATCGAACATAACTAGCATATGACAAGAATATGACGTGTTCATAAAGTATGTATAATTTCATCGCATGTGTGAACTAGATCCAATCATATGTCTAATTACAACATGAAACATATATTAAAGTGGATCTTGACATGGATCCAATTATTGACTTGCAACTTTTGTATAAACATAGGAGCATGTATATGAACATAACCATTTAGGCATAGGGGTTCATAAAATCATCAAACCCAATTAATATTGTAAACATGTACCTTTTTGTCGGACATATTCCTATCTCTTGTATTTGCTTCCATTCAATATCTACTCAGCATACATATTCATTTCCACTTGGTCTCAAATCAACCCAACTTCCAGTTTTTAACACTCTAATCAACTTCTGATTAGTTCCCTTCCATTCGATCAATACAAATCTGATTTCTATTTAAGTCAATCCACCTATTATGCTTGAATCCAATTCTGTTCCAATCAACAACATCCAAAATATTCACTTGCTTCTTCATAAGTTGAATATTAATAATCGGAATCTCAACATTTCTTTATTTACTTCATTCGGAATTATTTCTAATCTAACCCACTTTTAATTTAACTTGACTTAAGTAAAATTTCAATTTATTTGATTTACTTCCACCATTTTAATTTATTCAACTTATATCCGTTAAATTCAAATTTCAGAATTTGAATTCCTCTCTTGCTTGAAATCATATATATTTATATATATTATAATCAACTCAATTCAAAACATTTGAATTTCTAAAACATCTTGCCCTTTCCAAACAAAATTTTCATTTCCCAATTTACTATGGTAGCAATCCGTCACTCAGAAACTTGAAAATGAATACCGATAATATCGCGATCCATTATCAGAATTATTTTCTCGCCACTGAAGTGATTTCAGTGCTTAATCATTTTCAAAAATCCATTAAAAATCATTCTCATTCAAAAATACCTTCAAGTAATGCTACATTACCTTTAAATAAATTCAGAAAATATTTTCTATCCTCCAGGATTTAAATTCCAAATTCTGGTTTGAATTTAATTTCAGTTCGTCTTATTTACGTATATTTCCCATATACAAGTTATATTTGGTTATATATAACCATTTCAATATTTTATAATTCCATTTGATTGTAATAACAATCAACACATCTATATAGTATAATATTTCAGAAATTATTTCTTTTATATCAAAATAATTTTTTGGCAAAATTATTTCATTTACCCGCTTTAAAACAATACTGTGTCAAATTGTTCTGTTCGAGAGTTTAGAAACACCTATCGATACAGTTGTACTTCCTGTCTCGACCAGAATTCATAAACTACTCAACAAACCAGCCAACACAATATAAAACCATTTTTATATCAAATCTTCAAATACGCTCTCATATATGTACACTCAAACTCAATCTAGGGTATTACTAACTCCATCTTTATTGAATTACACCACAGAGCCAAGGTTATCACTCAACCTGGCTCTGATACCAAATGAAACAACCCGAACTTCCGTACCCTTTGAGTCGACTAATCATACCACACGTCCAACCCAATTTGCACAGAAATACAAATCATTTTTAGAAAGAAGTTAAAGGATGAGAAATAGAAAGAAAGAAATATTAGAATAGAAGAAAACGAATATCACAAACTCACAGCGGAATGAATAAAATATATTAGATAACATAGACTTTGAAGTATAAATCGGTAACTGTATATACATACCATTATCAGAGCACAACGGTTATCCCTGGAACAGTTATAAACACCTGTTTCCAGATACAACATAGTAACAGCGGAAAATATGATAGTCTATAGCTAACTGGTGAAGCCTCCTCCTTCAAGCTCCTCCAAGTGAATCTGAAAAATCCTGACTACTTGATTGCCCGTACAAATTTGGGCACCCAAGAGTTTAGGGAAAAAAAAAATAAACTCTGGGTCAGTCATGGGACTGGTGTGAGTAAACTCCAACCATTAGTTTAACTTTCAAAAATTCTTTCGAAAGAAAAGATAATCGTAAGACCGATCCACACATAAACACGGACGGTTTTTACCTTAAGATAACCCAAACATTTTGATATCAAAATCTGGTGATAATAATGTCTACATCAAATAAATAGCCATCTAGCGGAACGCTTGCATCTCACGCTCCATATATAATATAAAATCAAAAACCGCAGGGCGCTTATTGAAGATTGGATTTTCAACATGACAAGGTATGGGACCACCTGCCGATAGTGTACCTCTAGAGGCGAATACACTGGTTTCAACAAGAACGTCTTGCAACCCGACCCTCACATGACCGACCACTCATTTCGCTTGAGTGTATCGAATGTATATCACCAACGGTTGGGATCAGCAACCGTTTCCCAAAAGGGACAGCATCGATAGATTAAAGAACAAATGGAATTTCTCTAGATAGGTGATTATACATCCTAATGGGTGCGACCCACATAGCCATGCTGCCTGCCCGATTTTTGTCAAATTCCGGGTTGTGAGGCTTGAGGTTTGAATTATCTTCCAGAACATCTGGCCACCATTCACTTTGAATGCCACATCGTCAAATCCATCGGAAATCACTAATTGATTCCCACAAAAATACTCAGATTGTTAGGCTAATGAAGTTTCCCTTCTATGCCACCAACTTCGTACGTTTGGAGGAATCAACGTACGTAATCCCTTTGGAAATACTCTGTCAGACACTCGTCCATACAAGTTGTCCTGGGTCTGGACAAACCGAAGGCACTATCCCGTAAACAGGATAGCCCTTGCATAACTCCGTCTTCAATTATCTTTGACATATATGATTTGCAACGCTTATGCCAATACAGAGTGGTTCTTTGGATAATAATCCAACCGGTCTCTCCCTATTAACAACGTTAAAATGGTCAAAAACTTCGATAGTCGGTGAGCTAACTATCAAAGAAAAACAAGTGTGCAAACAACGATATCATTTCCAAATGGAAATTATATCGATCAATCATCATTTAACATTTATCTCTTTAGTTCATAAATTTACTTATCTCATGTTTCTATATATTCAAAATTCTTATTTCTATTATCAGAAAAACATTTCTGATTTTCGTTTGGAAAACATTTCCAAAACTCCTTCACGATCAAACCTTACCATTCCTTAGTTAAGAAGGAAGTCAATCAAGTTGGGGTATAATTACCTCTCAGACCTTAACTGAACAACGTTTTAACTTTGAAATGGTCAAAGTTTATCTTTTAAATCTTTAACAACTTTTTATGTAACTCTTGGATTCTAATCTAAGAACACACTTCCTTTACCGAAAAATGTTGATTATAACGGTAGCATTATAATCGCTGTCTCTAAATATTTGATTTATAAAACATTGCTTTTAACAACAGCGTTACAGCCGCTATCTAAAATTTTAGAACATTTATTATAACAATAGCATTAAGATCGCTGTAACCATTATTATAATGGCAGCGTTAAAATTGCTGTTTAGAATTTACAAAACAATTATTATAACAACAGCGTTAAAATCGCTGTTTCAATATTTGGTTTATAAAATATAACTTGTACTTAATCCTAAGTATCATTACTGCTCTACTTCTCGTTATCGAGTATCTTTTAAAACCACATCTCATTCTATTTCATTTAAAAACTCTATTTATGGAACCGTTACTCAATTAACACTTCTCGTTTATTAATCCATTGGATTTTATCTCAATTTATTTTATCTTCCAAATTTGGAATAAACCCATGGTTTCCCTTTGAAACCGATTTCTTGTTCAAATTTCCATTTGAATTATCTTTTCTCAATTCAACTCTCTTTTATCAATACTGCGTTTCAATCCCACTTCGAATATCGGTGTCATTACTGAATTCCTCTTTGCTTATATAAATTCAACTTGAATTTATATTTTACATTACCCACTGATAAATACTTCACTTATTTATAAACATCATATATAGATCCAACTACTTATATATTTAATAAACAAGTTCCTATCTTATATCTATTTGAAATTATCTTTCCAAATTCAACTTTCCTTTATAAAGTTTTCACTTTAAACCATTATCCACTTCAGTCGTGAATACTCTTCCCTTTGATATAATCAAATTTATTTGATTCCATAATAAATATCTCAAATCCACTTTCCTTTTATTTACTTCTCTCGTTCATAATTCCCTTTATAACTTGCTAAGTTCAATCCCAATTTCGAATATCAGTTTTAAAACACCTTTCCACTTTTCTATATCAATTTGAACTTGAATTTATGTTTCAATTTATCCAATAATAAAAATATCATTTAATTGATAAACTCATTTATAATTTACTTCCATTTGACTAGGTTTCTCTTTACATCTCTATTCGAGATTTCATTTCTAATTTTGGGAATAAATTCCATTTTTAAAATCTAAATTTCCTTTTTCCACATTTGAAAATGTTTTACGGATCAAAAATACCATGTTTCTAGGGCCAGGGTAAATCAACCACAACATATCCAATCATGGATTTCATAACACATCATATATCACAATCAAATAAAAACAGTAATATAAATGTTGAGGAATCCAGTTGGATCCCTCCAACCTGTTTCCATGCATCCACAGATGTTAATAACATCAATATGAAATATCAAACTAATGATCGATCAACGATGTAATCCTATCAACCAATTTTATCAACAATTCAACTAAGCAACCATCACACAGTATAAAATTTATTATAAATAAATTTAAAACTCGTTTATATAAAAATATAACGAGTCAGAGTTAGTGAGTTTACTCACCTTGGATCTCCATCGTTGTCAGAACGATTGGTTTTACACGCTTATAGCTGCGTTTACACCGTCCGTCTCCATCCCAAAATCTTATGCCCGTTGATATGGTTTCAACGCTCCTGGTTTGATTTGATCTGTGTGTGTATGACATAGTTATAAATTAACACGGTATTCGCCTTATAATATAATACAATTCCTACCGCTGAAATGCGTGTTACCAGAGTGCTACACCAATTAACTGCTTATGTTAATTAAGCTTTCAATTAGCCATTTCTAAAATATATACGTTTATAATCTCCTTAGGAAATCTTGAATTTAGTTGGGAATATTTCGAAATGGAGGATCAAGAAAACATATAACTTTTCACTATAAACAATATTTAACCTAGTCACATTCTAAGAGGATCAGGCACTAATAACAAATGTCTTAGGCCACGAAATAACGCAACAGTTCAGTTTGGTACCATACAATTCTTCACTTACGTTATATGTTATATCTTGGATTTGGAAAATTACATACTTCAATTTGGGTTCAGCGAATTTCCAATGCTCAAGTTATATTCACGTTGTGGCTTAAATGGATTATATACTACGTAACTACCACTTCCCAGGCACTGTTCATTTTTGTTACGCAAGTTGATCCCTTAGTTCATCGTTACAGATATATGTACTTAATTACTTTACATAAATGATGACTGGTTTAGACATTATCAAACAAATATTAGGCATGTTAATCCCTAATTTGGCATATTTAATTAGAATTAAGGGTATTAGAAAATTAGACACATTCGAACACTATTCACCTTTCTTCTTCCATCTTCTGCTTGTTGTACGAAGCCACAACTCCTTCTATCCACCAGATCTCCTCCAGCACCGCTTCTGGTACTGCACTTCTCCCTTGCATAAACATGTATCAACATCATCTCCCAGTCCGAGCTCACCATTTCACTTCACCGTGCTTCTCCCATGGTCTTAACCGCACCCCTTCCCATGCTGTTGTTATTTTTCAATGTTCTAGTCCTCACGGCCAATGCTGTTCACACTCCGCACTCCACAACGCAACCTCACTTGTCTATTTAAGCCTCTCCCACCATCCACGTTAGAGCTATGCACCACTGCATGCTCTGTCCAATTCTTTTTTTAAAAAAAAGCTTGCGGCATTTGGTAGTGAGAGTGATGAAGTTCCGCGCGCGCACACACACACACACACACATATATATATTTATATATATATATATAGGGTAAATCACCTTGGCAACCAAGGTTCTTAGCTTAGTAGGATTGCAGGTTAGGAGTAAACTCCATTTACATAGGCTGTGTGATTTGAATTTACTTGACATAATGGCATAAGGAAAGAGGTTGGTCCGCATGTATTTTCTTATCATATACTGTAGGGTTAGTCTGTGCAATTTTTCCTTTGATGGAATAGGGTGTGTGCAAAAGTTCGGGTGTCAGATCTGCAGTGCTTTCATTAAATTTTTCCTTCTCGGAACAGTGTTGGTTTAACGTTGATTTGAACGAATAGGGTATATACATGTATTGTTTTTATTCGTAAAGTATTGCCATCTATGTCAGGCGAAATATTTGATTCAGCAAAGCAAATTTTATCCGAGATATTTGCAGACTTGCGGTGTACAAATCTTAGAAGAATTGGCCACATTCAGAAGATTGGATGGATCATGCTAAGATTTTGATCACCTTCTGCAAAGATTTTTTTTTATACGTGCAGGTGTTCCAATAGGAAGTTCATGCCGCAATCGTTGACTAACACAAGATATTAAATTAATTGATGGGATAATGTTAGAAGGTAGCGCCATGTTTCAGTGATTTGCAAATATTTTGTTTTGACCTGAAAACTTGTACGTGGTTTAATTTTATTGTTTTATTTATATTCGAAGTAGAGATGTCATCTAGTTGAAGTGTATGCTGGTATGGGTTCTATGTGAGGAAGTTTCGATTTATTTCCTGACATTTCGTTTATATTACCAGATATTGTCGGCCATGTGCCGGGATTTGGAAAATCTTTGTTTTACAGATTTGTGCAGAAGTTCGAATAGGAATGCATGTGCAAAGATTAGGAACATCCAGGTTATAGTATTTTGGATAAGATAAGAAAAATGACTGAAGGTAATTTTATATTTTATAATATTTGCATTGAACATTTATAGATCGTACAACCCCATATAAACCCCGATCGTGAAAAAAAAAATCTGAAACCGTACAATTAATAAATTCCATATAAATTTCCATTTACACTCCTAATATAACATTTAAAACAATTTAAATGTTCGAAATTAAATGGCTAAAAATCTGGGTCGTTACATAGTTTGCTCGACAGTGTTCGTCTTCTTCCACTGGCATACAGATGGCTAACGGTGCTTAAACGACATGATTTTTTTCTTCCCAGTTACCACCTATTTCACAAATGTAAGCATATGTTCTTTATGTTTATTTTTATTCTTTACTGAATCAGTTTAGGGTTCAGGTAATTTAAAGATCATTTTTGTTGTGCTACACTGAATTTAGATATAATTTGAATGACATTGCTTACTCACATTGTATTTTTTTGAATCAATCTGCACAATTTTGGGTTTAAGTTTTGACAATGTGTGGAGATCTTCCAAGAAAAGTTTTTTTAATTTATTTTCTTGAATCAATTTAATTGGGCTTTGATGCTTGTAATTTTTCGTGAAACAAGATTAGGCTTTAGGATGAGAAATAAATTTGAAAGCATGGCAAGGTCATACCCATCGATTTACTACCATGAATAGAGCAAACACGTTTAGGAAAAAGGGAGTATGAAACGGTGAATGCTGGAAAAAAAAATGAGACTGAACCGTAATAGACGGGGTTAGGTATATTCGCTTCTACTACCTTTTACTAATTGCCATTATGAAAATAAACAAAGTTTGGTGATATTTAACCAGCATGATTTATTTTTTGGCATTACAAATCATTATCATAAAAAAATCTTAGAATCCTATGACTTAAATCTTATTTCGGACTGGGTCTCCCCTGTTTTCGTTCTAAACCCATTTAAACAACAGTTGATAAAGGATCTTTGATACATATGTATTCAATATGTTTATCATCCATGGTTATAGTTCTAGTGTTTTCCGTACAAAAAAAATGAAACATAAAAATATATTATTAAACTTTATATGTCAAGTTCAAACATCATAATTAATTCTATAGTGTCCACAAAACCTTAAAATATGGACCTTCTAGGTCTACGGTTTATAATTTAAGTTCCATTTTGATTTAGAATTTTAACTTTATGATCTGCGATTTGAATTCCATTTCAATAACATTGATACACTACAAGAAAATATGCCTTTAACAAAAGAGATTTTGCAAATGTTCTGGAATGCGTTGTAAACGTAGGGATCCTTTATAATATGTATCTGAAACAAGAATTGTAAAATGTTCATATAAACTACATTTGAAATCTGATGTTGTAAAAAAAAGTAATATTAATACATTTTGAAAGTGTACTTTGCAGTTACAATGCTTCTTTCACATTCATTCATCCTCATTTTTCCCAATTTGTTCTGGAAGATTTATTTGAAAATCAATATAATTATGAACCCTTAGATTTTCTTGTGATCCATGCCAAAATGATATGAGCTGTTGGTTCTAAATCATGATCCGCAATAATAACCTACTCATCTGACGGCCCTACGTGCGTTTGATCACGTGAAACCCTGAACTTTCGCCTGATCTTTTTCCTTCCTTCAGAAAAATACCCGCTTCAGCCCCAAATTGGAGGAAACCCCAATTTCACGAGAATAATCCATAGTCGATCTACTACTGCGATTGAATTAACAACTTTCGCAATGATGGATTCGAATTTTAATCTCTCCATAGTGATCCGATCTTGGAAAGATTTAGGGATTTCAGGTTAGATTCAAGTGGCTCTCCTCTCCGGCGTTTTATTGCAGTCTTTCTCTTGAAAACTCCTAGTATTTCACTTCAAAACATACGATCTATTATTACTTTTTTGCTTTTGCTTTCATTATTCATTATAATTTTCCTTCCTTCAAAACTAGCTAAAAGGTGTATTAAACGTTGTTGTAGGGATTAGACTTTGTAAACAAAGCAGTGAAATTATAATGATGAGTACATATCAATAAAGGGTACATAGTTGGTAATTCTGTATGAATATATAGGTTTTAAGATTGTTTACGTAAATACACACTACTTAGACTGTTTTACTACATATGTAAATTCCTGACAGTGGAAGTACCGTTAATTCAGCTCCAGTATATGCTTTTCGTGGTTACTGATTTTGCATGATGATGAATTTTCTCTATGCTCTTTTGCGTACTGTGCATGCATAATGAAGTAAACGTAAGTAAAAATCTAGTTAATCATGTGTACTCCATTGCTTAAAATCTCCAATAACATCGCAGGATGCTAGTATCAGTTAATGCCTTGTCAATTGACAATAGAAATGAAGCTCATAAGTATTGATCGTTTATAAATTCTGACAATAAGGATACACCTTAACTTAGCTTAAGTTGACAATATGAGTTTGATTTTCAAGATTTATGATAGAGTTTCAGGTTGCATGAACATAGTATATTTCTTATAGAAAAGAACAAGAAGATTTATATTTATTTCATTTTCAAGTGTGCTTAGTGCATATGTTTGGCTTATTTAACAATAATCATTTTTTATATTCACTGCAATTTTTTAACTTAGATTATGTTGTAATGCAACATGCATTACCATTTTTTATAATGGAATAATGAATTACTTTCCTTGTCTAATATACTTGCCATTGATTAAAAAAATGGACTTCGCTCTAGTACCCATGTATGCGGTGAGAAGTCTTTGACGAAGTTATACTTAATTTCAAACATAAATGTGGTTATACTTTTGTATCTATTAAAATATAACCACGCCATAGAAGGAAAAAAAACTTTTTAGGTAATGACCGTACACCCTTGATTCTTAATTCCTTTATAGCTTTTACAAGGTAAATATTTTAATATCTTGAGTCGTTTGCCCAAAACCTGTCAGAAATACCTATTTTATCTGAGAAATCGACAAATTAAATCTAAGCTTAAACAAGTTAAAATGTTTTTGAAATTAAACTGGAAGTTCATGGTTCATAAGAAAATATTCGTTGTGTAGAAAACATGTTTCCATTTCCATGATGTATGTCCTTTGCATTGATATTCGAAACATGATAGTATTTGTAATGAACTTAGAAAATTTTCTGTGCATTTAGTAATAATATCTCTAAAATATTTTATAATTATTTCAGTCTAAACACTTTATTTTGTTAGAAATTTGAATAAATAGTCTTTAGTTATATATACACCAATACAAATATTTTATGTGTGCGCATAGTTTAACAAGTCAAATTGGGTAAGAATGTATTTTCTAATCTATTTGAATATGTTTAGGCCTGAAATGGAAAAAAATATTTGCTTCTTAAATGTTTGCATATTAAAATTTATAGTGGTGAATGCCTGCATTCACATTACAATACAACTGCTAACTGTTGCTGCTGAAATTACTGATAGTCAAACTTACAATATTAAGAAATAATTCTATTTTTGGAATATTCATACATGACCTGTCCCAACAACTATGATGCATTATGTGTGTTGCTTAATTCCTGTAAATTACACTGATAATCCTCCATTATCATTTAGTGTTTTAATTAGCTTCCTTACATCTTTTTTTCCCTTGCAATAGTCGATATAGGATTTACTTAATTTATTCCGTGAATTTCTGAACAATTCATGCTTCAGAGTTATTCCTCGGTCCTTTTTAATGGCATATTTCTTATAGAGTTTCAAGATTTATAATAGAGTTTCAGGTTGCATGAACATAGTATATTTCTTATAGAAAAGAACAAGAATATTTGTATTCATTTCATTGTCAAGTGTGCTAAGTGCTTATGTTTGACTTAGTGTTAACAATAATCATTTTTTTATATTGCACTGCAATTTTTTACCTTAGATTATGTTGTAATGCAACATGCATTACCATTTTTTATAACAGAATATTGAATAACTTTCCTTGTCTAACATACTTTCCATTGATTGAAATTTTATTTAAACAAAAGTACACTAAAACTGACAGGTGGGAGTTCCATTTAGAAGCTACTCGACAGGTGATTATATAGAGCTATAGGCTGGATGGAACGGGTAGAAATATAGGTACATTTAATTATTTCACATTGATGAGGTTCTGCATATTATGTAGTTAATTTTGTCAATTCTTATAAATTAATGTTACCCATTTTCTAGGACTTTGGATGCTATGCTTAGCTGCTTCTGTGCGGATCTCTTCATCCTTGCAGATTGATATTTGGCAGTTGCTATGCAAATGTCTGCTATATATTGATTGATAACAAGGCAATTTGGTAAATCATTCCTTCCTTTTAGGTAAACATTTCATATTTTCAAAATGATTTTGTGTACCCTATATTTTGCGAATATGTGTGAATGTAGAACTTCGTAACTCATTGTGTTTCCAAGTTAAGTACCTTCGAATCCTCATTTTTCATCTAATTTTCAGATCTCTTGTACTGTTTAAATGTCGCTCCATATAGTAAATAATACATAAATATATGTAGGTAATTTCACCAAAATGTGCAATAGTATACTTACATCTTTTTTTTTCTTCTTCTGAAAAAATCGAAGCATGGATTCTAGAGTGGCTGCATGCTCATATTGCTACTCATGTGCAATGGTTTTACTCCATGTTGCATAGTCGGGATGACTGCTGAAAATCAAATTTAGTCTAACTTTCTTTTGGATTCAAATTGTTCTTTTGCAAAAATCTATTTTATATTCAGCTGATTGGTTACCATAAATTTGATGGACAGAATCACTCCCTACTACTTAATTTTCTGTATGAGCTAATGGATTTTTTGGCTGATTGGTTACCAGGTGAACTAGAAGGAAACTCGAGATGAAACAACGAAAACTGAAATAGAAAGTGGTAATGAGATCAGGATTCATTGAAGAGTGAAAATAGGGAAGGGGCGATAAGGTTCATTTGGTCAGGGTGGATAATTGTCTTTGAAGGCCAAAGGTATAACACATGTTTACATGCAAATAATACAATTATATATGCCATGACTCTTTGTGTTTCCAACGTAAGTATCTTCGAATCAACATTTTTCACCTAATTTTACGATCTCTTGTACTGGTTAAATGTCGCTCTATATAGTAAATAATACATAAATATAATCTCCTTTGTTATTAAGATTATTAGATGATCATATCGTGGTTATGATCGTCAAAATATATAGGGGTTACAGTTTTACATGTTCTGTAAAAATTCTTACATTTTTATATGTTGTTATGCACTTAAGTCAATAGCTTAACACATTTCTACCTATTGTTCTGCACTTCATTTAATAGTTTTAAACGTTTTGACTAGTGTTGCTAATTGTATAGTTTCAGTTTTCATTCATTTATGTGAATTTTAACATGTATGAAGTAATAATAAACAATGCACGATTCCTAACCATCGGAACCTCAAACCTTAAGCTGTTGCGGTTTGACGTGCGTTCAGTTTTCCCAACGTTGCCTAGTAGTATATAAAATGGTTCTTAATTTTATTCTCTTGTTATTAAAATTATTAATATTGAATTAGATGCAACTTTCATCATGTATAAATTAAAACATGTGCATTTAATTGCCACACAAGGTTTCAGGACTGAAGTATTATTTTTAATATTATGTATGTAAACTACTAGTTAGGAAGCTGTAGAGGTATATCAATAAACAGACCAGAAGAAAAGAACAAAAACAAGCAATGTATATTCCATTTTATTTGCAATTTTTTCCCCTGAACTCTAGAGAGAAAATTTTTGTTTCAATTTTTCTTCTTGTCCTAATAGCACTTGGATGTATTTTATGTACCAGGTCACATATCTTTGTCGTTAGGAGTATACCCATTCCAGCAGCAATCGCCTTTGCATTCCAACACGTAAGAGACTGCACAACCAAAAAGTGTCATTTTATGATCTAATGCAACAACTGCCGTTTGTGAAGCAGTATACACACATGCAACAGTTTCAGGACCTTCTATGACTTATCAAGCACCTTGCAGTTTCCAAGAACATCAACATCTTGAGGGTATGGATTGATTAGCATTCCCACACACTTGTTTGCTTTGTTATGTACATATGTTAGTAGACTTGTTTGCCCTTCTTCCTTTCAAAAGTAACATGTTTAGTGGGCATGTTTGCATTTTTTTTCTTTTAGAAATTACATGTGTAATGAACATGTCGAATTATATTTCTGTTAATGTAATCTGATTTGACTTATCTTAAATTCCTTATTGAAATTCCATATATGCATATATTTTTGAATGCATATTTTGTTTGAATATGATTGTAAACTGAATGGTAGACATATACGACGATGTAATGATATGTAATTTTTATACAATACTGATTATATTTTGGCTTGTGTGTAATTGCAATGTCGATCTACTAAATTGGTTATGATGATTTATATTTTATTATCCTTGATATTGTATGTGTCTAAATTACTTTAAGACTGAAAAAAGACCGAAATTCTGTCTTTAAAATTCGGTTTCAAGCCTATTTAAGACTGTAAAATCAGTCTTTATGTTTTGAGACTGAAGTGTCAGTCTTAATATTATTTTGCGACTAGAAATTCAAAGACTGAAATTTCAGTCTTTGTTCTGTCTTTAAGTATAGTTTAAAGACTGAATTACTTGTTTAAAGACTGCAATTTTCAGTCTTTAATTCATTGTTTTTTTGTAGTGAACTGAAATGGAAGAAGATCAGGGTACAACCGATAGAAGTAATTGTGCTGATAAGGTTAATATTTCGAATAGCAATAAATCTGCTATGAAAGGTTGTAGAGATAATGGTGAGACATCAAAATTAGTAAGAAATATTGAGAAGGATAACCCTGTTAGCAAAGGTAACCCTCTTAGTGTTCTTGCTAGCTCTTATACATGCATGCAAGATGATGCTGGAAGGAATCTTAAAGGAAAGCTTGATAATATTAAGGAAGTTGTTGAGATGATGGATAGAGAAACTCATAATTTATTTCAGATTAATGAAGATATAAGAAGTGATGATTTCTCTATAGATGATTCTGATAGTTCAGTGTGTAGTTTCAGTAGCAGGGGATCGAAACAGAAGAAAGGCAAATTCAGAAGGATAAGTTCAATAATGAGTGGAGAACCTCTCGTGGAAACCAATCCGGGGTGGGTGAAGTTAATGTCTGAAATCCAACCTAGATCCAAATCGAAGAATACTAAACAAATCAAAGAATACTAAAAAAGATGGTAATTCTTGTGGACGGATCTTAAAATGAGGAATTTCAAAAAAGTAAGCTTCTCTTTTTTTTGAGTGCTGGTGCCGCATTGGTTTATTTAGGTTTGAAGTCTTGTGTTGTTGATTGAAGTATATTCGTTGATGCATGCTGGGTTTGTGTGTGCTGCTACAAGTCTTGGAGTCTTTTTTGCTTCTGGCTTTGCATTTGTTGTTTGGTGTTCTCTCTTAGACTGGCAAGTGGTTTGTGTGATCTCTGCAAGTTCAGAATGCGGGTTTCTGTCTGCATGGTTTTTGACTGGAGTTTGGAAGATGCTGCTCTGTGTCATCTTCTTTGTTTTTCCGTAGTGTTTGGGCTTATGTGACTTATCTTTTCTTTCTGTTTGCCTAGTAGTGTATTTGGGTCAGAGCTGGAATTGTTTGGTTGTATAGTATTTGTTTGTAGTAGTTATTTTTTTTTTCCAACTTAGACCCATCCTTTGTAACCTTTTTTTTGTGTTATATAAGTACCCTTTCATTCAAAATCAGAAGAAGAAAAAAATGCTGAGAAAATATCTGCTAAGTGACTGACATTCCAGACTTAAACGATATTATGAATATCAAATAGCGACAGTTTGGCTAAGATTTTCGTTAAGTTTTAAAATTCAAAAAATTCTCCGTTTTAAAACTTTATAAATTAGGTCAATATTTCTCAAAAATCATTAAAAAAAAATCAAAGTAAAAATTTTATCGAATTTTGAAATTTAATTCAATGCATAATCATTTTTATATTATATTCATGCAAAAAAAAGCTTTAAAAACAAAACAATAATCACGTTTCGGTGAAATCTTGCAAATTTTTTGAAAAATTGCAGATATCACCGCAATTATATCAAAATGTTGCATATTTTTCTGCAACTTTTGCTGTCTGCTTCAAAATTTCAAATTTAATAACTATATTTATTCAAACATCACATTATTACAAAAAAAAACTCATAAAAAGACTGATAAACATTGCATATAAATGAAAAATATATCACTTCCAATAAAATTGCAGAAATATTGCAACTATATGGAAAAATTGCATATATTTTTGAAGTTTTAAGATATGCTGAGACATGTTTGAAATAAAATGCTAGATTTTTGCAGATATATGAGCATTTATTCACAGTAAGTGCAGACATTTCAGCGACTTCTTTTCATATATATAATTCACTATGAAATAATTGTTGATATGTCTACAATTATTCAAAATAATTGCAAATATTTTGGCAACTTATTTTCCCTTTTTCGTATCAATACACTATGCAATTTTGACTAATATATCAGCACTTTTTTACAATAAGTTCACACACTTCGGTATTTTTTTATTTTTCAAAAAACATTTGTTAATATTCACAATATTTTGAATTTTTTTATAGAGTAACAAAAAAATCACAAAAAAATATTGTTACAGTAAACCAAAGACTCGCTTTACAATCAAACTTAGGTGAGGTTTAGCTTACATTATGTTTTAATTTAAGGATGCCTCCTTAATTTCCATTATCAAATAAGTCAATTTATATTTTTATTATTTGTTTTCCCATTTTGAATTTTTCTATCATGTACTGCATTTTATGTATGTTTTTCCACTACAAGAGAAACAGTAAATACCAACAGGTAGGGGACGTTGGCAGCCGTTGAAAAAGCCGTTGGTCTTGCCATTGCTATACGGATCAATGGTTTCCAACGACTATCAATTGTAGGCAACAATATTTCCAACTTCCTTACATTGCTACGTGGATTTTTTTCTGGCCAAAGAAACATTGGAAGGCGTAGAAAACTGTTGAAATTTGTCGTGGATAGCCGTTGGAAACCATTGAAAATCAATGACCAATAAGTCGTTGCCTTCCGTTGGAAGCCGTTGAAAATCTGGGTAATTTTTGTTTTTTACAGAACAGAAACTGCACACTTCCAGCCACACAAATATATACATCGATCATAATAGCTCCATTTTGAGCATATAAATCTCAGTCACAATCAAATATTCACCAAAATACCATAATATACGAAAATCAAACATAAAACACATACCACAAACCAATATTTACATAGAAAACAACCTAATATATACAATCATGTCTAAACCCTGTCATCTCCAACAAAAACCTCCATCGCCATGTCCACAACATTATCAACAACACAACATCCATATACATACAACCATGATCATAAATGTATCGAGCCTCACCAACCCTCATAGCATATATAACAAAAAAACAAACTAACACCAGCTCTCTCCGCCAGAAGATGATGGTGGCATACCGTACTGAGCAATGAACTCCGCGACCTAACGGTTAAGCTGCTCCATCTGCTCCTCGCGGCGACGATCGCGCTCATGAAGCTCTACAGTCTCTGCTCGGAGCTGACTGATCTCCTCCTTATCCTGAGCCCTCTGGTAGGTCTGCTGAGATGTCTGAACCTGTATATAATTTTAAATTTTTAGAATAGAAGGAGTTATAATCAGATTGATATACCATTAATGCTAGTCTAAAATTAAAATAAAATACGACATATACTTCACAATTGTTTGTTTAAAGTGTGGGCATTGTTATTGGCACTCCAAATATTGTTATGGGGGGACCAATTTGTTTTTCTTTCAAAATTTGTTAAGGGGAGTACCAATGAGGAAAGTAGCCCCTTAACAAATAAAGGTAATTTTACCATATTACCTATTTAGCCCTTTAATAAATAAAGGTAATTTAATAACTATATTTATTCAAACATCACATCGTTATAAATAAAATCATAAAAAGACTGATAAATATTGCATACAAATGAAATATATATCACTTCCAATAAAATTGCAGAAATATTGCAATTATATAGAAAAATTGCAGATATTTTTGAAGTTTTAAGATACGTTGAGACATGTTTGAAATACACTGTGAGATTTTTGCAGATATATGAGCATTTATTCACAGTAAGTGCAGACATTTCAACGACTTCTTTTCATTTATATAATGCAGTATGAAATAATTGCTGATATGTCTGCAATTATTCAAAATAATTGCAGATATTTTAGCAACTTATTTTCCCTTTTCCGTATCTACAATACACTATGCAATTTTGACTAAAATATCAGCACCTTTTTACAATAAGTGCACACATTTTAGTATTTTTTTTATTTTTCAATATTTTGAATTTTTTTATAGAGTAACAAAAAAATCACAAAAAAATATTGTTACAGTAAACCAAAGATTCGCTTTACAATCAAACTTAGGGGAGGATCAGCTTTACATTATGTTTCATTTTAAGGATGCCTCCTTAATTTCCATTATCAAATAAGTCATTTTATTTTTTTATTATTGGCTTTCCCATGACGCATTCTGAATTTTTCTATCATGTACTCCATTTTATGTATGTTCTTTCACTATAAGAGAAACAGTAAATACCAACGGTTAAGGGTCGTTGGCGGCCGTTGAAAAAGCCGTTGGTCTTGCCGTTGCTATACGGATCAACGGTTTCCAATGACTACCAGTGGTAGGCAACACATATTTCCAACGGCTTCCAACTTCCTTACATTGCCATATGGATTTTTTTCTAGCCAAAGAAACGTTGAAAACCGTTGAAATTTGCCATGGATAGTCATTGGAAACCGTTGAAAATCAATGACCAATAAGTCATTGCCTGCCGTTGGAAGCCGTTGAAAATCTGGGTAAATTTTTTTTATGGAACAGAAACTACACACTTCCAGCCACACAAGTATATACATCGATCACAACAGCTCCATTTTGAGTATATAAATCTTAGTCACAATCAAATATTCAACCAAATACCATAATATATGAAAATCAAACACAAAACACATACCATAAACCAGTATTTACATAGAAAACAACCCAATATATACAATCATGTTCAAACCATGTCATCACCAACAAAAACCTCCATCACCATATCCATAACATCATCAACAACACAACATCCATGTTAGACCAAAAAGTGGTTCTAACACCCAAATTGACTAAAATCAGACTAAAATAAGATCAAAAGTAAAATGGAGACACAGAATTTATAGTGGTTCGGCGTTGAAAAGCCTACGTCCACTTGTCAATCACTATTCTCGATGATAGAGTTGCAATTACAATGAGATATTCACTCAATTTCACTCACAACTCACATACATTCACTCAATTGTCTCAAAACAAATGTTGAAAAACGATTTGGATTATCCGGGAGTGCTGGAATTCGGTTTATGAAAGTGGTTGAACTCTCAAAGTGCCAAAAAGAAGCTCTCTTTAACTGTCTCCAGGCAAGGTATTTATAGGTGAAAATTTAGTCAGAACCCGATCCGGATCGGAGCCACGTGTCCTCCATCCCATCGTCCTCGGGTTCGGATGGACTCCAATGTTGACAGCGCATCAGAACAGAGATTATCGTGGGTAGGAACTAGTCATAACCGCTCCGCATCTTCAGGCGATTGTGGGGGGAAATGACGTGGATTACTGGTTCGGTTCGGACGAGCCTGCAGAGGGGGTTCGGATTGGGGTATCCGATCCGACCCGGATTAACCTAGTACTAAATCTTTATCCACCTTGCTCTGCTCCGTTCTGATCTGACTGATAGTAGGTAGCCCTCCGACCTGACTGATAGTAGGTAGCCCTCCGATCCGAATAGCAGCGTCTCTTCGATCAAAACAGTAGCAGTTCTCCAATCCGAACAGCAACATCTCTCCGATCCGGTCCGCTACATCTCTCCGATCCGATCCGCTATGATGCTCTCTAAGTTCTTCAACGTTTCACATCTCGACTTTGTGTTGCCCATTTCACAAAGTGGGCTAACATTTTTCCCCCTCAAAGGATGCTCCTGTTGGAAACGGAGTATGCTTTGATTATCATTGCATATCGCCTTCTAGGTAATCTTTCCTTTGACTTTCCTCGTGCTTTCATCCTCTTCTTTAAATTTTAATAATTCATAGGCCAAGCTGAGATATGACATCCTGTTCGGTTCGGATTCCGACCCGAACGGATCTCCTTCTTCTTCTATTGCACACTGGACTAGTGGGCCAGGCTACGCTACTGGGCCTTCGAGCCGGTCCGAACGGGGAGACGAATAGTCACCCTGTTTTTCTATATAAGTTCAGCCTTCATCTTCCTCCCACTTTCTTTTTACTTTATCGTTTTACAAATTCTGCTCGGAGACTCCAGAATTCAAAAGAGAAAAAGAAACTCTTTACCATTCTCGTGCGAATCTTCAGCTCATCCACCTTGGTAGGTCTAAATCCCTGATCGACCTCATAATTATAGGTTTTACTCGAAATTCATGGTCAATTCGACCGATCTGAATGCGATTCCCATGCTACAACATCTTCTTCCCTCGTTGTTGTCGTTGGTGGCTTCGTTGCTGCTTCGAGTCGTTGGAAGAGGAAGTCGTAGCTTATTCGGTCATGACTAGGGCGCTGGAGATGATATTGGGTCTAAGACTAAAGAAGAGGAAGAAGAAGAAGATCATAGGGAATCGGTTCGGGCGGTGGAGTATGGAAAATGGAGAAAGGGAAAAAGAAAAGAAGTCCAGGAGGTCGGACCGGGTCGGGGCAAGTAGAGAAAGGGAAAAAGAAAAGAAGTCCAGAAAGTCGTATCGGGTCGGGGCAAGTACTTAAAGAAGGGGGGAATGGAACTCACCTAACCGGATCGGGTCGGTCTGTAAGATAAAGGAGGAGAGCCATGACTACGTGATCCGACCTGAACCGTTCGGGGAATCTACTTCCGAGCCGATCCGATTTTGATTTCTGAGCTTCAATGTTTATCCGAGCTACGCCCCCGATCCGATCCCAATGACTGCGCCCGAACCGAACCGAAAGGCAGTCCATCTTAAGACATAAAAACTCGTTTAACTGGCCTAATCAACTCTTGGCATAATCTTCAACTTAATGGACAGTTAGGATAGTGCCTTGCGAACATAACTGGACATCAAGAACCGTCTTGATCCTTATTACTTTGCCAAAATTTTGCGTCGCACTTTCAAATATTAACTTTACACTTTCCGCATACACTGTTTACACTTTAGTTTGCACACATGCACGGGGGGATACGGGCTAATTTACTCTAACTTGTGTTATTGCTTCTTCAATAGTTTTGTGACCATGAGACCCAGACACTCTTCTAGACTAGCCGGGAAGAAGGAGGCCCCGGAGACATCCAACAAAATTACTCTTGAGGACATATCTTCTTCTTCAGATCCAGAATGGAATGATGAGGGCTCAGACTACGAGGTTGGAACTCGCGAAAGCGACAATGTGTCTTCGGAGGGTGGAGTTTCCCTAGGTTTTGAAGAGGAAGGAGGGATTGGTGACGATCGAGCTACTGATGAGTTTGAATCTGCTGTCACATTGGAATCACCCCAAGATTCTGTTGAATCGACGATCGACAACGACAGACTTATCCGAATTTGTTTAAAATACGGTATACTAAAAAGGGACACCCTGGTGCCTTCGAGAACTGACCGTCCCCACAACCCTCCAGAAGGGTATATGGCAATTACTCGGTTGATGTGCATGGTCGGTGCTATCCCTCCATTTTCTCCTTTCATCGTCGATTTTCTAAGACAAATGCGGATTGCCCCCATGCAGCTGCACCCCAATTCTTATGCTTACTTGTACACCTTATATGTTGCGTACCGTGAGATCTTAGGCTTAGAGCTCACTTTCGATGACGTTCATTTCTTCTACAACTTCAAGCATCGGACTCGAGAGACTCCTTCTTTCTGCTACTTTGAGTCTGTCCCTAACAGGAAAATAATTCCAGCGCCATTCAGTAGTAAAGCTGGAGATTCCAGGCTGGAATGGTTTTATGTGAAGCGACAACCAGGGTGTGCTAGGAGGTGGACGAAATCAAGTAAAGCACTGGTTTTCTAAATCTCGACTCTATACATTCAAGTCACCGCCTTAACTTTTTTTTCTTTTTGTTTGCAGTCGATAACCCAAAACAAATATCAGACCAAGTATTCTTTGACCGGATGCACCAGCTCCTTAATGGCGATCAGAAGTTTTTGACTATTGACGAAGTCCTTAAGGACGAATATCTTCATTTTCATGGGTTGCTATCTGTTACTCGTAGCATTGGTCACGGGACGGCTCCATATGTTTATATTCCCCCAGTGGACGTAATCCCCGAAACGGGCGAAAGTTCGAGAGCTCCTACAGTGCCTCTTCAAGCTTCACCCTCTCCTTCTTCTACCCAAGATGATGAATTGGCTAACATGGCGGAAAAGCATCGCGAAGGGTATACTATTCCCGAGGATGCCATTTCTCCAGAAAAGTCAACGTCTTCCAAAGAGTCATCGATCGATGCTTCTGAGGGAGATGTCCCTAGTACTGATGACCCACTGTTTCAGGGTTTGGGGGACCTCCCCTTACCTGAAACCATTTACACTTCAGAGGATTATAGGAAGAATCCTTTAGTTTTCACTTCTTCCGAAGAGACTACTCCTGCTAAGGCCAAAGAGCCCGCCCGTACTAGTCTAGCTTCGGACTCGGGTTGGTTGGGGGGAAAACACCACTTAGGACACACTTTACGCAATAACATTACAACTCACTGCATCTTTCTCTTTATGAAAATATTGATCCTGAATTTCATTTGCCTTATTGTGCAGGCACGATGTCCCGATCTTACTATGATATTAGGAAACTCCGCCGCAGCATGTCTAATCCACCTTATGATACTGAGTATGATCGCCGCGACGATCGCAGTAGGGAGGAGAGAAGGCCCTATGAACCCTATCGCTCTCGAACCTCACGTTCTTGTTCTCCTGTCCGGTCAGACCCGGAGAGATATAAAGGTTACCAAGGTCGTCGGGAAGAGGACAGGCCGCAACCGAAAGACTCAACCTCTTCTCAAGAAAAGCGCAGCAGGGAGAGAAGTCCGCCAAAAGATACTGAGTCGCGAAGTAAACGCAAGGTCTCTGCTAAACGGCTTAGAACAGATAAAGAGGCTATTGAATCCTCCACGCACAGGGATACTGAGCTGACGATCCCCGCCCCTCCACCACTAGATGCTGAAACTGCAGTTAAGCGGGCGTATCTGGAGGAGCAATTTCCCGAACATTACTTCGAAAACTTGACTTTTTTACCTGCTCTTGAGCCTATTTCTTCAAGGTGGGCAGATGAGGCCAAAGCAAAGATAGATGCGGTCGACAAACAGTATTCTGAAATGTTCAAGTATTCACGCAACCTTTCCAGAATTATCCGCACTTTAATCACGAATGCTGATTCGATGCAAAAAACCGCTGAAGAGGATGCAAAGGCCTTAAAGAATCTAGGAAAGGATTTGGAGGACACACAGGCCCAGCTTGCTGTTGCTCAAAGGGACGCTACTAGCTTCAAACAACAATTTGAGGATATGCAAAAACGTTACCATGATTTGCTTGAATCTCATACTCAAGAGCGTTCTGAGTTAAAAAAGCAAGCCGAAGATGCTAAGTCAGATGCCTCTAAAACGCGCCTTGCTTACGCTGACCTTGAACGGAAAAATGCCGAGTTAGCAAGGAGGAATGCTGAACTAGAAAAGAAAATTGCTGACTTGGCTTCTAAGATAATGGAGGCGGAGAATAGAGCTGCCCTGGCGGAGGGTAACGTCGAATGTGCTATCAAATCCGCTGAGGAGGCCCGCAAACAATTGTCAGAGGCTGAGGGAGAGATTCAGGGTTTCGGCGAATTAATGATTGAATTCTTTGCGCATATCATCCGTCGCCGGAACATTTCTTGGATTGAAGATTATCTATCTACTCTAGTCCAAGTATGGAGTCAGATCGTTGAGTGGGAGAAAGAGGATCTTAAGGTTGATTCCATTGACGAGGACAAGCTGATGGAGAAATATTTAAGGGATGATGAGCCAGAATGCCTAGCTGAAGCGCGCCGCCTCATTGCTGCTGCTATGGATGAAGAGAGGCGGAGGACTAAGCAAAAGAACACTCCCGAGGCTGGTTCCTCTTCTACTGCCCCCGCAACTTCTGAAGTAGAGGGATATGATCCTGAAAACCCGGGGATCCCTCGAACAACTCTGTTATCCCCTATTCCCGAAACGGCATCGGAGACAGCAGTTACCCCAGCCGAGAATTCTTCGAAAGGTATCTCTACATTTTCACCTCAATTCGTCAAGGCTATCTCTACGTTTCGCCATGTGATTGAGCAATCGATGAAAAACCCATTATTTTCTCCTGAGTTGATAACTGTTGCTTCTCACTCTGTAGGTATTGAGCCGTCCGGAAAGACAGATGTGTCCCAAGGAACCGCCTCTGGGGCGGAGCCTACGGAGAAGGCAAAAGGGGGAAAGGACAAGGCTGCTCCCATAGATTTGGGAGAAGGAAGCGAACCGTCTAAGGCTGACACTTCTCGTGATGACGAAATGATAGATGCCTTAAAGGATGATTGCGGCGACGGAGGACATGAGGAAGATCCGGAGGTGGCAATAGTCGAGGAGTCGAAAAGCGCAGATGATGTTACTTTAGCTGCACTGAAAGCTGACCAAGATAAACGCTTGCAGTTAAAAGCTGAAGACTTAGACCCTGAAAGCCTCAAGCCTCTCGCAGTTGTGGATGCGGGATCAAGGTTAGTTGTTAAGCTTTCAACTAGATCTATTACAGAGGAACTCGCTAAAAAGTCTTCTCTTGATTCCAGCGCTCCGCCCTCTGGGAAGAAGTCAACCGATTCCAGCACCTCAGCTTCAGGAAAGAAAAAATCAAAGCGCATCTTGACGGAGGCCGAAAAAGAGGTGAAGGATGCGGAGAAAGCCGCCAAGAAGTCCAAGCCTCCTTCGAAGTCTAAATAGTGGGCTGTCTTGCGTTATTTTAGCATTTGGTTGACCAATAATTGTTGCTATAAGGGTGGTCCTTGCACCTTCTTTTTGACTGTTTTCCTGTACAAATTCATTCATTTGTAAATAAAAAATAATTCACTTTCTGCAATGTCTGTTAGCCATTAGTTTTGCACTTATGTAAGAATGCATGTCTTACTATAGTCGTGTAATGAAAGTATGGTGGGGGGAAATATGTATGTACATATATGCCCCCAGTCAATCTCAAAAAACTATTCAAGACTTAATCAAATAGTCTGAATGTCCCCGATTTTTCGACGGGATTGCATTCTCTGTGTCGTCAATGCCTGTCGTTTTTTCTGGCATTTTTTATACTCTCCTGTCTTATACTCAGGTTAGAGTTCTTACTAAGGCGGTCTCTTGTCTGGGTGCACCTTCACGCCTCAGAGGACGTCGTCTTCCCGTCCTTTATACTCTCTCTCAATTCTCGAGAGTTAGAGTTAAGAATGTCGTCTTCCCATTCTTTTATGTCTTATCGTACAAATAGTCGTTGTGCTTTTTATTACGTATAAACTGTTTTCAACCTTTCAGGTTTTAAATCATCTTATATTCCATAATCGCAACAGAATAGTAGATGAAGGTATATATATAATGCATGAAAGTAAATGACACACGATATTTTTATAGTGGTTCGGCTAAGTCGTAGCCTACATCCACTTTATAGTCCTTTATTCATATCATCAGATTTTCCTAAGGCAAGTCGTGCCTTTTTACAGAGTTCATAAGAAAAATAACAAAGAGTACAACATTTCTAATCCAAATATCGCATCAAGTGTTGGGCATTCCATGCCCTATGTACCTCTTCGCCATCTACGGTCGTTAACTTGAAGGTTCCTGTTTCAAGTTTCCGTTGGATGACAAAGGGTCCTTCCCACTTTAGACCGAGGTGAGGAAGGGATGGAAAGACTCTCTTTAGCACCAAATCTCCTGGTTCAAAAGTCCTAAGGCGAACTTTTTTGTCGTAATAGCATGCCATCTGACGTCGATGTCTTGCCGCGCGCAAATCTGCTTCGTCCCTTTTTTCTTCGATTTCATCAAGAGACTCGAGTAAGAGCGCCCGATTCGTCATCGGGTCATAATACGTCACCCGGTGGGAAGGAACTTCAAGCTCTACTGGAATTACTGCTTCTGAACCAAAAGAGAGAGAGAAAGGGGTATGACCAGTAGCTGTCTTAAATGTTGTTCGATATGCCCACAAAGCTAAGGGCAATTCGTCAACCCATTTTGCCTTTGCGCGCTCTAACCGTTTCTTGAGGATGGATTTTATAACTTTGTTTATTGCTTCTACTTGCCCGTTCGACTGCGGATAGGCAACCGCAGTGTACCGTTTGTCGATCTTATACTTCTGGCAGAAATTTCTGAATTCAGCACCATCGAACTGGGTTCCGTTATCAGTAATAATGGTCCTTGGGATCCCGAATCGGCATATAATATTTCTAACCACAAAACTTATCACCTTTCTCGCCGTGATTTTGGTTAGGGGCTCAGCTTCCACCCACTTTGTGAAATAATCCACAGCGACTATTGCATATTTCGCTCCTCCTTTAGCAATTGGTAAAACTCTGATGATATCAATTCCCCACGTGGCAAAAGGCCAAGGACTCACCATCGATTTGAGTTGGGTCGACGGTGCTCTGGGAATTTTGGCGAACCTCTGGCACCTGTCGCAGCATCGTGAATAATCAGCTGCATCCTTATTAATTGTGGGCCAGAAGTATCCATACCGCAATATCTTTTTCGCTAAAGTCTGACCTCCTGTATGATCTCCACACTCACCTTCGTGTACTTCTCTTAGTACACGTTTGATGTCGTCGTGTGCTATACATCGTAACAGGGGCATAGAAAATCCTTGTCTATAAAGAGTATCATCTTGAAGAACGTATCTGGTAGCCTTGCGAACTATAGCCCGTCTCTCACTCTTCTTTGATGGGAGTGTCCCATTCTTAAGGAAGTTCTTAATTGGGGTCATCCATGACTCCTTCTCCGGTTCCGCTTCGAAAGCGAACTCGATTTCCATCGACTCAAAGCTTGGCGATTCCAACGTTTCAATTGGAATTGTTTCAGTTTCTTCCGGGTTGTCGGAACTAGCTAGCTTTGCCAGCCTGTCTGCCTTCTGGTTTTCAGCTCTTGGGATATGCGTTATGTTGTACCGTTCCAGGTTGCTCAACAGCTTTTCCACTTTCCCGAGGTAGGCGAAGAGTCGAGGTCCCCGAGCCACAAACTCCTTTCGCACTTGGCAAACAACGATTTTGGAATCGCAGAATATGTCCAATGTTTTTATTCCAAGATCTTTAGCAAGCTTTAGCCCGGCAATCAGGGCTTCATATTCAGAATCATTGTTAGTCGCCGAAAATTCTAATCGAAGAGCGTAATATAACGACCGTCCTTCAGGAGTGACTAAGACGATTCCAGCTCCGGACCTTCGGTCATTCTTGGCTCCGTCAGTGTATAGCTTCCATGGATCTAATTTTAACTCATCTTCGGACTTGACCACTTTGTCATCAATTATTTCCTCCTCTGGGATTGTGAACTCTGCTATAAAGTCAGCCAGAGCCTGCCCCCTGATTGACCTCCGCGGCTGAAAATTTAAGTCAAACTGACTTAATTCAATATTCCATTTGATCAATCATCCTGATGCTTTGGGCCTCTGCAACACCTGCCTTAGAGGTTGGTCAGTGTATATGGTTATTGGATGAGCTTGGAAATAGTGACGAAGTTTTCGGGAGGCGATTAGGAGGCTGTAAGCGAGCTTCTCAATCTTTGGGTAGTTGCGTTCTGCCGCTGCCAATTTCTTGCTTACATAATATACTAGCCTTTGCACTTTGTCTTCTTCTCGAACCAAGGCTGTGCTAACAGCGTGAGCCGAAACTGCCAAATAAACAAATAACTCTTCGTGATCCACTGGCTTTGACAAAATCGGCGGTTTTTCTAGCAATTCCAATAAATTTCTAAAGGCCTCAACACAGTCCGGAGTCCACTCAAAGTTCTTCTTTCCCCTTTTAATCAAATCAAAAAATGGGACGCATTTGTCCGTGGCTTTGGAGATGAACCTACTCAACGCGGCTATTTTCCCCGCAAGACTTTGGACATCTTTAATCCTCCTCGGTTCTTCAATGTTTCTTATCGCTGCTATTTGGCTGGGATTGATTTCAATCCCTCGGGAGCTCACAATGAAGCCTAGAAACTTTCCCGATGCCACTCCAAATGAACATTTCAAAGGATTCAACTTCATCCGATACTTTCGCAGGATACCGAACATTTCTGCCAAGTCCTGCGTATGGCTGGAGGACTGTTTCGATTTGACAACCATATCATCTACATAAACTTCCATACTCTTCCCTATTTGGTTATAAAACATCATGTTCACCAAGCGCTGATAAGTGGCTCCAGCGTTTTTCAATCCGAACGGCATGACCACGTAACAGTATAACCCCAAATTTGTAATGAAGCTCGTGTGTTCTTGATCTGGCACGTGCATAGGAATTTGGTTGTACCCGGAATATGCGTCCATGAAAGAAAGAAGTTCGTGTCCCGCTGTCGAATCTACAAGCTGGTCAATCCTGGGAAGTGGGAAACTATCTTTCGGGCAAGCTTTGTTCAAATCTGAAAAATCAATGCAAGTCCGCCACTTTCCATTCGGCTACTTTACTAAGACAGGATTCGATATCCAGTCGGGATATGTCGAGTCTCTAATAAATCCATTCTGTTTCAGCTTCTCCACTTCTTCTTTCAGAGCGGCCAACCTCTCTGGGCCCAGCATACGTCTCTTTTGCTTTACAGGCGGGTGTTTCGGGTTTAAATTTAGTGAATGACTTATGACGGATGGCGATATCCCGCACATGTCGGCATGGGTCCAGGCAAATACGTCCAAATTTGCCTTCAGGAAGTCAGTTAGTTCTTTGGCCCGACGTGGATCCAACTGGGGTCCAATCTTCAAAATTCTTGTTGGATCAGCTTCATCAATGGGAATGTCCACTGTCGCTTCATTAGGAGTTGCATTTCTAGTCTCTGGTTCCTCGTCTTTTCTGGGATCCAGGACTTCAAGCGTTCCTTTGGGCAACTCCTTCGGGGCCGATCCCTCTAATTGCTACGCTAAGCCCTCCTTTGGAGGAGGCGAGGCACCTTTACTCTCGATGTTAAGTCCCTTCATCAACATCTTTAATTCGGCAACATAGCAGGCACGTCCGGAGACTTGATCTCCTCTCATTACTCCAGTTCCGGCTTCAGTTGGGAACTTAAGCAATAAACACCAAGGGGCGATGCAAGCCCTGAACTCAGCAAGGGCAGGCCTTCCCAAAAATGCATTATAAGGCGAATCTACGTCCAATACTACGAACTGAAGCATCCGTACTCTTCGGCGTTCTCCTTGCCCCAAGGTTACGGGCAATTCTATGTACCCCATTGGAGCTGTCGATGCTCCGTTGAAGCCTCGGATCCAACCTTCGCATGGCTTCAAATCTTCAGATTCAAGCTTCATCTGATCGAATGACTTTTTAAATAAAATATTAACAGAGCTTCCATTGTCTACTAACACCTTATGAACCAATGCCGGCCCAATGGTGGTGGTAATGACCAACGGATCGTCGGTGGGTGACTGGATCCCGGTATTATCTCTGCTACGGAATACCACGTCGTCAAACATTGTCTTCTGTTGCTTTATGGGGGCGATATCTTCCAAATCATCACATTCATCCACATCTACGTGCTTAGCTGCATTTACATATTGATCCATTGCTCTAAAACTGTGGATCGCTGGGTGAGGTCCACCTACTATGGAGTTGATAACAATTCCCTTGCCTTTCTGCTGCGCTGTAGGCTTGGGAGCAGATTGGATCTATTTTAGAGCCTGTTCTCCTTGCCCCCTGTCTTTCGGGGAAACCTTATATTCATCCAATTTCCCTTCGTGCAGCGGCTTCTCAATCACGTCTCTCAAATGTCGACATTCATTGGTTGAATGCCCATGAGTTCCATGAAACAAACAAAACTTTCCAGTTGCCATTTCTTTCTCCGTTGAGTCGCGAGGTGGCGGTCTTTTATATTGCAAAACATTGTATGTATCCAAATAAATGTTCTCCAGAGTGTCGTTCAACGGTGTATAATTCTCATAAGTCTGGAACCGGGGTCTTTTATTAGGATCACTTCCCCTATGTCTATTTCTTCTGTTACCATTCGCATTACGGTTGTTGTTGTTGCCCCCGTTTCCATTATTGTCGTTTCCACTCTTGTTTCCCACATTCACCTCAACTTTTCCGGAACTTTCTCCAGACTGCTTCACGGCGACATTACTCTGAACATTCTCTTTTGAAGCCGCTCCAGACTTTCTCTTTCGGTTTCCCCTGTCCTCCTCTCGTCTTAACTGAATATCGGCCTTTTCATAAAATAACTCTCTCGTGGGAGGTGGCTTCCCAGAAAGGTAATCTCCAAACTCGGAGTCAGGATCGACTCCTTCCATCAAAGCCATCAAGATGGTGGGCTCGTGCGGGTCACTAACTTCAGTCACAGCTATGTTGAAACGGTCGAGATATGACCTCAAAGACTCTCCCTGTGCCTGCTTAATTCTTGATAATTCAATAACACTTTTAGACTTTCGGGTATGGAGTCGGAACTGATTCATAAAACGTTCGCTCATTTCCCTATAATTCGATATCGAACGAGGGGGAAGTCGGGTAAACCATAATAGCGCCACGTCTTATAAATAGATCGGGAATGCTTTACACTTCACTGCGTCAGGGGCAGCAGCAGCATTCATGAGCCATGAGTATCACATCAAATGCTGTCCCGGATCAGTTCTCCCATTGTACTTGTCCATCTGCGGCAGGTTAAAACGTCGGGGAAATTGAAAATTGAGGATGTCATCAGTGAAAGGAGTATGGCTTCGTTCAATGCCATAATCTTCATTGGTGTAGTTCCGGCTTTCAGACATAATCTGGCGTACCATCGCCCATACGTCAGCATTAGTCAGGGGTCGTTCCGGCTCCCTGGCCCTGGTATCCGGGTTCCTTCTGGGCTCTTGTTCAGGAGATGCCCTTCTTCTTTGAGCTGCTTCTGCTCTACTTTGTTCCCTACGCTCCCGGTCGATCTCGGGAGGAGGGGGCTGGAGCATCTGCCCCTGAGTGGGATTGGTAAGGTTAGGGTCTCTCAAGCTTGGATCATTGGGCCCTAGTACTCGTGCAGCATCCTCGCGGGACCCCAAAGATCCGAACGTCAGCTACTCCAAATTCTGAGGTCGTTCGAGCGGCCTTCTTTCACGGGGCCGTTCTTCCTCGGAAGAAGAAGACTGATCCATTGGTGTGTGGCGAACCGGGGATGGGGTTCTCTGTCTACGGAGTTCGCTAATTTCCCTGCTCATGAGTCTCATGTTTTCTTGCATCATGAGATTGGTGCGCTCGTGGAATTTCATAGCCTCCCTAGTACTCTCAAGCATGTCAAGTAGGCGCGAGAAATCTCCTTGAGTAATAGGCGCGGATGGATTGACCTGATCATTGACCCTGGTGGCTGGAGTCGGAGCATTTGAAGGGGCTCGAGTAGAGGTTCCAACATCACCAAGCGCCGGGTCGGATCGGAGATTTGCAATCAGGTCGGGTCGGAGCTGGGAGACTAGTTCGGGTCGGAGCTGGGAAACCTGTTCGGGTCGGTGTAGTGCGAGTTGCTCGGGTCGGTTCAGGTTGGGGGAGTGCACTGCTTCAGATTCTCCTACCCGGATCGGATCGGAGCTCTCCCCTTGATTGCGGTTCGAATTTCCTGTATCAGTTCGTTCCACTGCCGAGCTCTGCCCACGAGACCTTGTCACAACCGCATTTTGCTGATCTTCACCAACTCCGTTTCCTCGACTAGTTTGAACTTCCTTGCCTTTTCCTTTGGCCATAGTTCTTCAACAATCAATCAACAAATATTCAAGAGCGTCGAAACTTGAGGATTAACTTCTTTGAACTCAACGGTCCAAAAAGTAGAACGATAATCCCGAAAAACAGAGAATTCAGATGATTCTCAGTGAAAGCACCAAAATGTTAGACCAAAAAGTGGTTCTAACACCCAAATTGACTAAAATCAGACTAAAATAAGATCAAAAGTAAAATGGAGACACAGAATTTATAGTGGTTCGGCGTTGAAAAGCCTACGTCCACTTGTCAATCACTATTCTCGATGATAGAGTTGCAATTACAATGAGATATTCACTCAATTTCACTCACAACTCACATACATTCACTCAATTGTCTCAAAACAAATGTTGAAAAACGATTTGGATTATCTGGGAGTGCTGGAATTCGGTTTATGAAAGTGGTTGAACTCTCAAAGTGCCAAAAAGAAGCTCTCTTTAACTGTCTCCAGGCAAGGTATTTATAGGTGAAAATTTAGTCAGAACCCGATCCGGATCGGAGCCACGTGTCCTCCATCCCATCGTCCTCGGGTTCGGATGGACTCCAGTGTTGACAGCGCATCAGAACAGAGATTATCGTGGGTAGGAACTAGTCATAACCGCTCCGCATCTTCAGGCGATTGTGGGGGGAAATGACGTGGATTACTGGTTCGGTTCGGAGGAGTCTGCAGAGGGGGTTCGGATCGGGGTATCCGATCCGACCCGGATTAACCTAGTACTAAATCTTTATCCACCTTGCTCTGCTCCGTTCCGATCTGACTGATAGTAGGTAGCCCTCCGATCCGAATAGCAGCGTCTCTTCGATCGAAACAGTAGCAGTTCTCCGATCCGAACAGCAACATCTCTCCGATCCGGTCCGCTACATCTCTCCGATCCGATCCACTATGATGCTCTCTAAGTTCTTCAACGTTTCACATCTCAACTTTGTGTTGCCCAGTTCACAAAGTGGGCTAACAATCCATATATATACAACCATGATCATAAATGTATCAAGCCTCACCAACCCTCATAGCATATATAACAAAAAACAAACCAACCTCAGCTTTCTCCACCAGAAGATGATGGTGGCGTACTGTACCGAGCAATGAACTCCACCACTCGACAGTTAAGCTGCTCCATCTGCTCCTCGCCGCGACAACTGCGCTCTTGAAGCTCTGCAATCTCTACTCAGAGCTGACTGATCTCCTCCTTATCCTGAGCCCTCTGGTGGGTCTGTTGAGATGTCTGAACCTATATATAATTTTATATTTTTAGAATGGAAGGAGTTATAATCAGATCGATATACCATTAATGTTAGTCTCAAATTAAAATAAAATACAACATATACTTCGCAATTGTTTGTCTAAAGTTTTAATAATAGCAATTGAAGTAAATTTCAGTTTTTATTATAAATTTTAGTTTTGATACCTCTAGATTGCCAGAATAATATCGTCAACTCCGGGTACGTGGATCCATGACAACATCAACTATCATATCTTCATCCTCCTTAGTCAACTCAATCCTCCCACTGGAATCCAGAATCAGTGTCCTCTGTTCCTGAAATTTGTCCTGTTAAATAAAAAACAATTGAATTTAGATTACACTATAATTAAATTATAACTAATTTAAATTAACTTTGTTATACTTACATATCCCTTACGCGCCTTGGCATCGTGGTCCCAAGAGTAGGAAACTGAGCATGTGTCGTCGACCTCAGGCAATGCACGTGTATGCTGAAATACATCCCAGTACGACACAGGAACGTAACACCATGTTGTTTCTCTTGAAAAAAGCTTATACATATATATAAATATATATGCGTTTGTGTGTAAATTAAAACTTAATGCTAAATCAACAATTAATTTTAACAACTTATAAATTAAAATCTTTAACTATGTAATTAATAAATATGCCAGGTCCTCGCGATGGTGCTGAAACGTCTTAGACCCACCCCGATGCATAACTGGATTCTTGCTCCTGTTTGTCGCATTTCTCGCGGACTTGGCCTAAAAAATGTTTTATTCTAAATTATATATTAATTGAATAGAAAATTTTAAATTAAATTTGTAGTAACTTTACCAGAAACTCATCATCATTATTCCAATAAGTAAGTAACTCATCCCACACCTTCTCGCCCATTCAGTCAGGTTTTTTTTCCACTTGATTTTATGTTGTTCATCGTCCATCTATAATTTTTTGCCACCCTAGAGTTTCAATGGCGCTTGACGAGGTCTAAATCGGTCTTCTTGAGATCCACAGCTCCCCACAATTTTTTAAAAATAGCACAAATATGAACTGATCAAATAGGAGCATCATTACTTAATTAACGTAATCAATGATATAGCATACGTACGTAAAAAATCCTGCCATATCATCTCTATGACCATGTCGGGTATCGATGTCCATGTGGGTCAACAATCAGTTATGAGATCCTGGTAAGCGCGTCTTGATATTTTCAATACAGTATTGGAAGACTCCAACTCAAACCCCCTGTTTTGTAAAAATAAAATAAACATTTCATGACTACTAGAACAACAATTTACATAATTTATTGTACAAAAATTAAATTTATACCCTTTGCTGGCTTTTAGATTAAGCCACACCATAGGACGGGCTAGCTCCTGCGATGGACCACTGTCATCGCAACCTACAGGATCTTATGACGTCATACCTGTTACAAACAACAATATAACATTACATAAAAGTGCTATGTAAAACAAATAGTATGAGAGATAACATAAAGACATAAATAATATGGCATGACATAAATAAATAATATGGCATGACATAACATAAAAATATGACATGATATAACATAAAAAATATGTTACTTCTTAATACAAACATAACATTCCATTTCCATTACACGTTTTAATAATATGTTACTTTTTAATAATATGACATGATATAACATAACATTACATAAAAAAGCTAAATTTTAATAAAACATGAACTTAAATATTTCCATTTCCACTATACGTTTTCGACAAATTAAATATCATTTTCAATGAATTGGGGCTCAACCAAATAAACAAATACATAGATTAATTACCACCTATATATGCATACTACATTATGTATATGCATATATACACATATACAACTTAAACTAATTAAACCTTAGATTAGCAACATAATCAAATAAATCTACAAATACAAACTAATTAACAATCACTAATTAAACCTTAGATTAGCAACTAATTAATCTACATATAAAAACCCTATATTTGCTACTAAAATAATTAAACCCTACATTAGCAACTAATTAACAGCCCTAAACATACAAACATACGATCTTATTATGCTTAAATTACTAAACCTAGGGCATTAAACAAAATTAGGGTTAATTCATACCTTCGAAATCGGAGAGAATCGGGGATTGGAGAGGAGGAGAGAGTGTCTTGAATGGGTTGGAGAGAATCTAGGCGGCAGATGGAGTGGTGTGGTCGATTTCAGAATTTAGGGGGAAATGGTTTGGAGGAAATCAGTAAATTTTCGTGCAAATGAAGAATGGGGAAGAAGGAAGCAGGTTCAACAATTTTCTGCTCGACCGTGTAACGACTTCCAACGGGTTTATAACCAACGGCCTCCAACGGTATATTTTTGCCTCGTAAAAAAATTCCAAAATTTCGCTTTCGTTGGAAGTTGCTGGTCAACGGCCGTTGGAAGCATTGGTTGTTATACTGTGCGATTCTTGTAGTATTTTATATTTGTATTTTATATATATATTTTACATACATCTTTATTTACATTTATATATGATTTGATGTTTTTTGTTAAATATATACGTATGTTTATTTATACATATATATATATGTGTGTGTGTGTGTGTGTGTTTAGTTTGTGGCGAAAATGGTCAGAAACATCCAAATAGGTATGAAAGGATTAATATCCAAATTCAAACAAAAAGTATGCAGTAGAGAAATAAATAAAATAGTAAGAACAAAGACACAAGATTCATAGTGATTGGCAATCTTCGGCATACACCAAATATAAAGGAATTATTTTATTTATATTGTCAAGATATTCAGTTACAAGTTGTTAAAATGAGAAAATAAAATGATAGAGACTCCCCTTCCAGAATTCCTAAAAAAGAACACTTTCCTCGTGCATAATCTGTTGTGTTTATAGGTGAAGAACTCAGGGAATTAGTCTGAAGACCTGTACAAAAGGAAGAGGGACCAAGTCGAACACCTCGTAATTAAGAATTGAGCTTTATCCCGGCTTATAGATAGGAGTGTCGGTATCTATCCCTATAAATCCTTATAACATAGGGATCAACATTAATTCAACATTACTGAATTAAGGGATGCAATCCCTCTGGTAGGTCCCCATTCTTCATAAGTCGGATTGCCATGATAATTAGTTGGAGGAGTTGTCTCGATGAAAATCCAAATGAATGAGTTATTTTTGATTGAAGTTGATGAGTTTATTTATATCAAAGGATGTACATCTATATGATGCTCAAATAAAGTCCAAATCCATATTTAGGCAAATTATGAATGTCATTTAGCTGAATCCACATGATTACATCTTCATATCTTAATTTGTAGTTGAGTTACAAGCCAATCAATCATCTCTTTGACCTTTCTGCCTTGATTATCAAGAAGTTTTTTTAGTTGAATCCATTGTGTAATTGCTTTGTAAAAACGCAGGTTAACCCTTATTACTTTTGCATTCTTTACGATACAAATGTTTGCTTTCTATATTCTAATTTCGTATCCTCTGAGTGTAAGTTTCCACGCATATATCTGATAGAATCTCGCAGTTGCTTCAAGCCATTACCTGAGCTACGCGATCTCATTGCATGGTAATCCAAATCCATAATGTTTAGAGCTAATATCGTCCAACTCCATGACCTTTTCGGATGGTCACCCATATCTATGACATCTCCAGGTCGTTACTTTTATTTGTGACCACTTATTTAAATCTCTAGTATCATCGGATCATTATTCAAATCTATATTCATTGGATGTTAGACTGAATCTTGGTTGTTATTTAAATTTGTAGTCTCTTTGGACCCTTATGCAAACACATATATGTCAGTTGTCGGCATTAAGTCATAGTTCATAGTCGGTTCCCTCAATCGATGGCCTCTCCAGGCACTTGCTAAGCCCAATCTAATCGCTCAGAGTGAGGCTTAATGATGAATATATCAGTCTTCGACGAAGCATATAATAACCTTCTCCAGCACCCTTATTCAGAGGCGACGATGCCATATCTAATACATGGTGTTATTGCAATAGTATCATGACTTAACAAAAGCATATCGCAATATAGAATTATTTTAGAGCATAATGTTTTCAGCGGAAGAGATATTATACATTCACTTTGTCATACGACACGATTACATAAGATCCAATAATCTAACCATCACAAAATTATACATATGGACATGCAAAAGAGATAATAAACATAATATAGGTCAATCATTTCGGTATGCATCTTTCTAACTTCTAAGATTAAACTATAAACCATCTACACATGAAATGTTAATTGTAGCATCAAGAGCAACATCAACCCATTAAGATAGATATTAGGTTAGTTTTCAAGTCATGTCATAATGGGTTGTATTAACAAGGTTTTATTTTCAAGTTTCATCAAAAATTATTTCTTCAAGTTACTACCAAATTAAAGTTCAAAATAATATTTATGGACAACCTTCAATTATTATCCATGTATTAGTCAAACATGTTTGCAATAGTAATTTCAGCATGATTTTTTAATCTACAACAAGCATTATACTAAAATAAATACACGATGATGAATTTAAACCACACACTTAATTTGGATTATATCCTGGGATATCTTATCCAGTTGCGACCACACTACTAGAGACATAGTGATTTCCAACGGCCAGGGACTGTTGGCGGCCGTTGGAAACCATTGATAAACCAGTGGATATATGCATGAACGGTTTCCAATGCCTCCAACGGCTTCCAACTTTATAACCAGGTCACGCGAATTTCATGTTGGACCAGTAAGTCGTTGGAAACCGTGGATGGACGATGAAAAAAGAAGTTGGAAACCGTTAATTATCGTTGAAATATATATAAGGACTCATAAACCATTGTTAACCATTGGAAGCCGTTGAAATCTAGGTAATTTTTTTATAGATTTCAGATTACTCACTTTCAGCCCCCCATAATCTCATATTCATCAAAACAACCCCAATTCAAGCATACACATCACAGTCACAATCACATATATATCCAAACATAATACTATACTAAAATTAGACACAAAACATGAAAAATACATAACATAAATAAATATTTATAAAATACATCAACCCAACATCATCAACAAAACATATATATACATACATCCCAATATCATCAACCCAACATCAAAATAAACAGTCGTCCAACACCACGTCCAAACCATCATCACCAACATGGCATCAACACATGCAAACCATCATAATGTATCAAGCATAATCCTCACCCACTCTCAACCCCGATCTTTTCATTTATGATTCAAGGCATTCCAAAAGGGTACATCGCTTCTAATAGGGGGATTTGACAAGGAGATCCACTATCTCCTTATCTATTTGCAATCGCTATAGAGTACTTCACATACTTAATGAACGAAGCTACGTGCAATAAACAGTTCTTGCCAGCATCGAAGACAACACCAGCTATCACTCATCTTTTCTACGTTGATGATCAAATGGTATTTGAAAAATCTTCAATTTCATGTGCTACTACCCTTCAACATATATTTCACAAGTTGAGTTACGATGCAGGCTTATCAATAAATAATTCTAAGACTAAGTTATATTTTTGTAAAACTGCGAACAATTCCCATCAAATTCAAGGTTTATTCGATTTTCAGATTGGTGATTTCCCTATAAAATATCTAGTTGTTCCATGTTCCTCCTCTTATCTACATCATAATTATTGTCTAATTCTCATTAAAAAGGTACAGGACAAGTTATAGGTGTGGCAAGTTAAACTGCTCATCTTTGCAGTATGGACTGAAATGCTACTCTCTGTGATAACACCTATGGTGTTGTATTGGCTACTTGTTTATTAATTACCAGACCACACTCTTGATAAATGCAAGCTTTATGTGCAGATTTTCTTTTGGCAAGTGGAAGTCATAAGGTGGCATGGCATATCTTGTGTAAACCCAAAACAGAAGGAAGAATTGGCTTAAAGCATTTTCGTGACTTAAAAAAGGCGGCATGCATTAAATTGGTTTGGAATTTCTTAACTAAGTCTAATTTATGGAAAACGTCTATGTATAATAGGTATTGCTGTGGGAGACATTCTCAATTTTGATTCAAGGTGTATGAAAAAGATTCATTAAGTCAAATAGGGGCATAAGGCAAGGCTGATCCACTCTCCCTTTATCGCTTTTCTATTGTTATGGAATTATTTTCATTCAGTATGGAAGAAGCTTATCTACAACACAAATTTATACCTGTTCATAGTTTTGATCCAGTGGTTTCTCACCTTTTATATGCTGACGACCACATGGTATTTGAAAAATGTTTACCTTCATGTGCAAATGCTTTAAAGGATATTTTTGGTAACTTAAAACTTTACAGTGGCTTGTCTGTTAGTACTTTGAAGACTAAGATATATTTTAATGCAGATGCTAGATATTCTAGCGAAGTTTATGAAATTTTATGTTTACAAAGTAGCTTGCTCCCTGTTAAATATTTAGGAGTTCCATTGTCATCTAACTATATACACTACCATGATTGTCAATCTTTACTACGTAGAGTTCAGTCGAAAATCCAAGCTTGGGATGCAAAATTTTCGAGTTTTGCTAGTCGAGCTAAGCTAATTCAATCAGTTATAACTTCTACAATATTATATTGGTTGTTTGTTTACCAACTTCCTGAACATGTTATTGATAAGTTGCACATGATGTGTTGTAATTTTTTTTGGGGGAGTTCTTCACACAAAATGAGTTGGGAGTAATTATGTTTGCCAAAATTAGAGGGTGGCGTGGGTTTAAAATCTTTTGTATATCTTAAGAAGGCTACTGGCATAAAATTAATGTGGAAATACTACCTGTCTAATTCTTCGATGTGGAGTGAATGGATGAAAAAGAAGTATTGTTATGGCAAGATGTTTTGGTATATGAGTATTGATAACAACTCATCTAGTACATGGAAGTCATTTTGAGATTAAGAATAAGTGGTAAACAACTTTTTAATAAAGTTATAGCTACAGGTTCGTTATGGCATGACCCCTGGATCAATAACAAGTGTTTGGTGGATTTATTGGGGATTTCGAGGCTTCAGCGAATAGGAAGGCATGATGAAATGGTAGATTCTATTGTATGTGATGGTAGGATACAAGGTAATCTCCATACTGCAACTAGAGAGGTACTGCATCTTATAAACACTATTACTTTGAATGTTAATTCTCAGGTTGAATCTATAAATGGGGTGAAGGAGGGAAAAATTCTTTTAATAAAGTATGGAATTATGTTAAAAGTCATGAGCCAGTGAAGAAATGCATGAAAGCTATTTGGCACTCAAAAAATTCAAAAAGAATGACTTTTATATCTTTTTTAGCAGCGCAGGGTAGATTAAACACCAAAGATAGGTTAGTGAGATTTGG